>JANVCC010010406.1:30049185-30078047 GCA_025345505.1 Todiramphus chloris collaris
AAAAAAGAAACAACCAAAAAACATAAAAAAAAAAAATAAAATTCCCCCCCCCCCCCCCCCCCCCCCTCCATTTTGCTGTTTCTGGTTGTTGATATTCCTTTGGGATTTCTAGGTTTGATGTTGTTTTGTTTTTGGTTTTTTTTACAACCAAAAATTGGTCTTACTTTCTTAGAAGCTTTAAGATGCATATTTTAATTGTTTCAATGTAGGCTTCTTACTGGTATGTAAATGAATACTTCAATGCACCTTTACATACATTTAACAATTTTTATCCCTCTCTTTTCCACCAGCAGCAATTTCTGATAATAAGTATTTGTCTTCTAAAACTTTTTGTTGTGGGGTTTTGACTTTTTGTTATTTTCAAATAGTGGTTTGTTTATGACTCAAAGGATAATAATGGGAAAAGACATAATTGCATGAAGTGGAACAAGTTTAAAATAAAATTCTACAGAGAAATATGAAATATATAACATCTTCATAAAGGATAACTGTAAGAAGTGTTTGTATTGATATTTGTTTGGTTGGTTTTTTAATAGTAATGTTTTATAATAGTATATAGATGGAATGAAAACCTACATCAAATAAATTAGGATATGGGGACCTGAAACTTGAGATGTTGAGCAAACGCTCTATACTTTGAAGTTCTGACCCTGACCATGGCTAAGGCACAACAGTCCACAGTAAAGAATGTGATACATCCAGAAAGACTTCTTAGTGGAGATACTGCTTCTTGTCTCTACTACTTAGTAATGACTTATGCCCTATAACTTGTGTTCTAATTAGCTACATCAATGTTTAACTTTTCTTCTGCCCTGGTAAAAAGTTGATATTGCTTTGCTAAAGTATTTGGAATTATGTAATGTACATCATGAAAAACGAAGACTAGTCTTCTTTGCACTTAATATAACCTCTGCTTTTGTTTTCCCATAATCCCTTCTCAAATTATTTTAAAGTAGGCTTCTGTATTTCTTTTGAAGACAAAACAGGAGTGAATGTCTTTAATGACCTAATGTAACTTCTACCTAGTATTACTTGTTTCACTTCAGATTGAGACAGTATCCTCGTTTAATACTCTAATCTTCAAGGAAAAACAATGTTTTGCAGAATATGGGGGCTGCTAGGCCACACTGAGCATGGTACATAACTAGGAGTAGCAAAAATCATTCCTTTACTTTGCAGTGACTTGCAACTATTCATCAGTAAATAAGTCTGATCCTCAAGAAGAGCTGCCTAAATGGCTTGAAAGAGTTTTACCATTTGTGATAAGACATACAAATGCTAGGACTCAAAGTTTTGATGTAATAATTTCAAAACAGAGCGGTTCCTTTAGATTTTAAATGAAGTATCAAGGGATATCTACTGGGGAAAAAATACTACTTGCAAAATAAAAGCTAACAGTGTGAGTAAATGAAATCAACCTCCTTTCTTCCTCTACATATTTATATTGGCTACAAGAAGAAGCAGTGGCTTTTATAAGTACAATTTTTGTTTATCCCACCATCACTCAGTAGCTGGAAAATTCCTTAATTTAGTGAAACAGCATTTGAAGAGTGTTATTATGGCTTTTGAAATTATGGTTTTAATTATTGATCAGCCATTTCAGCATGGTATACATAAATGTAACACATTAATTACTCGAGGAGTTAGCTGTGAATTTGGAATAAAATGCTGAATAGATTTAAACCTCTGCTTTGCACAGAACAAGTGGTGCCTGCCCAATTATTGTAAGCTCTAAGTAGCGTGATGATGGTCACCAAAGGAAATAAAATCAGTTAACCAGATAGCAGAAGCATTTCATTCCTTTTCATAATGTGTAACATCGCTGTTGGTTCTTACAAGTGTACATCAAACTAGTTCGTACAATCAGTCTGTGATATATCTTGACACTCTACATGCACAAACATGATATAATCTCTGAGGCATGTGATACAACTCATGTCTGCAATCCTTTCTGGTAGAAAGTATATCTCTTATTTCATGTTCCTTAGAGTATAAAATATTCACCCTTTGTTAGGATAACTACCTGCTGAAATCCTAAAGAACTGTTAGTAGACTAAGTTAAATGAAAGCTGGATGATATGTTAATATATTCTGCCTCTGTATGCTCTTGTTTAATAATGCATGACATCTCATCCTGGCACATAGCTTATTCTCTCCTCAACTTAACATTTGTTTATGAATATTATAACAGAAGTTCTTCATTTGTTAATCCATTTTGCACAGCAACCTGCGAGACCCCTCATTTTACTGTGTGCAACATGTGCCAGAAAGCTGTCCTTCGAGATAAACTATACAAATACTTCAGGACTTCTGTAATGATGCAGAAGGTAGAACAATCCTGCTCTGGTAGACCTTTAATTTTCATTACAATATGTCTTTGAATAAGATTTATCTGGATTTTGTAAGAAAATGAGAATATTATTTACCCCTACCAGGAATAAGTAAATGATATGATTTCTTGTTTCCGTAAGTTTGAATTGGTTTTGAATTCTTCATATTAATTATTTTCTTGTTCTATTTTTCCCTCAGTGTTGACAGTGTTTCGATAATTACTTCATGGTCATGCATGGGTATGTATAAAATACATTAAAAGAGAGTTGTTGGAATGGAATCACGGTTGTAAGGTTGATAGTTACTGAATACAATTTTTTTTCTGATTAAAACAGGTTGATTATTTCTGAAATACTTCAGCAGTCTGAACTTTTTGTTGGTTCAGTATTTCTACATTAAGATTTAGCTTCACATGTCAGACTGTGCTCTATTATTACCATGTAGGATACAAAATATTAATGAAAGGTTGGAGACTAGAACTGCTTGACTCCAAATGCCTAGATTCAAGGGAGAAGTCCAAAATCATCCTGTTCAGTACAGAGGCTCATTGTGCAGTGTGTATAAAATGTTAGTCACTTTGAAATGAGATCCAAAGAATTTGAGTCTGTTCCATGAAGAGAGTCTGAAGTCCATACAGATATCATGCTTGCAAGAATAGGTAATAGCTGAGGGGAAAATAAGAAGGCTGCAGGAGAATTGTAAACCCTTCCTGCCACATTTTGCTCAGTACAATCCAGCTTTTTTTCTTCTTTTTCTTTTTTTTTGAAAAAATGGGAGGTAATACTCCTCCTCTGTCAAATACCTCATCGTCTCCTCTACATTTTATAAAAAAAAAAAAAAAAAAAGTAACATTTGTTCCTGGTTTTATGTGGATAACGTGTTTTGGGAACCCAATTACACTTAGAGGATGGACTGATTGTTCCTATTAGGAATGATCTATTCTGAGTATGCTCAGAAATGGAAGCCTAAATACTCAGGAAGAAACAAAGTATGTCACCTGTGGAACTTCAGTACCTGCATGATAAGTCACAAGCCAAGAATAAATTTCTGAACTAACAGATAGTCTTGATATTTTTCTCTTTTTGGCCAAGGATCCTCCCTAACATTACCTTCAAAAGTCAGAACTTTAATTCAGGTAAACCTCATCTTGCTGAAACCCTTTGAGTCAAGAGCGAACTATAAACTTCATGACACAGTTATTTTCAAAATTTCAAAGTAGTTACTCTGGTAACAGATACTGAGCAAATTTGAGAGTATTGGAGCACTTGATTCCTCTGTTACAAAAGAATACCAATTTTATTCTGGGACAGCTGCTCTATAGTAAGGGGTGATTCCAGATAAAAATCTAAATTATTAATTTTTTGAAGCTTTAATAGGTTCAGATTTTATAGGAAGAATACTGAAATAAACACTTTCCAAGTTTTTAATTTTGTTCCTCTCATGATAATCACCTTATACTGGGTGGTTATCATGAGAGGAACAAGATCCAAACATGTTGTGAGTTGTTTCTTCCCTTCCTTCCTACCCCTAGGGAAATTCCTGTTGCTGGAACCTACGGTGTAAAGCCTGGTAATAGAAGGAATACTTTCCAATAATGTTAATTAGACAAGAAGTCTCCTTGTTGATCATTTATGTGCTCAGATCTCTTTAATATTACTTATACTATTGGTTTAAAAGCAATTTAATTGTAGCCTGGTGAAGTAAGGCCCCTTACAGCGCTTCATTTTCTGCTTGTTTTTAAAAGACCTATTTTGAATCCAATTAGTTTTCAAATAGATTTTTAGAGCAATGGACAGTGGTCTAAAAAAATTACCAAATAGCTTTAGGCTACCTTCTTTAAACACAAAATATTATAAGATGCTATTTCAACTATGGCTGAGTTTCTTTCAACCATCTATGCCTTTCAGCCATCTGTGCTGGACTATCTAGAAATGCAAGTCAATTCCTCTACTTCTTCCAATAAATACTTAAATATTCTCAGGATTGGGATTTAAATTGCATATTTTTGTCTTTTATTTTTAAGTCACCATATTAGATTCAAGTTATGACTTAGTATTAATTTAATAGTAGATACAATACCTGTATGGAAAGGCTGTATAATGAAAAATGATGAAGTAAATTTAGTTTGGCTTATGCTCAAATATTTTATATTTCAAAATGTTTTCCATGTTATTAGTAGGAATTGCTAAAAATATTTAGGACTTTTCTGAGTGGATTTAAATTTAAGAAAATAATAAAGCTTAGCTTGAAGTTTGAATGTTTTCCTTTTTTTTTTTTTTTCTCTGTAGATTAAATTTGCCTGAACTATTGTCCTACCAAGATCAGATTTTTTCTGTTTTTCTGAATCCTATAGGTATTGATCATAAAAATAAAAATTCTTAAAAAAATCTGAAAAGCCTCTAGAAGTAGTATTTGCAAAACATCAAAAGTTGACTAGGACACTCATGGGAAGTTAACCTGTCTGAGAAGAGCTGATTTTGCAGTTACCTCAACCAGTGCATATATTCCTTGTCTGAACTGTGCGTGTATGTACTTTTGAATGACTATATTAGGTTGCACTGAAAATGAGAAATATCAAATTGCCACCATATCTCTACATAGACTGAAGAAGGTAGCTAGAATAAGCACTTAATAACTGTCTTCCAATAGAGGAACTTTGTAACTGGTTACCAGTTAATTTGTTTTGTGGGGTTTTGTTTTGGTTTAGTTTGGTTTAGTTTTCACTATTAAAACTTCAGTGATATGAAATACCTTACAATGAAACTTGTTTATGTATTGTATTTTGTATTCATCAATATTTTTGCCTTCAAGGAAATAATAAATAGTGAACAAAAGAAAAAAAGGAAAAAAACTCAGACTACCCAAAACACAAACAAAACCCAAATAAACATTTTGGAGACAGAAATTTGTCTTAATTATCCTTATAAAGCAATTCTGAAGAAAAGAGTGACTGGTTTCCAATTGATTAACTGTACTTCTGGGATTGCCACTGCTGCTCAAAATTACTCTTGCCTTAGGGTGACACAGATCACTGAAATATGCTTCCTACTGATGCTAGCAAACCAGAAATCACTAATTAAAACAAAACCAAAAATAAACCCCAGCAACCAAAAAAAGCACTGTTTTTCTGTGTGTAATAAAATAAAATTTCTTAGTATCCCTTGAAGGCTTCAAGAATCAGAGAAATGCTTGAACTTTATTTCATTTGCATCTTTATAGTCCACAGTTTATTTAATGTTTTTGGTTTGTTTTTTTGGTTGGCTTTTTTTCCTTTTGAGGGTATGATATAAGTCACAGAAGTATTAAAAGATATTATTTCCATATGGATGTTTGGATCACATGTTTATGTCCAAAAATTTTGGAAATGCACAATACAGAAAACAATTGACCTTATTACACTTTCTTCAAGAAGGAGCATAATTAACAGAAGGTGATGTGAAGTGAAACCTCAGCCAACTTTCTCTGTAAATAATTATTTCTCTGACTGGCTGAATAAGCTGACACTCTTCCCTGGGAAAGCTGTGAAATGATGGAAACTGCACAGGGACCCCAGAGCCTCAAGCACAAATACTTGGCACTTCTGTTGGCAGAGAGGGGAGATGTTGTTACTAAGACAGCTGGCCCTGCTATACCCAGAGAGCAACGTGATTTGTATGTGTGGCTGGAAATGTTGTAAGATGGTCCAAAGTGTTTTTTCTAAAATTTTTAGCTCTTTACAAATAAACACAATGGGCTGACCAGTCCATTCCTGTTTGCTATATGGAATACATTCAATAAAACTGAAGAAGAGTGCTTTGACATCAGAAAGATAACATGTTCCCATGAAACAAAAATATTCAGAAAAATTCTTTTGCTAGTTGTTTTGTGTTTTCATATTCTGTGTTGGGCTGAACAAGTGTTCACTCTGCCCATGCTGGTCTGGCTAGCTAAGGGAGACATTCCATTCTTTTAACGAACTCATGGGCAGACATTAACACCACCACTTGGTATCTATTTATATAAAACAAAGGCCCCTGGTTCCCTTTATATTAAGATCAAGGTCAGTTCCTTTGCAACCCATCACACTGTACATAATTCCCTGAGCTTCACAGGCACATCACCCTTGCCCACCTCCTCTGAGTCTTGTTCTGTTTCTGGGATTTATTGACCAGTCACAGAAGAAATTGAAAAAGATGGTAAAATAACACTCAAAAATAGTTTATAAAGAAATATAGAGGAACCTATATAATCATCTAATCAGTGAAAAATAAATATGCATTAAAAGAAAAAAGGGAAAGATTAATGCATTTCTTACATTATTTCTATTTTAAATGTTTAAAATTAACAAATCGTGTTAAATCAAAAGTTGATTTCCAAAGCATTTCCACAATACTTAACTATTTAAACAATTAAAAAGTATAACAGAAATGCAAAAGATTTAAGATCATAACAATGAAATTAAGTAATTTGAAAAATAAGAAAAAAAAATGGGAAAAACTGTCAGAGAGAATTAGAATTAGTGAAAATTATGTTTTGAAATCAAGAGTTGTAGAATCATACTTGCTTCACATCTTTGAAGTGGTGAAAGCATGTCTCTGTGCTGTTTTGAGGATAAGTGACTATTTTGGAGTGCTGAGTCGATGCTGTCCCTTTTGTCAGGTGCTACTTATTTTTCTGTGGGGTGATGGATTAGGCCCATTAAGATTCTGGCTTTAAGCAAAAACTTTGTCCTTTTTATGCCTACAAAAGAAACATAAATCACATTTACCCCACAGCTCTCTAACTTCTACTCATGTCTCAGTAGCTTACACAAATATGATGCACTTTGTAAAGAAGGGTTTTATTCCCAGTGGTGACTTCCTACCATTGTGGTCTTTCCTGACTAACTTGGGAAAGTTCACTGAATGCATTCAACTATACCATGCAATAGAAAAAGTTAATTTTAGCAGTATCTATTATTTGGAAATCTGCAATTATTTCTTTGCTGAATGTCAAACCTTCCTTGACTGTTATGTGCCTGTGAAACACTGTAACAAAAAGTAATACAGAAACATGTGTTGGTTGTATAAAATACACTCCAGTGATAAATATTTTTTTTTTCCCTGTTTATTTTGAGGTTCTGTTCATATAGTAGCAAAGGATACTTTTCATATGTTCATCTTGCCAAAAAACTCCACAAACCTTTCTATTTGCTGTCAAGAAGAGACAAAGAACTGAAAGACTAGAAATATTACCTCCAGAAATACAGATCAAACATAAAACCTCCTAGTTTTATGTCTGTTACTTGAAAGAAGAGGAGCAAACTTGGAAAGTTGATATGTGAGAATCTTTTGGAAGGTGCATGATTTTTTCAGATGCATAATTATTTTCTGCTTATTTTTGGAAATTTTTCATATGCAGTACTGCAGTTAAACAGAAGGTTATATCCACTGATCTGTGCTCATCTAATAAACTGTAATATTGCCCTTAATTTTTTTAGTTTGATTAGAATGGACAGTTAATCTTGATTAGCT
Source organism: Todiramphus chloris collaris (assembly GCA_025345505.1). Classification (NCBI taxonomy): domain Eukaryota; kingdom Metazoa; phylum Chordata; class Aves; order Coraciiformes; family Alcedinidae; genus Todiramphus; species Todiramphus chloris. The sequence continues at coordinate 30,057,009 of JANVCC010010406.1, forward strand.
TAGTTACAGTTTACTAAAGAATCATATGGTGCTGTCAAGATATGATCACCAAAGCCATTAAACGTAAGAATTAGGTTGATAGACCACGGAGACATTATTCAAAATGTTATTACTTATTAAAAAGAAAACACTAACAGGTCTAATGGAAGAACACAGTAGAATTTTGTTTCATTTATTAATAATTTCTGAACAGTAAGAATATTTAAATGAACCTTAAGGTGATAATCCTTTCAAATTAAGACATTCTATTAATTTGCTTTGTTAACAGTGTTCAATTCTTTTGTGTGTTTCAGGTATTCAAATAATTTTGAAAAAAATGTTTATACAAATTTTCTGGTTTTTTTGGAAAGAAGGATTTTTGGTGTCAGTCTTACTGAGAGGAGAGGTAGATCTTATCTTTCAAATAAAAAACCAATAAAACAGGCAAAGGGAAAAAGCAGAGTGGAGATCAAGGCATAGTCTTTGATAGGGAAGCTTCAGTCCAACACCAGCTTTAGTACAGAAGTATAGAGTCATAGAACAGTAGAAGTTGGAAGGAACTTCTGGAGATCATTGAGTCCAACACCCCTGCCAAGCAGGATCAGCTAGGGTACGCCACACAGGAACAGATCCAGGTGGGTCTTGAAAGTTTCTAGACAAGGAGACTCCACAACCTCTCTAGGCAGCCTGTTTAGTCTCCATCACGCTCATAGTAAAGAAGTTTTTCTTCACGTTGAGATGGAACTTCCTGTGTTTCAACTTGCTACCATTACCTCTCACCCTATCACAGGCCACCACTGAAAAGAGACTAGACCCTTCTACTTGACACCCACCCTTCAGATAGTTGTAAACATTAATAAGATCATCTCTCAGTCTTCTCTTTTCTGTCTAAACAGACCCAGGGCTCTCAGCCTTTCCTCATAAGAGAAATGTTCCAGTCCCTTCATCATCTTTGTAGCTCTCTATTGGACTAGTATTTCCCTGTTTCTCTTGAACTGGGGAGACCATAACTGGACACGGTACTCCAGATACTCCAGATGTGGTCTCACTATGGAAAAGTAGAGGGGGATGAGAACCTCCTTTGACCAGCTACACTCACTCTTCTTTATGCACCCCAGGGTACCTTTGGCCTTCCTGGCCACAAGTGCACATTGCTGTTCCATGGATAACTTATTGTCCACCAGGACTCCAAGGTCCTTCTCCATAGAGCTGCTTTCCAGCAGGTCTACCCCTAATCTGTGCTTGTCCATGGTGGTGTTCCTCCACAGGTGTGACTCCACACTTGCCGTTGTTGAACTTCAATAGGAAGCAGCACAGCCTTCCAGTGTATCTGCCACTCCTCCCGGTTTTGTATCATCAGCAAGACTGCTGAGGTTACACTCTGTCCCTTCATCCAGGGCACAGATGAAGACGTTGAATAAGACTATTGTGGATGCTGAAAAGCTGCTAGCAGAGGGATTTTATCAGGTTCTCACAATATTCGGTGAGAATCCTGCCTTTCTCACATGTGTTATGAGAAACAGTAGGATAGTTTTTGTAAGCTAGACTAACACATGGTGTTTTGCTAAGTTCTGTTTATGGTACATTGGAAAAATATTTTGGAAAGGGTGTTGTAGGACTTTAGCCAATCACCCTAGGAGATGGGTGATCACTGAACAGTTGCCCTATGGGGCTAGTGTATGTAAAACGGGGTTGTAAATTAATGAAGTTGCTTCTTTTGCCTGCTCTTGCTGAATTTATATGTTGCTGCATCTCTCTGCTCCTGGCATAAACAGCGACAGACTGGACCCAGTACTGACCCTGAGGGAACACAGCTAGTTACAGGTCACCAACAGGATTCTGCATCACTGATCACAACCCTCTGAGTTCTCTTTTTTAAACAGTTCTAAGCCCATCTCACCATCCCATCTCCTAACTTACACTTCCTGAGCTTAACCACGAGGATGATATGGGAGAGAGTGTCAAAAGCCTTGCTGAAATCAAGGTATACAACATCCACTTCTCTCCCTGCATCTACCCATTCAGTCACATCGCCATATCAGATTAGTCAGACATGACTTCCCTTTAGTAACTCCATTCTGACTACCCTTGATAACCTCCTTTTCTTCCATGTACTAAGATATGACTTCCAGAATGAGCTGCTTCCTCACCTTTCCAGGGATGGAGGTGAGGCTGACTGATCTGTAAATTCCTGTATCTTTCTTTTTGCCCTTTTTGAAAACTATAGTGACACTAGCTTTCCTCCAGTCCTCAGGAACCTCTGCCATTCTCCATGATCTTTCAGAAATGGTGGAGAGTGGTAGAGCAATAACATTAGCCAGCTCCTTCACCACTTGTGTGTGCATCCAGTCTGGTCCCATGGTTTGTGCGTGTTCAATTTACCCAAGTGGTTTTTAACTGAATCCTCATCAACCAGTGGAGAGTCTTCCTCCCTCCAGGCTTCCTCTCTTACTTCATGGTCTGACATTCCTGAAGGCTAGTCTTAGAGGTGAAGGCTGAAGCAAAGAAGGCATTCAGTAACTCTACCTTCTTTGCATCCTCTGTAACCAGGTCTTCCACATCATTCAGCAGTGGGCCCACATTTTCCCTAGTCTTTCTTTTACCACTGATGTATTTGAAGAAGCCCTTCTTGTTCTCCTTTACTTCCTTTGCCAGAGTTAATTTCAAGAGGGCCTTGACTTTCCTTGTTGCATCCCTACATACCCTGATATTGCTCCTATAATTGTCCTAAGACACCATTCCCTTTTTCCACATACTATGAACTTCTTTCTTCCACATGAGTTTTTTTAGCAGAAGCTTGCTCATCCATGCTGGTCTCCTGCCTCATTTACTTGATTTTTTACTCAAAGGAATCCACATCTCTTGAGCTTGGAGGAAATTATGTTTGTATATAGACCATCTCTCTTCGGCACCCCTGCCTTCTAGAGTCTTAGTCAAAGGGATTCCTCCAAGTAAGTCTTTGAAGAGGACAAAATTAGCCCTCCTGAAGACCAGGGTTGCATTCTTATATATTGCCCTACTTCTTCCTTGTATGATACTAAACTCTACAGGTCATGATCACTAAAGCCAAGGCTTCCCCTAGCGTTCATATCCCATACTGGACCTTCTTTGTTCATTAATATAAGGTCCATCAGCACACCTATCCTCACTGGCTCTTCTACCACCTGCATCAGAAAATTATTGTCAATAAGATAAAAAGAAGAGAATAGCAGAGTTTCCAAAGGTCATCAACCATAGAATCATCTAGGTTGGAAAAGACCTGTAAGATCATTGAGTCCAATCATTAACCCTACTCTACCAAGTCCATCACTAAGCCATATCGCCATACCCCACATCTATACAGCCTTTAAACACATCCAGGGACTGTGACCCAACCACCTCCCTGGGCAGCCTGTTCCAATGCCTGACAACCCTGTCAGTGAAAAGATTTTTTCCTGATGCCCAGTTTAAACCTCCCCTGGTGTAGCTTGAGGCCCTTCCCTCTTGTTCTATCACTTGTTACTTGTGAGAACAGACCAGCACCTACCACTCTTCAATGTTCTTTCAGGTAATTGTAGAGAGCAGTAAGTCCTTCCCTCAGCCTCCTTTTCTTCAGGCTAAGTAGCCCCAGTTCCCTCAGCTGCTTCTTATAAGATTTGTTCTTCAGGCCCTTCACCAGCTTAGTTGCTCTTCTCTGGACCTGGTCTAGCACCATGATGTCTTTCTTGTATTAAGATGCCCAAAACTGAACACAGTACTTAAGGTTCAGGCTCACCAATGCTGAGTACAGAAAGTCACCTCCCTAGTCCTGCTTGCCACGCTGTTTCTGATACAGACCAGGATGCCATTGGCCTTCTTGGCCACCTGGGCACATTGATGGCTCATATTCAGCTGCTTGTTGATCAGTATCCCCAAGTCACTTTCTGCCATGCAGCTTTCCAGCCACTCTTCCCCAAGCTTGTAGAGTTGCATAGAGTTGTTGTGGACCAAGGGCAGGATCCAGCACTTGGCCTTATGTGGTGTTCGCAGACCATTGATCCAGACTGTCCTGGTCCCTCAGAAGAGCCTTCCTACTCTCAAGCAGATCCAATGCTCCCACCCAACTTCGTGTTGTCTGCAAACTTACTGGGAGTGCATCAAGATCACTGAGGACAGGAAGTATATTTACGGACCTGGACAGGAGCTACACTCTCTTAAGGCAGTTTGGAAAGCTGCAAATAAGGGGAATTAGTCATTCTAGGTCAATAGGAGGTAGCATAGGAGATCTCCTTAACACCTCCCTCTCACACATCTCTTGAATGAAGGCTGCTTTTTGCAGAGAAGCTGCAAGATCAGAGAACCCAGGCGTCTTAATAACAAGGAGATCTCCTCTATTCTGTAGGTTTGTGCCACAGTCCCAGCTGATAACCCATGAAGTTAACAAGTAACTACAATTGCCTGATTCAGTGATTGGAGACACTCCAGGACCCCAGTAGCCTCCTGTTTCTTTCTCATTTAGTAAGGTTTGGTTCCCCCCTATCAGGGAAACTCAACACACATATTCTGTCTTCCACCAGAAGATCACTTCCACCATCATCCTGAATATCTCCATCCCTTGTTTCAGGATCTGTACACTGTACTAATCTGTGGATTTGTCTACCTGAGACCAAGGATGGTGTCTGACTCAGTAAAAGATTTCATCTTTCCTGTAATTGCCTCTCTTGCCTTTCACCTGAGGACAATAACATTTCAAGTTCCTTATTTTCTGTGTATAGGTTTTGGGTTTCAGTTCTGATCAGGGTTCACAATACAGTTCCCCCTTCTCCCTGGCATCTGGTCTCACCAATATGTTTTAAATCTCCCAGGGGGTACAACAGATATGGATACTTTTCATCAATCAGTGTATTATATGCATTTTCTCACTCCAAAACCTCCAAAAGAGAGGTTTGCAGCTTCTGGTTATTTGCTCATTCTGCTGCAAGCTGTTTGGAGAGGTATTTAGTTTCATTTTTCAGTTGTTCTTGTGAGGTTTTTACAAGATCTTGGAGTGATTTAATTATTTTACTCTCCATTAGTTGGTTAGAATGCTTCTCTTCGTCCTTCCAAACTTTGTGGACACACTCCTTCCCATGCTGGAAAGGAGCACAGTCATATTTTTCCAGAAGTTTATCCATGACAATCCTGTCCATGGTGACAATTTTACTATCACATTAAGGTGGTAGTGAGACGTTTGCCTGCCAGAGCCCAAGGTTTTTCTCTGAGGAGTTTTGCAATTCCTATCTCAGACCCTGGGTTGAGGGGCTTGTAACTGACTCGCTTGTGTCTGTCTCAGAGCCTGGCTATGGGGCTCCCAGTGAAATGGTCATTACCTGTTTCAGAGCCTGGTTAAGGATTTATGCTGAGAGAGTTTAAAAGTTGAACAGATAGGTTTGATTTATTAAAGTGACAGAGAGGTTCAGAATTGCCATTGAGAAATGCACTGACTGCAAAAAGTTAATCAAGCTCAAGTAAAGAATTCCTGCGTAAGATTTGACGCAGTCAGCGGCACAGGCCTGGGTTACAGCAGTGATATATAATAGCAATAAGAAATGTATTGCATAGTAAAGGTGCAGTTCTTACCAAGAAGATGTCCTTGTCTTGGGTGGAAGAAGAGGAGCACAACATGTTGACTGTCACTGTTAGACTTTCAGTTTTCTCTATGCACCACCCCAACTCCAGGACATTTATTCCTTTTGTGATTTTTATATCCTAAGTCTGTCTGTCCTTGCCTTCTAAGTGATGTTTAACATGATTTGGGTGGAGAGTTGAGTAACATAGTCATTTATGTTTAGCATGTACTCCTTTAATCTCATTACCATACTCAGGGGTGTAAACATTAATATTAATTTTGCCATTAATCAAACAAAGGTCTCTACTCAGACATTCTGTACTCCAAGAGTTCTTTGCACCTGATGGTTTAGCCAAAACAGGGCCATCTTATCTTCACAAGACTCCCTCCTTCAGCCCTTTGTATAGTGGATCTACAGCCTCAGAGATAGGACAAGAATCTCATGGCTGTAAACTTCTCATCTGTATTTCTGCCTCATTGCAAGCTAGGCCATTAAGCTAGGCTGTTATGTCACAAGAGGGCACAACTTTTTTTCTTTACCGAGGTTACTTTGATATGAGATGTAGTTCAGCTTAGCCTTGGTGACACCTCTCAGCGAGGTGAACCTTCATCCTTGTTGTTATATGATTCTCCCAGCAGAGCAGCGTATCTATTTTTCAAGGGCACCTGGGGAGGTGCAGTAGCTTCTGGGTTGACATGCCTTCTGCACCCAGCAGGAACTTGTTGCCACTGTTCCTTGTTCTCTAAGTTATCACTTTCAGCAAGATGAAGAGAGGATAGGGAGCCCTCTGTGTCCTGAGCTCTGTCTTACTGCTGGGCCTGTTTCAGGGAAAGTAGGGTCTGACTCTACCAATCTATCTCCCTCTCACACTCCCTTATGCTCCCTATTCTTTTCACTTCTTCCTTCAGCTCTTCCGACTGGCTGAGCAGATCATTCATCTGGTCACACCACACACAGGCGTTGTCTTTGCTGCTCTGCATTTCATGTGACAGGCTCAAGTACTCAGGTAGTCCCTGCAGCCAGAAACCTGGACACTAGCAGGTTCGTGTGAGAGCTTTGTTTGGGTTGATACATTTCTTCTGGTAACAGCTTCCAGACAGGTTGCAAGTATAGCTGGGTCCACTTCTGGGATAGTGATGATGACTAATTAGGTTCACCCCTCAAGACAGGAGAGGAACCAGTTAGAGCAATCAAACGTACCTCTTGCCCCAGCAAAGGTCTCAGCACTCTGCCATATGAGCTGTGGATGGCTGTGGCACCAGCCAAGTCACATGCACGCACTGTTTGCCTGCTTGTTCTTCGTGGGCAACAGCTTGTCATTGCCTTCCCTGAGGCTTTTTATAGGGTGTAGGTGTGGTCACCATTGCTTTGGTAATGTCCACACCTTGTCAGCCTCTCCTGCAGGAGCTGCCAGCTCATGGAAGTTCTCTCTGCTCCCTGGGTGTTTCCTAATGAAAGGAAAACCTCAGGAAAACCCCTGAACACCTCAACAATATTTACTTAAGAATAGTATCATACCTTATGTCTCATCCCACTCAGTAGACAATGAGGGAGGTGAATCTTTGTGATCCCCTGAAAGAGGCTGTCCCTGCATAGCAGGGCAGCCGGGGTGGCAGAGTCACAACAATGACTCCGAGGAACAATAACAAAACAGTTTATTAGTTCTCCTTAATAGAACAATCAACAAACAGTACAAATAAAAGAGTTAATCTTTGTAGGCGATTATTTTATGGCACAACTAAATTCTGAGGAAGAGGAAGAAAGAGTTATTAGAGAAGAGGAAAAGAGAGGAGAGGTGAGGGAGTGAGTAAGAGAGATAGAGAGTAAGATAAAGAGAAAAGGTTATCACCACCCGTGGATCCAGTGATGTCTCACTTGATCAATCCAAGTCTTCAGTTCTTTGGTGGTGGGTGCACATCAATCAATATTTTTCTGTCCCTTTTATACCCTTGAGGTATCTGGGTAGCATTCCCAACTTCCACAGGAAGTGGTATTGATTTGCATGAGCTCCATGAGCTAGAAGTAGTGTACCACCTGCCATCCACCTCCTCCATGGCGCAGTCAGCAGCAGCACTTAACTAAAGAAAAGACAGAGTCCCACCTATGCAGAACCTATCTCTTCCTTTTGTTAAAGCATGTCTGCAAGGAGACAAAGGGGGGCACAGAGACATTAAAAGCAATCAACAACTTTCCCTTCAAGACAGGTCTTTCCAGACCTTATCACCACACAAGGTTTGAGGCAAACAATAGCCAGGCTCTTACACCTTACACGACAAAAAAGGCATTTAAATAGCATATGTGATAAATCATTCAAGATGATTTCTTCCATGACCTCCCTAGCTCTGAGAACAGACTGACATGTCTGTAGTTCTCTGGTCATTCTCGTAGATAGGCATTCCATTTTCTAACCTGCAGTCTGTTGAGACCTCCCTGGTTAGCCAGGACTGCTGATAAATCATGATGAGTGGCTTGGTAAGCACATCCACCAGGTCCTTCAGCATTCTAGGGTGTAACCCATCTGGCCTCAGAGACCTGTCTATGTCTGGGTGGTGCATCAGGTCACTAACCATTTACTCATGAATTATGGAGGCCTCATTCTGTTCCCCATAGCTGTCTTCCAGCTCAAAGGCTAATGAGCCATGAAGTAACTAGTCCTGCTATTAAAGACTGAGGCAAATAAGGCATGAAGTACCTCAGCCTTTTCCTCATCCAGTCTCCCATAACATCCTTGTGGAGAAGCTTGGGAAGTATGGGATAGAAGAGCAGGTAGTAAGATGGATTAGTAACTGGTTGGACAATAGAGTCCAGAGAGTGGTGGTCGATGGTGCCAAATCCATCTGGAGAGCTGTAACCAGTGGAGTCCCCCAGGGATCAGTGCTGGGTCTGGTCCTGTTCAACATCTTTATCAGTGACATTGATGACAGGACAGAGTGTCTGCTCAGCAAGTTTTCTGATGGCACAAAACTGGGAGGCTCTGCAGATACACCTGAAAGGTGTACAGCCACCCAGTGAGACTTGGACAGGTTGGAGAACTGGGCAGGGCAGAACCAAATGAGGTTTAACAAGGATAAATGTAGAGTCCTGCATCTAGATAATAATAATAAATTACACCAGTACAGACTGGGAGGTGATCTGCTGGAGAGCAGTCTTGTGGAGAAAGACTTGGGAGTCCTGGTGGACAACAAGTTCTCCATGGAGCAGCAATGTGCCCTTGTGGCCAGGAAGGCCAATGGTATCCTAGGGTGTATCAAGAGGAGCATATCCAGCAGATTGAGGGAGGTTCTCCTCCCGCTCTACTCTGCACTGGTGAGACCTCACCTGGAGTACTGTGTCCAGTTCTGGGCTCCCCAGTTCAAGAGAGACAGGGATCTGCTTGAGAGAGTCCAACGGAGGGCTACAAGGATGATTAAGGGACTGGAGCACATGTCTTATGAGGAGAGGCTGAGATACCTGCAGCTCTTTAGTCTGGAAAAGAGAAGACTGAGAGGGGATTTGATAAATGTTTATAAATATATGAGGGCTAAGTGTCAAGAGGAAAGGGACAGCATCTTCTCACTCATGCCTTGTGATAGGACTAGGGGGAATGGATATAAGCTGGAGTACAAGAGGTTCCACCTTAACATGAGGAGGAACTTCTTTACAGTAAGGGTCACAGAGCACTGGAACAGGCTGCCCAGAGAGGTTGTGGAGTCTCCTTCTCTGGAGATTTTCAAAACCCGCCTGGATGCATTTCTGAGTGACCTGTGTTAGGGTCAATTAGGTTGTAGGGTAGATTAGGTTGTAGGGTAGATTAGGTTTTAGGGTAGCTTATATGATCCTGCCCTGGCAGAGGGGTTGAACTCGAAGATCTCCAAGGTCCTTTTCAACCCCTAAGACTCTGTGAACTGTGGACATCACTGTTTCCCCCTGCATCCAGTAAAGGATGCAGATTCTCCCTAGTCCTCCCTTTGTTGTTGATGTGTTTATACTATAGAAACTTTTTCTGTTGTCTTTTATGGCCACAGTTAGTCTGAGTTGTAATTGGGCTTTGGTCCTTTTGATTTCCTCCCTTCACAGCTTCACTGTGTCTTTGTAGTCCTCCTGAGTGGTTCAACCCTTTTCCCAAACGTCATAAACTCTTGTTTAGTTCCTTGGTTCCATTCAAAACTCTCCATTATGCCAGGCCAATCTTCTTCCCTGACAGCCTGTCTTTTGGGACATGGGGATGGTCTGTTCCAGTACTTTTAAGAATGCCTTCTTGAAGACTACCCAGCCTTCCTGGACTCCTTTGTCCTTCAGGAAGACATCTGAAAGGATGATACCAATCAGTATCCTGAACAGGCCTAAGTCTGCCTGACGTAAATCCAAGGTGGCAGTTCTGCTAACGCCCCTCCTTACTTCTCCAAGAATTGAAAACTCCATTATTTCATGATCACTAAGGCCAAGATGACCTCCAACTGTTACATCTCCTGCAAGTCCTCTGTTAAAAAACAGTAGGTCCAGGAGGGCATCTTCTCTAGTTGGCTCCTTCACCCAACTACCCCACAGATACTGGAATGTAGGCTCCTCACTAGCAAGTCCTACTCCATTTCTCAGCACCACATCTCCATAGCTTTGGAACCTCTCCAAGGATGAAGACTCCACCACTGCCTTGGCCAGACTGGGACAGACCTTGCCAAGAATTTTGGGGAAGAAATCGTTCCTCATGTCCAACCTAGACCTCCCATGGCACAACTGGAGGCTATTTTGTCTTCTCCTATTACTGGTTACATGGGAGAGGAGACTGGCACCTGCCTCTCTACAACCTACTTTCAGGGAATTGTCTAGAGTGATAAGGTTTCCCCTAAGCCTCCTTGTCTCCAGGCTCAACAACCCCAATTCTCCAAACTGCTCCTCACAAGACGTGGTCTAGACCCTTCCCCAGCTTCATTACCCTCTCTGGCCACATTCCAGCACCTCAATGTCCTTCTTGGAGTGAGGGGCCCAAAACTGAATCCAGGATTTGAGGTGTAGCCTTCCCAGTGCCTAATCCAGAGGATGATCCCTGTTTTAGTCCTGCTGGCCAGACTAGTGCTGATCCAGGCCAGGATGCTGGTAGCCTTCTTGGTCACCTGTCCACACACACTGGCTCATCTTCAGCTGGCTGTGGACCAACACTGCCAGGGCATTTTCTGACAGGTACTTTTCAAATGCTCTTCCCCCAGCCTGGACTGTTCATTCACCATCACAGAAGCCATTGCACGGACCTCAGCAGATGGACATCCCATTTCTGATGATGTCACAGGTGCACACATCATCAGCCAGTCCCACAGCAGGTGCAGGTGCCTTTCCCACTGAAGGTTCTGCTGCGAAAGGTCTGACAGGGGAAGGTTGTGGCCACCAACAATATTTGGTGCTGGCACCTTTTCTGGGGGAAGTGTCACTGGATGGGATGGGGTAGGATGGGGCAAGGCGGGAATATCTGCCTCAGGCAGATATTACTCCCTTCTCTCTGCTGGCTCATCTCTTCTCCAGTTCTGTAGGCAGTGATCTCAGCCCTGCTCTGCTGGGCAAACGAGCTGCTCCTGGGCATAGTATCATAGAATATTTTCATCTGGAAGAGACCTGCAAGATCATCAAATCTAACCTTATTCCTAGCCCTATCAAAAAACACTAAACCATGTCCCTAAGCACAACATCTAACCACTTCTTAAACACTTCCAGGGATGGTGACTCCACCACCACCCTGGGCAGGCTTTTCCAATGCCTGACAACTCTTTCTCTAAAGAAATGCTTCCTAATATCCCACCTGAACCTTGCTGGTTCAACTTCAGGCCATTTCCTCTTGTTCTGTCACTTGTCACCAGGGAGAACAGACCAGCTCCTGCCTTGTTACAATTTGCCTTCAGGTAGTTGTAGAGGACAATAAGGTCTCCCCTCAGCCTTCTTTTCTCAAGGCTAAACAGCTCCAGATCCTTCAGCCTTTCTTCATAAGACACATGCTCCTAACGCTTTACTAGCTTTGTAGCCCACCTCTGTACCCTCTCCAGCACCTCAAATACTCAACTGGACACAGTATTTGAGGTGCAGCCTCATCAAAGCTGAGTACAGAGGAATGATCACCTCCCTGGTCCAGCTGACCACACTATTCCTGATCCAGGCCCGGATGACATTGGCATTCTTGGCCACCTGAGCACACTGATAGCTCATGTACAGGAGGATGTCAATCAACACCCCCAGGTCCTTCTCTGCCTGGCAGCTCTCCAGCCACTCCTTCCCAAGCCTGGAGTGCTGCTGCGGGTTGTTGTGGCCCAAGTACAGGACCCGGCATTTGACCTTATTGAAACTCATGGAATTGGCCCTGACCCCACAACCCAGCCTATCTAGATCCCTTTGTAGAGCTTTCCTACCCTCATGCAGATGGACACTTCCACCTAGCTTGGTGTCATCTGCAAATTTACCTAGGGTGCACTCTATCCCCTCATCCAAATCATCAATGAAGATGTTAAACATGAGTGGCCCCAGTACTGAGTCCTGGGGGACACTACTTGTTACTGGCAGCCAACTGGATTTAAGTCTATTGATCACAACTCTTTGGACTCATCCATCTAACCAGTTTTTCTCACAGGAAAGTATATGTCCATCCAAGCCAAGAGCAGTCAATTGCTCTAATAGAACACTGTAGGAAATGGAGTCAAATGACTTACTAAAGTCAAGATAGACAAAATCCACAGTCTTGCCTTCACCCAACAAGTGGGTCACCCTGTCATAGAAGGAGATCAGGTTTGTTAAACAGGATCTGCCCTTCATAAACCCATGTTGATTGGGCCTGATCACCTGGTTATCCTTCATGTGCTGCATAATGGAACCCAGGATGATCTGCTCCATCAGCTTCCCTGGTACCAAAGTCAGACTGACAGGCCTGTAGTTCCCTGGATCATCCTTCCGTCCCTTCTTATATATGGGTGTTATCTTGTCTGACTTCCAATCTGCTGATACCTCCCCAGTCAGCCAGGACTGCTGATAAATGATGGACAGTGGCCTGGTGAGCACTGCTGCTTGTTCTCTCAGCGCTCTAGGATGTAACCCATCCAACCCCACAGATTTATTCACATTGATATTTAGGAGCACGTCATGGACCATCTCGTCTTGAATTGTAGGGGCACATTGTGTTCCTGGCCCCTGTCTCTTGACCTGGGAGAGTGACTTTCCCCAGTGCAAGTGTTTCCATTACTAAAGACTGAGGCAAAGAAGGCATTAAACAGCTCAGCCTTCTCCTCATCTTTTATTAACATACTTCCTTCTGAATCTAGTAGGGGATGGAGGCTCTCCCTGGCCTTTCTTTTATTATTAATGTATTTATAAAAATTTTTCTTATTGCTCTTCACCTCTAAAGCCAGATTAACTTCTAGTTCAGCTTTTGACCTTCTAATTATTTCTCTGCATGGCCTGACAAGATTCTTATACTAATTATGAGTCATCTGTCCCTTCTTCCAGAGGCCATAAACCTTCTTTTTTTCCCTGATTTTAATCCAAACCTCCCTATTCAGCCAGGCCAGTCTTCTTCACCGCCAACTTGACTTGCGGCATGTGGGGATGGCCTCCTCCTGTGACTTCAAGACCTCCTTCCTAAAAAACATCCAGCCTCCCTGGACTCCTACATCCCTCAAAACTGACTCCCAAGGGACTCTACCAAGTAACCTCTGAAACAAGTCAAAGCCTGCCCTTTGAAAGTCCAGTGTCAGTATTGATTCCCCGCCTCCTAACATCCCTAAGAACAGAGTTCTCAATAATTTCCTGGTCACTATTCCTTAGATGGCCTCAACTGCCACATCCTCCACCAGTCCTTCTCTGCTTGCACACAAGAGTTCCAGCAGGGCACTTTCCCTGGTCAGTTCACTTACCAACTGTGTGAGCAAGTTGTCCCTACACATTCTAGGAACTGCCTGGATTGTTCCCTCTTTGCTGTTGTATTTCCAGCAGATACCTGTGAAGTTGAAGTCCCCCATAAGAACAACAGCAAGTGACATTGAGATTTCTCCTAAGTGCTTATAGAATATTTCATCTACCTCATTGCTCTGTTTAGGACATCTGTAGCAGACAACCACAGCAATATCAGCTATATTGGCCTTGCTCCTTAATCTGATCCAAACACATTTAACCCTGCTGTCTCTATACTTAAGTTCTGAACATTCATAACAATCCCTAACATACAGGACCACCCCACCACCTCTTCTTCCCTGACTATCCCTTCTAAAGAGCTTGTAGCCATCAACTGCGACACTCCAGTCATGTGAGGCATCTCACCACGCTTCTGTGATGGCCACTATGTCATAGTTTTCCTGTTTCATCGTGGCTTCAAGCTCATCCTGTTTGTTGCTCATACTCTGTGCATTGGTATAGACCTGTGCTTCAGATAATGATCCCAACACCTTTTTGTGAGTGTAGGTCCCATTTCCTACCAGATACTTCTCTGACTTCTAAAACGTCAACAACTGGCCCTACCTCTTCATTTCTCATTACCTGCCTATCCCTTGTCTCCACTGAGAGGACAGAGCAACAGTCCTCAGTAGCACACCATCCTGTAAGCCCTGGCATGCTTCCCTTGGGCTTACTCCTAGCAGGCCCAGTTATACCTCCTTCCACCTTCAAAACTCTAAAACAGGCTGAAGTTATCACTGATGTCCTCTTCTTCAGCAGGGAAAAGACATTTCTTCCCAGTACTATAACTTCTCCTACGAGGAAACAATTTGATCATGAGAACCACCTTTCCCTGTCCCATCATTAGACAGGACACACAGACAGTGACAGACATCATCTCCTTTACTCCTCTGAGACAAGGGATTCAGATGAATCCATCCAGACATCTCATTCTGTGTATGTGGTCCTGGTGCTGGAAGGGAACTCAGCTCCCTCCATGTCATGGTTTAACCCCATCTGACAACTCAGCCCCATATGGCCATGTGGTCACTCCTCGGTGGTGGGACATAGGTGAGAAACAGGAGTGAAAGTGAGAGAACTCATGGGTTAAGACAGTTTAATATCCACAGTAAAGCTGCGCATGCAAGCAAAGCAAAACAAAGAATTCATTCACCCCTTCCCCTCACAGACAGGTAGGTGATCAGATATCTTCAGGAAATCTGGGCTCCATCACTGGCAGGTCAGGGTGAGAAACACAAAAAACTTTGAATCTGTGCATGTCCTGTTCAGCCATTGTTAAAACATGGGAGTGTTACCACCACTGTTCTGGTCACAAATGCAACAGGTAGCACCATACCCATCTAAAACCATTACACATGCTCAGTGTTGTCACCAGCTTCATGCGCAGGGAAGTCCCCACAGCTTCGTGGCTTGGTTCAAACACAATCCACACTGGCACCTCTGGAGACCATCTAGTCCAAGCACCTGCTCAAGCAGGGTGTCCAGGACCCTGTCTAGCCAGGCTGGGCATGTCTCCATGGCCAGAGGTGCTGCAGCCTCTCAGGGCAACCTGTGCCAGTGCTGCAGCCCCTCATGGGTGTGAGAGCATCTGTCCCCTGACTCAGGTGCTGAGGGCTCAGCCCCCTGGCCTTGGCACATAAAAGCCACCCCTGTGAGGCAGTGGCCATGTGCCAAAGGGTGGCAGGGAGACAAGGGCACCCCTGCTCCCACTGGGGGAACTTACAGATAGGTGGGGGTGATGTTATAATGGCCATTGTGACTCATCACCAAGGCCTGGTATAACAGGCTGCTGAGCTCTGGCCAGGTGTCAGTGCACCCTGGAAAGGAGAGGAGAGGGCAGCAGAGGAAGGAACTTGCCCGGAGCTGCTGAGACAGGAGGGGACTCCCAATCTTAGGGCTTCAGAGCCTGTGTTTTGCAAGCTCAGCCACCTCCCAGTGTTCCCTCAGGGTTGCCAGAGGACTGTCTGGAGGAGAAACCCCAGCACTCCTGGGGGAGACTCTCCAAGGACTCACCTTTGACATGCACCATGCACGTTTCCATGATGAAGCTGTAGGATCCTGACTTGGGGAAGCAAGGGAAGACTAGAGTGTCCCTCCCCATGGCTTGCATAGGGGATGTCAGGGCAGTCTGTGGGAGGACAAGACCTATCGCAGGGGATGGCAGAAGCTGTCCAAACATCCTGGGGCCAGGTCCTTCCTCTCCTCAGTAGGCCAGGCCCAGGATGGGTTGTGGGCACCTGCTGAGCACCTGTGCCTACCATACCCTGATGGCCTCTCCTGCTGCAGGGCTTGGATGACTGTGCTGCTACCTTCAATTTTCTGGCTTTCCCCTGACAGCCTCCAGTGGCAAGTCAGAAGAGCTTTCCAGTCCCAGCACTGCCAGAGAGGTGACAACAGGGCTGTCCAACAACAGCTCCCTTGGGTACGAGAGCAGCAGGCCCAGCACCATCATGCAGGGACCATTGGGGCCATCCTGATGCTTTCCAGTGCTCAAAAGAAGCACTGGCCACAGCCACCAGATCTGACACCACTTACAATTACAATGGTGGAAGCAAAAGCTGTACAGATGCCGTGGAAACCATCGTGGGATGAGCATCTTGGGCACCATGTGACAGATGCAACAGGGAGCATCCTGCAGATCCCTGGTCCTGCAAAGAGCTGGGGTCTGTGCCACGCCCATTGTGGGGCTGCAAGCGGGACCGCTCACACTGCCCAGTATGTTCAAGGTCCAGAAGGTCCAGAAAACATTGCCTGCATCCAAACAGGTGAAGAAGAAGATCTACAGGATGTGATAGATGGAGAGACAGGTCCATAGTTACTGGTCAGTGCTGGTGGTGAAGGAGCTGCCTAGCCTCCAGTCAACTCCTGCTGGAGAAATGCCCAAGGGCCACATTACCTTTCAGCTCTTACTGAGCAGCAAGACAGGGCAGGCGTGCCAAGACCCCCATTTCACAAGTCCTCTCATCTGGCCAGGTCAGGGCCTATGTGCTTTACTGCTTGGCTCAACTAGAATCAGCTACTTCCTGTTGGAGGACAGTAACATCAGGGAAGAGCCAATGGAGGTGGATCTGGATATGGGAGAGCCAATGGAGATCGATGTAGAGACTGTAGAAGAGCCAGTGGAGGTCAATGTAGAGACTGTGGAAGAGCCAATGGAGGTTGATGTAGAGACTGAGGAGCCAATGGAGGTTGATGTGGATGAATATGCAAACCTGACCCACTTTTAAGAGAAGTGTGCTGCCTCCCTGGCACCCGAGTTAAGGACATAGAAAGAAAGCTTCCTACCATAGTACAGCCCACAGACTACTATCCACTATTAACTTTCCAGATAGGCAGTGACAAACTCAAGAAAAAAAAACTGAGGGCTATCAAGAAGGACTTCAGGGACTCGAAACACATGGTCAAGGGAGTGGAAGCATAGGTAGTGTTCTCCTCCATTCCCCTAATTGCAGGATCCAACCCAGAAAGACTGAGGAGGACTCAACAGATTAACTCTTGGCTTCAAGACTTGTGCCACCAGTAGGACTTCGAGTTTTTTGACCATGGATCAATCTACACAAGGCCAGGCCTACTGACGGCTGATGGGGTATGCCTCTCTCAATGCGGGAGAAGGATTCTGTCACAGGACTTGGCCAGGCTCATTGTCAGTGCTGTAAACTAGATTCAAAGGGGGAAGAGGGAAAAACTAGGCTCAATGGAAACAAGCCTAAGACATCTGTGGGATGGTGTACCAGCTCCATTGCTATCCCAGGGGTTGTAGGGGACAGCAGACTATGTGATACCCACAATGATAACAGATGCTTCTCTACTAAGTCTCTGAAATGCCTGTATACCAACACAAGAAGCATGGGAAATAAACAAGATGAACTAGAAATCTGTGTGTGGTCACAGGGCTATGATCTCATCGTGATTACAGAGACATGGTGGGATAGTTAACATGACTGAAATTCAGTAATGGACAACAATGTGCTTTTTAGGAAGGATAGACTGACAAGGCAAGGTGGTGGAGTTGCTCTCTATTTGAGTAAGCAACTAGAATGCATTAATCTTAAACCAGATGATGGAAGTGTTGAAAGCTTATGGGTAAGAGTTAAGGAACATGTCAACATGGGTGATACTGTTGTGGATGTCTACTACTGACCACTAAATCAGGAAGAAGCTGTTGATGAGGCCTTCTACAGGAAGCTGGAAGTAGCCTCAAGATCACGTCCCTGCTCATGGGTGACTTTTCTTTTTCTGTGTTTTTAGTCTTCTTGTTTCCAGATCAGTTAAAAAAAGTAAAATGTGCTGGCTTTTCTATTTAAAGATGGGTGTGTTCTAAAGTCAGCACACAGAGATGGAATAGTGAAAGACTGATATGCTGAAATATGACAGTGATACTCATGTTATCTTTTTTTGTTTGTTTGTTTGTTTTCTTTTGGATTTTTTTACTATTTTAAACATATAAATATTTCAAGATTCATGTTTTATTTTCAAAAGACAGTTGAGTATTTCAGTAGCTTTGATGATCTTGATTGTATTTTTCCATTGTCATGTTGGTAATCTTTGCCCTGGAGTTTTAAATACCATTGAGACTAATTATAATTTATGGACTATAACAAGTTTTTCCTTTTGCTGTTTTTTATTATTTTGTTTTCCTGTATATAATAATGATTTTCCTTCATCTGTAGAAGGCATTTTTTTCCTGAAATAAAACAGTCTGATGAGAAAACTATAATTCAACATGTTTCTCTGCTTTACCATTATGCTATTCTTTGAAAAGTTAGACTTGATTAAAATAATTTTAATGCACTGCATTCATCAAACTTTCTGTTTAAAAGTGAACTTTGTTCATTTAAAAAGAATGGTATATTATTTCCCTATAACCTGGGAGGATGCTATTTCCACACTGGAAGAAACATGGAGCTTATTTGCAACACTTACGATAATATGGCCTGTACACATGAGGTGTGGCATTATAATATTTCTTACAGATAATCTGTGTTGAAACACATATGTTTATGATAAGAATTAACTAGACCTAGCCTTAGAAATGATAACTTAAGAAATGGTATAATATTCACCGCATTGTGAGAGGAAAAGATAGGAGAATTTAATAGAAGGATGCATTCATGCAATAAATGAAGATGTTAGGGAAACCTTGCAGCAGATGAAGTTATTATTCACCTGACTGGTTTCTTCCTTCCAGATCAATGGATACACCATCAGACTACTGAATAGCTATTTTGAGTGCTGTAGATAATTTTTCTTGGTGTGATTTCAGAAATATTCTTACCTATTCTCCTCACATGATACGGTTTTCTATTAAACCCTTTGGCTAGTTAAAAATGAACATATAGAATGGAAAATCTTGATAAGGTGACCGAATTTTACATCACTGGAAGAAGACCCCACTGACATTTGATAATTTGAAAGTAAACCTAATAGATAAAATCTACTAGTTATTACATAGACAGTTCTGTTTAGACAGGAACAGTTTGTCATCTGCCAAGTTTCATTTAATGATTTCTACCTGAGTACAGATAACAATAATTTAGAGGATCTGTCTGGATTATAGGACTAATTTGTTCTTGCATTTCAGTTGGTCTTCCTACTCTGAACAGCTATTGAATGTTGTTTTTACTGCCCTGTCTTACACTGAAGTAAGTACACCCTCTCTGAAAACATGAGTGACTTGATGATCTGTTCAGTGACTCTTTCCCCTTCCATATTCAGCTTCTGCTTTTCTTAATATTGTCCTGACAGTTTGACAATTCTCCTAAAATGTGTAAAAAATACTTGCTTAAAAAAAGTCTTCGTTTCACTTGGTCATCTACAAAAAAAAAAAAAAAAAAAAAAAAAAAAGAAAAGTAAGAAGAGATAGTCTAACCTTATATCACGCATTCAGTATATTATTATAAGAACAGCAAGAAATGGGATAAGAGGAATACCAAAATTCCTTTTTGAATTTTAAAATTTATTGCTGGTTATCAGGATTAACTTCTGGTAAACAATTTTGCCAATATGGACATTAAACATAAGATATTTATTTTTCCAAACATAATATTAATTAAATGGTAAAAGATGCTAATTTGATTTAAGAAAAATTTACATGGTGAAAGAAGGTAGATTACCTAGTTAAAAATTAATCAAGAAAAATAGAAAAGTATTTTATGTACTTATAATGGAAAAGCTTAAGGTAACTTTTTAAACTCCACTGATTATCAAAAATTACATACTTTTCCTATTTCCCCTTATAATTCCTGTTCTTTCCTCCACTGTCTGCTTACAAATTTTCTGTGGAAAAATGTGTTTATAAATACAGCTTCTAACTTTAGCCCTTTTCTTTTATCGCAATAGACTCTCTACACAGTGTGAATAAGGAGGAAAAAATATATTAGTCGCATTAGAATTCAGGAAGGATAAATTTACAATGGAATAGTATTTTTATCCATATAATAGAGTATTTGAAAATCTGGGCTAAATTCAATTAATTATCATCACACAGCAAACTGCAAGTGCTATGAAATCTCTATTGAATACTTTGTGGTTAATAACTCTACATCTCTGAAACATTTAAAATTATTACGGGCTACAGGTATACTTAGGCAGGTAAATGAAAAGGAGCAAATCTAGATATGTTTTCAAGGATTTATGTCTTTAATTCCTCCAAGACAGAGATTTCCAAGTGGTCACTCTTGGTTTTTCTGTGCTAAACTACTTTTGCTTTATGATATAATTCACTCATATTACATGTACAATATACATTATTTAATGTCTCTATGAGATATAAAGTCAACTAGACACTGCAAGTCATGAAATTAAAGTACACAAAAATTTAACAGAACCTGCATGTTCTAATAACCATCCTTCTGTAAATATACCTACTTCAAAATGACAATGCATATTTGTGACTTACATTATACTTTTCTATGATAACTGTTGATGTGAAATCAGGAGGAAATAAATATAATTAGATTTTATTGCATTAAAATTTAGAAATAAAGGACACTAGTCAGGTAAGAATTTAAGAGAAAATTATGCTTCTAAACACTAGGCAATCAGAACCAAAACTTGACAGAAATCAAGATACATTTACTTACATTTGGTTCTGGTTATTTAATTTATGTTTTATTAGTTGTCAAGGTATTTGATTTACTTGTCAGTAGTGGGTCAATATTTTATTTATTTATTTATATAAACAGGAGTTAATTCTGAGGGTAGGTAAAACCTAAGTAGAGAGGAGCATCAGCAATTCATATTATCAGTTCATTTTCAGTCTTCTGTGAACACTTGCAATAACAAACATTTATTCCTAGGCTCAGCTGCAGAGCATAAATTTCTGTGAATACTCACTCATCTGAACACTTCTTCATTATCACTATTTTTCTAAATGCTTGTATTGCATTATGCTATCTAGAAGCGTGTGCTTCAATATAGAACTTGTAAATTCATCCAGACAGAATAGAAACAACATGACTATGTTAACCAGTTATAACTAAGAAAAGCCTTGATGTAAGTAATTTATGTGACTAAGTAGAGTAAAGTATTATTGTCTATTTAAAAGAAAAAAAATATTTTGGAGGACTTTTTTTCTCTCCCCCCCCCCCCCTTT
>JANVCC010010406.1:30078147-30123265 GCA_025345505.1 Todiramphus chloris collaris
TTTTTTTTTTTTTTTTTTTTTTTTTTTTTTTTTTTTTTTGGTTAATTGATTAATAATAAAACTTTTTTAGCTGTTCAAAAACAAATAGAGGATATACATCCAAAATGAGCTGGTTATGTGTAATTAGCTTCCTTGGTCTAACTGGAATTTCTCAGTAAATTATTTCAAATGCAAAACACTTAACCAGCCAATAAACTTTAGTTTTAAACATTTAACGTAACATCTCAATTAATAGGGGGCTGAAATCCTTAAGGCAGGTTTTGCTGGTTAAGAAAACATCACCTTTGAATCTTGGGACACTTCACTGGCTAATTTTCTTACCTATTAAACAAAGTGGTTTAAAAATTTTGAACTCAAATATTTTGACTCTGCTAAACTTGGTAATTTTCCAAGTATTAGTAGCTGTCTGGTGTTAAATGCCATGTACATATGTGTATGCCTATGCATATCTCCTTCAGTTCTGAAAAACCGTTTGAGCACATGTTTTGTGTAACTCATGAGCAAGTTCTGTGAGAGAGTTATGCCTTCAATTAGTAAAAGCAAGATTTTGTTTGACTTCAGAAGACAGATTTTTTTCCTCTATTTTATTGTCATTCTGTCCAGTTACTCAAAGCATTTCCAATGGCAGTCCAGAACCTCTGTTCCCTAGCAGCAGTAAATAGCGAGTGAAAGATGCAAGAAAAGAGAAGTTTTGTCAAAGGGGAAAAAAAAAAAAAAAACTTATGGTTAAACCAAAGCTATATTCCCTCAGCTTCAGAGCCACAGTGTTGCTACTTTCAAACATTATTGCTGCAGGTGTCAAAACTAAATAATGCAAGCCTTTGCTTTTCCTGTTCTTTCAGATGTTGCAATTCTGGCATTTATTGCACATGTACCAGATCAGATTGCAGCTTAACACTGAGCAATACACAATTAAAAAATAGTATATTAGGAACTGCAGAGTGTTAGTTGAAGTCCTTCAATAATTCTATCACTAGTTACATAATAATTATCCCAATTTTGTTGTGAAAACTTAAGTATTAATTGTTGGTCATAATCTAATCTATTTTGTTGTCTGTTTATTGATTTTATTGTTAGCCATGTTACAGCAATATTGTGTTTGCTGAGAAAGGGCAGCTAAAACTAAACCAGAACAACTATATGTGATAACTTTCTGATCTTAACATTCATACAGTGCAGAGAGAAGGTAAACCTGCCTGATACTATATATGTTGTTTCTGCTGTTTGTCTTTATTCTATAGAAACATATTAACCTACAGAGAGCAGGCAGTCTATCATTTAGGAAGTTTTAATAGCAAAGATAATTTTCAAAAGTTATTTCTTTCTAACATTTTTCACTTGCAAGTATGAGAAAATTTCAACTACAATAGTAGCAACTGTACTTCAAATAATTTCTTATTAATTGATTATGAATTCTCAGCTGGTGATGCAAGACGAACTATGGCTGCAATGGCTGCAGTTATTAATTAATTTCTAATGTTCAGAAGAAAAAAAAAAATACTATATATGTTAAGTAACTGAAATTAGAAATTGATGTGTTCTGGAACGCTTGAGAAATCCATTAGTTTTTCTTGTCAATATACTCAGGCAGTATGGATTGCTTCCTGTGGTGCTGTAAATTTTTCTATTGGTTTCTCACTTAGCTGTAAATAACTTTCAAAAGGAAGCATCAGAATCTTTCATCCAATTTTGAATACCTACTAAGAAAATTTCATAATTTTTCTCTATAACAGAAATTTTACTTTGACAATGAATTTTACAGATCATTCAGCTGCTGACAGATATCTCTCAAACACCTGTAAGACTTCCATCAATTTCTATTCTTCAGAAAAGATTTTCCCACACACAAAAAAAAAAAAAAAAAAAAAAAAAAATTGTGAAGTTTTGTTATACATTTTCCTCCAGGAAAAAAATGTGTAATGCTTAATTTTTTGGGAAATTAACATTGCAATAAATTTTGTTACATCCTCTTACTGGTGGGAGCATTTAATGAATTACAGTTAAGTACTGCATAACTACAACACTCTTAGTTTTAAGGAGCAAGTGATAAGCAGACAGACTTACAGATTGTGGCTAGGTTTAGATTACAAAATGTTCACCTAAAGACATCCAGAACTGTAGCACCGAAAACAAGGAGAGGTGGGATAAACCAGACTTGGATGACTAGAGTCAGATAAACACACTAATTCAGTTACAGATTGGTTGAATAGCTGAACATCACTACACAGCACCGGCAGGAGCTAAGGCATAACAGGGAACAGAGTTTAAGGCAGTGTAAAAACTTCCAGAAACATTACTACAGAAATCATTAACGTCTTCCTGAAGTCTGCATTTGGGATGAAGGTTGTTTTCTGAGACCAGAATAGATTTGTTACCTCAAAAGATGAGTCACCTCAGGTAAACAATGAATCATTAAAATGTTCTACTCATGAGAAACTGTTTACTGGCAATCTTTATAATTCTTTACAGAAACTCAGTGAACAATATCCATATACTCAAGCCATATTATTTTCCTTTGGCTGTCAACTTCAAAGTCTGTGTCATATCCCATACACTCTAAAATCTTTGCACTATCTATATCTATATCTATATCTAATCTATCTATATATATATATCAGGGTATTTTTCATAATAATTTGTGAAAATACAATGACTGGAGTTTGATTTTGCGTCATAGTTTTAATAGTAATGACTCATAAATACTACTGTAATACAGTAACTTTTTTTTTTAATAGCTTCTTGGAAGAACAGCTAAGTACAGATTTCCATTATGCACTCAAAATCTTTGGTCTCACTGGAGTGCTATTATTGTTTGGCTTCTTGTTTTGTTTTGGGTTTTGTTTGTTTATTTGTTTTTGTTTTATCTTCAGTATTTGTTTGGGGGGGATTAGTTGGTTGATTGGGTTGGGTTGGTTTTTTTGTTTGTTTTTGTTTTTTCTGTGTTTTGTTTTGTTTTTCATTATGCAGTATTTAAAAAAAAAAAGAATGCTTAGAGAAATTTTCATAGAAAATTCAGAATAAGAACTGTGGCTAACATTTTCCTTAAATAATTTTATGTCTACAATATGTTGTATTTGTAATAAAGAAGTCTACGCAACTTATTTATATAGAGATGTTTTTTCTTGGATTTTTATAAACATGGAATTTGTTACAGACAGTGAAACAAAATGTAGGAACAGCTATTGTAAAGCCCCGAATTTTCAATCTAATCCTGCACTAAATGACTTGGACAAGAATAACTAAACATATAGGAATTTTAGTAGTATAGGATGACAGAAGTGATACAAATTGAGAAATATCATAGCATAGAAAGCCAACCTAAATGTTCCATTAGTTAATTTCTGTGCAATACATCTTTGTGCTAGACTTTATTTTAATTGATGATGACTTTAAACTGGCATGCCTCATATCAGTTACTTATATTATAGGTACTAAACTGAAATCACTTCTAATTTCATAGCTGTAAAATACCTTTCATGGATTAAACAATGGCTTTATTAAACAAGGGGTGTTAGAGAATATGTATCCAATGATCAATAATGCTAAATGCTTTACAGAAAACTCATATTCAGTAGATCCTAGCACAAAGCTTTTCTTCACGTAAAGACTTGAAATATTGCAAGCATTGTTGCACAGCAAAAGATTTAAAAATGGAAGTAGATTTAGATAGAAGATTTAAACTAATTTAACTTTATGAATAATTAACTTGTTTTTAAACATCAGTACCTTAAACAGTGTTACAAGGATCACTCGTCAAGAAGACCAGCTCCAGTGTAGCTAACTCTGCCCTGGGGAGGAAATTTTTGGCAAAAGGGACCAGCAAGAATCTCTTTTTGGGTGTTTTTGAATCTTTTTTAAACCAGGAAGGTGGCTATCTGGCTCTAAGGGGCTGGATTTTGCTGAAGTGGTGTGGGTGGAGGGCAGAGCCAAGAGCCCCTGGCACCTGATTTGAATGAGGTGTAAACACACCCACAGGGACTCACAGTGCCCACACCCCTTCCCTCGCAAACAAGATGGGTGGGCTGCCAGGGAAAGCGTGAGTGGAACCAGCACCACCCACCCCTGATCAGGAGGTAAGTGATCGGCCAGTGAGAGTGAAGGGGAGGAGCAGCACTGCAGGGACATGAGAGTAGGGCATGTGGGAAACAGCACACAGTGGTTGGTTCCTTCCAGGCCAGAGAGAAAATTTTGGTCACAACATGGCCAAGAGCCCCAGAGAGGAAGAATGTGGGAATTCAGACAAAGGTCCTTCACAAACAGGCAGCTATGCAGGTCTCCACCTGTGGTGAGTGCCCAAGTCTGGCACTTGAACCAGAGGGAGTCAGAGACAGTACTTGTGTGTAGTGTAATCAAATAAATGACCTGCTCAGGCAGGTGGTTGACCTGAGAAAGGAGATAGAAGGATTGAGAAGGATTAGAGAGTGTGAAAGTGAGATAGATCGGTGGAGCCACACTCTGAGGCAAAGGCAGCAGGAAAAGTCTCTACAAGACGTGGAAGACCCCCTCCCCTCCTGTCACCAGGAAGAAGGAGGGGACATAAGGGACAAGGGGAAATGGAGAGAGGTCCCTCCTCAGAGAGGCAAGCAAAAATGTTCTCAGCCTCCCTCACCTTCCCAGCTGCTGTTGTATTGATAAGTTGGAAACCTCTGCCTTCCTCCCCCCTGATTCAGTACAACAGGTATGGGGCTCTGGAACTTGATGACCAGCTAAATGAAGATGGATACAAGGATCCATATGATGAGGCGCTCACAGCTTGTTACTCACCCCCAAGTCAATTAAGAAGAAAAGGAGGGTAATAGGAGGGGGTGACTCTATTCTGAGGGGAGCAGAGGGGCCCATTTGTTGACCAGACCCACCCCACAGGGAGGTCTGTTGCCTTCCTGGGGCTTAGGTTAGAGATATTTAAAGGAAGATCACTGCTCTGGTGCAGCCCTCTGATTATTTCCCTTTGTTAGTTATGCAGGCAGGTAATGATGAGGTTGTGGAAAGAAGTCACAAGGCAGTCAAAAAGCAATTCAGGGTACTGGGATGACTAGTTAAATGCTCAGGTGGTGTTTTCATCAGTCCCTCAAGTGGTAGGGAAAAACACTGAAAGAGGGTGGAAAACACCTGTGATTAACATGCGGCTCAGAGGCTGGTGCTACAGTTGGAATTTTGTGTTCTTTGATCATGGGAAGTTTATATGGCACCTGGTCTGCTGGCAACAGGTGGGATGCATCTCCCAGAGGAGGGAAAGGATTTTGGGGCAGGAGTTAGCAGGGCTTATTGACAGGGCTTTAAACTAGATTCCAAGGGGGAAGTGGTTGTAGTTGGGTTTGCACCACTGAGCAGTGGAACTTCTCTAAAATGCCTGTACACTAACTCGCACATCTTTGGGGAATGAACAGGATGAACTAGAGACCTGTGTGCTATCTCAGGACCATGACTTCATTGCAATTACTGAGACATGGTGGGATAGTTCACATGACTAGGGCATTGTCATGGATGACCATGTCCTTTTTAGGAAAGATAGGCTGGCAAGGCCAGGTGGTGGAATTGCCCTTTATGTGAGGGAGTAACTGGAATGTCTTGAACTCTCTCTGGGCAGCAATGAAGTGTGAGTTGAAAGCTTGGGGGTAAGGATTAAGAGGGAGACTCGTATGGGAGACATTGTTGTGGGTGTTTACTACAGGCCACCAGATCAGGATGAGGAAACTGATGAGGCCTTCTACAAGCAGCTGGAACTTGCCTCGCAGTCATAGGCTCTGGTTGTCATGGGGGACTTCAACTACCCTGACATTTGCTGGGAAAGCTACACAGCCAGGCACACGCAGTCCACTGGGTTCCTCAAGTGCATTGACAATAGCTTCTTGATGCAGGTGATGAAGAAGCCTACAAGGAGAGGAGTACTGCTGTACCTTGTACAAAGACGGACTGATTGAGCATGTGAAAGTAGGAAGCACCCTTAGCTGCAGTGACCACAAGATGGTGGAGTTCAGAATCACATGCAGCAGACACAGGGCCACAAGCAGGATCTCTACCTTGGACTGTAGAAGGGCTAACTTTGGCCTTGTCAGGGAACTGCTTGGAAAAGTCCCATGGGACAGGGCTCTAGATGGTAAGGGGGCCCAAGCAAGCTGGCTAATATTTAAGCACCTTTTCCTCCAGGCTCAAGATCAGAGCATCCCAAAGAGTAAGAAAACAAGTAAGAGAGCTAGGAGACCTGCATGGTTTGGCAGGGGGTTAATGAATCAACTTAAATGGAAGAAGGAAGCGTATAGTACATGGAAGGAAAGGCTGACCATGTGGGAAGAGTACAAAGAGGTTGTCAGAGGATGCAGGGATACAACAAGAAAAGCTAAGGCCTCCTTAGAACTAAAACTGTTGAGGGAGGTCAAGGACAACAAGAAAGGCTTTTTCAAGTATGTTGGAGGTAAAAGGAAGACTAGAGGAAATGTGATCCTGGTGCTGAATGAAGTGGGTACCCCAGTGACTGAGGATAGAGAGAAGGCAGTGTTTCTGCATTCCACCTTTGCCTCAGTCTTTACTGCTAAAGCCAGCTCCCAGGGGTTGCAGTCCTATAAGACCACAGAAGAAGTCTGGAGGAAGGAATATTTCATATCAGTTAAGGAACATTGGGTTAGAGAGCAGTTAAGCAAAATGAACATCCACAGGTCCATGGGCCCCATGTATCAGTACAGGTTGAGGGCTGATCTGTTGTAAAGCAGCTCTGGGGAAAAAGATCTGAGAGTCATGGTGGACAACAGGATGGCCATGAGCCAACAATGACCCCTCACAGCCATGAAGGACAATGACATCCTGGGATGTATTACGAAGAGCGTGGCCAGCAGGTTGAGGGAGGATCTCCTCTCCCTCTGCTCTGCTCTGGTGAGGCCCCACCTGGAGTACTGTATCCAGTTCTGGGCACCCCAGTTCAAGAAAGACAGGGAGTTACTGGAGAGAGTCCAGTGCAGAATCACTAGGATGATTAAGGGGGTGAAGCATCTCCCTTATGAGGAGAGGCTGAGAGAGCTGGGCCTTTTTAGCCTGGAGAAGAGGAGACTGAGGGGGGACCTCATTAATGTCTATAAATGTGTAAAGGTCAAATGTCAGGAGGATGGAGCCAGGCTCTTCTCAGTTACATCCAGTGATAGGACAAGGGGTAAAGGGTACACACTGGAGCAGAGTAGGTTCAGGGTAAACATAAGGAAAAACTTTTTCACTGTGAGGGTGACAGAGCACTGGAACAGGCTGCCCAGAGAGGTTGTGGAGTCTCCTTCCCTGGAGATATTCAAAACCCACCTGGATGTGTTCCTCTGTGATCTAGGTGATGCTGCTGTAGCAGGGGAGTTAGACTAGCTAATGTTTTGACGTCCCTTCCAACTCCAAATGTTCTGTGACTCTGTGGACGAAGTAGCTATTTTTTTTGTTGCAAAGACATGTATACACCTCAAAGCCATTAAAATCTGTTACATTTTCTTGCTACTGATGATATTTTGTTTCTCAGCACTACTACACTGCAAGAGAACAGTTTTCCTAGGCTACTATCCTCTGCTGTACCTATATTGGTCTTCCAGGTATGCATCTTGATACAGCAATATGATCTAGATCTAGAGATCTTTGAATGTTTTCAGACTTCTACTGATGTGATTTGAGTGCAGTATTGGGCTAGGAAGTTACATGGGAAGTTTAGTGTCTCTGTTAGCTACAGGACAAATAAAATATTATTATTTTGTCTATGTTTAGCCCAAACCTGGAGCTAAACTATAGCAGCTGTCCTATGACCTGATGACCCCTTTCCAGATGAGAAGGGGGATCAGGAAAAGGAGAGGAGACCTATGGGTTGAAATGAAAACAGATTTAGCAAAACAGAAAAACTAATACTAAAATTGACACCAATACAAAGTATACAAAAGTTACAGTCAGCCCAGAGAATGGACAGTGGTCACAGGGAATGGGAAAGAAGTCCTTGAGAATGGTATAAGTGGGTTGCTCCAGGGATGGTGACCCTTGAGAGGAGAAGGAAAAGGAGGAGATGGAACCCCCATCCTCAGCAAACTTCTCCCTTCATAATGAGTGTATATATTTATGGCATGGTACAAACCTGTGAGTCAGATCAGGTCATCCCTAGCTGGCCTGAAACTCTTAATGGTCTGAAGACCATGGCTGGTCTGTGATGCTATCCCAGAGAAAACAGGACATACCTGTAAGGCAACATGCAGTAAGTTGAGTTATTTATACTTATTCTTCATGCATAATTGTGAAGTTAACTAGACTTTTTTTTTTTTTTCTACATTGAAACTAGATGATCTTTAAGGTCCCTTCCAACCCTGACAATTCTATGATTCTATGATTTACTCTGTTGCTAGCTTTACAGTATGCATTCCAAAAGCAATTCTACATCGTGTTTGTGTGTGTCATCACAATTTTTTTAAATAGTTTTATACTGGCAAAATTTCATGTCTACTTTTAGAATTAATGAAAACTGTAGTTTACTGTGAAAGTTGTGAATATGGCTGTTGATTTTTTTTCACTAGGCTGGTTCCAAAGCAGGTTATTTTCTCCCAGTGCTAAGCAGATGACTAAACTGCTTATTACTCAAACTATGGTTTTGTAGATGCGGAACAGAAAACCTCTGAAAAATGGGGAAAAAGTAGACTATATGTGCTAACATTTGTAGACACGAGTACAAAATCACAGAATTCTCGATGTATGGCTATAAAGCAGTAAAACTTTACTGCTATAAAGCAGTAAAACATAGGAACACATTCCTATATAGTGCCTTTCAAAATGAAGTATTCCAAGTCTAATGACCAGACCAGCTGTCAAATAGGAAGCAACATACAGCCATTCTGTAAAGCCAGATCACACCCTTGCTGACATGCAGTGGTGAAGAGAAGGAAAGTGCATGGTCTCTTCCTGGAATTATTTTTTTCTCAAATCTGTTCATGCTTTAAGCCCCACGAGCACAAGACTGTCTGCCTCCTTTTTTACCAAGGTCAGTTTTATTTCCCAACCCTATTGCCTTTTCATATACCGTTTTCTAATACACTCAGCTATTTTTTTTAATACTGTTTCTCTTTAATGCTGTCATACTTCCAGGGTTGTCTTTGTTCCAGAGTGTAGTGTGATATACAAAATACTTTTAAGGAGGAAAGCTCAATATTCTTACCAGAACAAAATATTTCATAATACTAATATCAGAATATAAAATGTCTTGTGGGTTGTTTTTTTTTTTTTTTGTTTGTTTGGTATCAATTACCGTAATGTTAATGGAATTGTTCAAAGTTTGGAACTTTGCTGGGATATTATGGACATGCATAGGTACTATATAGTGTAAAAAAAAAAAAAAAAAAAAAATATATATATATAATTTGGGGGAAAAAAAAAGAATTATGAACTGTTAAAAAAAAGTCTGTTTTTAAAGAAAGTATTATTTGATTCTGTTTTGAGTAAAAAAAAAATAGGAGCTTTATAATACTTTGTATTTTAGAGGATTCTCAGTTTTTCTCTTGGGTCATTATAAATTAGACAGCTAATCATGGAAGAAATATAAGTGAGTTTGGATGTTTCAGCAGAGTTTTCAACAAGAAGATAGTTAAGCTTGGGCACAGGATGATAGAAGGGTGCAAGGAAGCTCCATGTTTTTAGAAGAAGCATCTGCCTCTACAGGTTACTGACGGATTTAATTTTACTTCAGAAGAGGAAAGGAGGACTATGCATTTATGAGGTGCTTTCCAGACATAAAATGTACAGCTGTGCAGAGTATATATTCCATGGTAGAATTATACTTAATATATGTCTAAAATGTGGCACTATATAGTACATTATTATGATACAAAAAAAATCCACTTTGGTGAGGAAATAAATTTAAAGACATTAGGCTGAAAAATAGGAGAATCAGCCAGATCAACCATTAAGGATTAGATAAGATGTGGAGGTGTTTTCTACTTATTCTATGATCCTCCAGTAAGATAAGAATTTTTACACTTTAAACTATTTAAAAATTCTTCAAAATACAAAAGAATTCCAATATCAAGGAAAATAGTGACTGAAGGATCTGTGCTTTAGCTATTCTAGCTACACAAAATATAAGTCACACTAATTATAATTCCTTTGAGGATTATTTGATAATGTTATAATTCATTTATGGATTCAATTCCTTCATAATGTAATAGTTCTTTTAATAAAAAAAAAAAAAAAGTAAAATCTTTTTATTTCTTCTCTCCATAGTCTCATATTTCTTTGTTCTATTCATTTTAAAACTCCTTTTTGAGCTATATACAATTCTCAGGTGAATTGTTTGGCTTTCTAGCAAATTCAATCTCTCTTCTGATTCAGTTTCATGTGCTTACTCTCTAGGCAAATCTCAACACTGTTTTTCTATTCAGTTTAAGCTTCTGTGAAAATTTCCAAACTGTTTAACTACTCAGTTTAAGCTTCATAAGGATACATTTTTAAAAAGCTCTCAATTATTTTTATGACATTAATTACCTGGGATCATTTGATAAATGTGAGTTTTCTTCTTTTAAAAGAAACATGTAACATTTAAATTAGGTAAGAATAGTAGCAATTGGTAACAATGAATACTTTTTTCCCTGTTTTGAGCAAGAAGGCTGGAGTACGCAATCTCCAGAAGTACATTTCAACCTCAACAGTTCTATGGTGTTATAGAATAGAGCAGCATAGAACTTAATAGAATAGAGTATTTCCAATTGAAAGGGACCTACAATGATCACCTAGTCTAGCTGCCTGGCCAATTCAGAGCTGACCAAAACTTAAAGAATGGTGTTAAGGTTATTAATTGTTCAAATGCCACTTTTTAAGGCACTGATGGGCATGAGGCATTTGCCGCCTCTCTAGGAAGCCTTTAACATGTTTGACTGCACTCCTGGTAAAGAAATATTTCCTTATGTCAAGGCTGAACCTCCACTGATGCAGTTTTGAACCATTCCCACATATCTTGTCACTGGATCCCAGGGAGAAGAGATCAGCACCTACCTTTCCACCTCCCTTTCTCAGGAAGCTGTAGAGAGCAATGAGGTCACCCCTCAACCACCTCCTCTACAAACTAGAGAAAATCAGAGCCCTCAGCTGCTCCCCTGGACATTTCTTCCAGCTTCCTCACCAGCTTTGTTGCCCTCCTCCAAGTGCAGAATCTATCATTTATTCTTGTTAAATTTCATATTATTAATCATTGTCAATCCTCCAACCTCTCTAGATCCCTCTGCAAGGCCTCGTCCCTTGAAAAAGCCAACAGCATCTCCTGTTTAGTATTGTCAGCAGGTTTACTAATGGTGAATCCTGCTTCCAGGTAATTGATTAATATGCTGAACCAAAGAGGCCCTAGAATTGAGCTCTGAGGAACATCACTAGAAACTGGATGCCAATCAGATATAGTTCCATTCATGACAACCCTTTGGGCCATGCTCTTCAGCCAGTTCCTCTCAGTCATAGATGAATATGCTTGACACAGTTCGATTTATCAGAAACTCAAGATATTTTTAATAAAAAGAGATACATTAAAGTCTGATTTTAGCAGCAGATTCCACCAGTAACATGTACCTGTTTATGTCACAGTTGGACAACTAGTCCAGGGGATACTATAAGGGACAGTATCAAAAAAGCCTTACTAAAATCAAGAAAACTACATCCATTGCCTCCTCTTCATACAGTTATCCTCTTATCCACTAGATAAACAACCTTATCATTGAAGGATATCAAACTAGTTAGGCAGGACTTTCCCTTTGTAAACCTATGATAACTGTGTCTGATGATGGCATTGTCCTTTAAGCACCTTTCAGTAGCACTCGGCATAATCTTCATCAGTTTTCCAGGTACTGAGCTTAGACAAACAGGCCAGTAGTTTCCTGGGTCTTACCTAACACCAGTCTTGTAAATTGAAGTAATGTTGGCCAGCTTCCAGTCAGTGAGAACCTACCCAGACTCCCAAGATTTTAAGCAAATGATCGAGAAGGCTCCTGCTGTAACATAGCTCCTATTCCTGTAGTCATAATTTTCCAACAGAGTCAGCAGCCCAAGGTCTGTCATTGCTATTAAAGACTGAGGGGGGAAAAAAAAAAAGGCACTGAACCCTCCACTTTTTCTACATTCCTATGTGGCAGGTAGCTATTTTCATCAAGTATCAGTCCAATGTTTTGCTTAGACCTTCTCTTGCTATTTTGTTTAATACAGTAACAAACCAGATTTTGGTCCTGCTTTACTGTTTAAACCCAACATTTCCACAGGGGGAAAAAAACCCAAAAAACCACCCAAAATCCCAAAACCAAAAAACATAATGTTTCCCAGTAAAGGAGCTTATCAGACTGTTTTTGCAGAACAACATCGTAGCTACAATGCCTACCATGTGTTGTCTTAAAATACTGCATCCAGAGAACAGTGTTATCATAAGGAGAGGTGTTTAATTTGACTCAAGTGTTAAAACTGTTTTAACTATAAATAAAATCCTAAGTATTAAATAGCAATCCAAGAATAATCTAGAAATAAATGAAGGTATAATTTAGTTACATGACTGAAATATAGTTAATCATCATGTACAGCTATTCTTACATTACTACTCAGTCTCAAAGTTATTAAAGTCACTAAATTAAAAAGACATGAGTGAATAACAATGGAAATAAATTATATGGTCTAACTATCACACGTGCATTTTTATGCAGGTGCTTTTATAACCTTTTCCAAACTAAGTGGAATTGACCTCTCTGCTTCTCTCTCAACCTACAGATCATAAATTTACCTAAAATCATCATGCTCCTGTGTTTGGTATGGGTCTGAAGCAGTAACTCAGACATATGGAGTAAGTATTCTGTGTATAGCTTCAGTTTGTTTATTAAGTGCATATCTATAAAACTAATATGGAAAGGTTATTTCAAATACTAAAATCTTTCAATGTACTGGAATATAGTAGAACATGACCTTTTTAGTACCACTTACAACTTTTGTTTTAACTTGGCATTCAGTGTTACTT
The DNA here is from genome assembly GCA_025345505.1 of Todiramphus chloris collaris. Classification (NCBI taxonomy): domain Eukaryota; kingdom Metazoa; phylum Chordata; class Aves; order Coraciiformes; family Alcedinidae; genus Todiramphus; species Todiramphus chloris. The sequence goes on from JANVCC010010406.1 coordinate 30,091,115, forward strand.
GATTTAATTGTCTGCTGTGTAGCCTCCTGAAAAACATTGCATTAGTCTAATCTTGTACCAGTGTTGAGATGATGCTTTCTTCCAACCTTGGCAGAATATTTTTGAGAGTGTCTTGTGTCTTATTTTCTTAGTCTGAAGAATGAACTGTTTGTTCTCTCCTTAAGCATTTTACTAGACATAAGAATATTGAACCATGACTAAAAATATACCTGATATTAAGCTGATAATGTGGCCTGCTGTATTTCACTCTAAGTTAGGCTAAAACTTGTTGAGAAAAAACCTGATTATAACTCAACATTCAGAGGTAATAATAGTTTGGGATTAATTAGGCACCAATGCAGTATCTGAAAAATATTCTTACCTAAGAGGTATAATGGTGACAGTTAGTACAACTTATGTATGTACATATGTATGTATATTCTTGATAACGTTTCCTCTAACCTGCATACAGACCAGCACTGAAGAGAATTAATTGATACCCTGGTGTGTCTTCATAATACTGGGTGAATATTTACTCCAAATGTCTTTCACTAGGAAGTTAAAGTGTGTATGGATCAAGGCCAAAACCTGGACATAGGTAAAAGTTAAACAATTCTGATCTGAGAAAAGGCAATCATGGGGGAAGAAAATAACCTAAAGAAATAGTTCTAATATTTTACACAGCACAGTTAGTTCTCTTGTTAAGTTTTAGAAAATCCTTCCTATTCTTATGCTGCAGTACTTACAAGAAAGCATACTCTTGTTCTGTTTTACAAAGCAGCATTTCTTCTTACAAACACAAGTATTAGTGCTACATTCTTGTATCTTGTCTCATGATGCACATGTAATACTCAGGCAATTCATGTAGTAGAAGGACCCTTCTGTGGCAGACTACATGTAAAAAAAAAAAATTCCAAAATAATAAAATCCTGAGATAATTTCAATCCAAAATAGCAACTGTGTTAGCTGCATCTATCAACTTTGCAAAATGTAGATGTTCCTGAATGACTTAAATTTTATAGAATCATAGAATATCTCAAGTTGAAAGAGACCCACAGGGATAATTGATTCCATGTCTTGCTTCTCACAGGTCTACCTAAAACTCAACCATATGACTAAGAGCATCATCCAGACACTCCTTGAAATCCGCGAGGCTTGATGTCATGACCATTTCCCTGGAGAGCCTATTCTGGTGATCAACAACACTCTCAGTGAATAACCTTTTCCTAATGTCTAATCTGAACTTGATCTAAGGCAGCTTCATTCCATTTCCTCATGCCTGATCACTGGTCATCAGAGAGAGGAGATCAGCATCTCCCACTCTGCTGCTTCCCTTGAGGAAGCTGCAGAATAGAACGAGGTCAGTCTTCAGCCTTCTCTTCTGCAAGCTGAACAAAAGAAGTGACCTCAGTCACTCATAAATCTTGCCTTTAAGGCCTTTCACTATCTTTGCTGTCCTGCTTTGGACACAGTGTGGTAGTTTCATGTCCTTCTTATACTGACATGCCCAAAACTGCACACAGTACTTGAGGTGGGACTGCACCCATGCAGTGTAGAGTGGGACAGTTGCCTCCTTTGACTAGCTAGCAATGTTGTGCTGGATACACCCCAAGACATGGTTGTCCCTTTTGCCTAGCAGGGCACACTGTTGATTCAAGTTCAACTTGCCATCAATATACATCAAAGTACAACCAAGGAATAGAAAAATAAAATCATCTTGTTATCAAATATTCCCAGATATCTGAGTTACTGTTAGGATGGCTAACCCAAATAGTGGTTGTATTGGACTGAGGATTGTGATGATGGAAATGTATCTTTGATCTGTTTCTCATTCTCTAGAGCTCAAGCTGTCAAGTACAGCTTAGGCTATTTGAAATGTCTCACGTTGTGTAACTTTTCTTCCATTTAGCCCTGTTCACTCATTAAAATAATTTTACATTCATAAAGTTATATACAGTTTCAAAGACAATATTTCCAGGTTTGGGTTTTACTTTGTTTTAATAACTTAAGCCTTATAATCAAGGTATCTAATTTAACAAATACCAGATTCATGTAACTATACAAGTGAAACTATCATACACAGTTTGTCAGGTAGAAGGAGTATGTTGGCAATTTTTTATTTAGAAGAACAAGCTACTACCTTAGCACATATTTTGCACGTTAAGTGTGAACCAGCAGTATACCAGTAGTAGTAACATGCAGCTTTTATCATTACTAGTCACTTGATTGATGGAATGTTCTTGATTCTTATGAACAAACCCCAGTCTCAGATCTTCTTTATTAATTTTTTTAAAAATATTTTTAGAATTTTTAGTCTCCTGCAGAGCTGTTGGAGCTCAGAGAATGAAACATCTGAAACAAAATTTCCCTAGTCCTAAATATCCAGGCATTAGATTTAATCTTGTTCTCCAAGACTGCAGTCTATGTGATTACCTGTACTTATCATAAAGATGTCTTTTCTGAACAGTTCAGGCAACTGTCAACCTCTCATGTTTCCAAATAAAAACTGTATTAAAACTAAGGCTTTATTCAGGTTCTAAAAGAAAGTATGGGAAGAAAACTGTTCTGACTCATTCCCTCTTGTTAAAATTAACAAGGCTAAGATGTTTTTTTCTAGAAATTATGTCTACCTTTCAAGGAGATGATTGCTACCTTTAACAGCAAATGGTAGACTTTTTTTTTTTTTTTTGTTCCATTTCAAAAACTAAATAAAACAAAGGATCATGCACCATGTAATAGTTGTAACTGTGAAGAAAGAAAGACAGTAATCATTGTAGAGTGGTAGTTTTACAGTTGTTGACATTAAATATTGTGTACTTGACAGCTTTTGGACACAGTACCAAGATTATGTTAACTTTGACTTGCAAGAGAAAAGGGCAATGGTGTGCTTTCTTTTGAGAAAAGAAGTCTTCTGTCCCTTGCAAAACTTCTGTGTCAAGAAGTAGTCAACAAAGCAGATCTAATGTATACTAATTTAAGTATTAGTGACACAGGAGGTCATATATTGAATTGTCAGTTCTCTCTCTTTAGACAAGCTTTTTTCTCTGTGGTGGGTTGACCCCAGCGAGGAATTAAGACCCCACCCCAGTTTCTTGCTAACTCCCCCTCATTGCATGGAGGTCAGCATTGGAAAAGTAAAAGCTAAAAATGTGTGGGTTCAGGCTAAGTCAGTTTTATAGGTGAAGTAAAGTTCTATGTGAAAACAAGGCAAAATAAAGTAATTCATTCAGCATTTTCTGTTGACAGGTAAATATCCAGTCACTTCCTGGGAAGCAGGGCCTCAACGCACATAAGAGTTGCTTGGGAAGACAAACACCATAAGCAGAAGAATCCACCTTTCTCCTCCTTTCCCCACGATGTTATGGCTGAACATGATGTCATATGGCATAGGATAACTCTTTGGTCAGTTCAGGTCACCTGTCCCAGCTGTGTTCCTTCCCAGATGGAGCAGAGAGGGAAAACAAAAAAATAAAATAAAACACTGATGCCACGCAAGCACTGCTCAGCAACAGCCAAAATACCAATGCATTATGAATACCAGTACATATGACATAGGGATTTCCAGTACACGTGGAGCTGCTAGCAGCTGTTGCTGACTGAAGTGAGTTGTTGTGGTACCTGATGCCTATCTACTGCTGTGGCTGTGGTCCACAAGCAGCCCTTCCGGAAGGTTTTCTGTAGGCTGACAGGTGACACAGCAACGGACACGTTGCTTATGCTCAAGGTAGAAACCTTTTCTCATAGCCTAGCCATTGTATCCTTTATAATGCTAAGTCAACTTTTCCTAAGTTTGGTCCATAGTCTTCTGAATTCAGTGCAAAGGATTTTTTAATATTCCATACTTGTATTCTCTTTTTCCACTCGTATTTGTCAAGTGTCTCATTCCTCTTGTTTCTATCTTTCTTCTTGGTACTTCAATATGGCTTCCTTAGGTCTGCTGTTAATATACACCATTCTTCTGCATTTTGATATTTGGTAAGTCTATAATGATAAATGGTGCTTGGTCTTCTACCATGTCTGTTGTGCCTGACCGCCTCGAGAGTTCTGTTCAACTTTCAAAAGACCTGTAGCTATCATTTGACAATGGGGACAGAGCAGAAATATAAAAAAAGCTGCCATTAGTTTGCTCACCTTCAGTTTGCTCAATGAGATTCTCTTTACGTATCCTTTTTTAATCTTTGTTTGTTTGTTTTCACACAACCAAACTATTATAGATGCATTAAAAAATGTCGGATATTCTTGATTTCAGAAAACTGAACAAGTAATGAACCAAGAAATTTCCCTTTAGTCCCCATTTTTCCATCAGAATACAATTGTTTTCTGAGTTTGGAATTATTAATTCTTTATATCAGTTGTAATAGTGGGTCTTTTAGGAATTTGACTTCTGCATCTTGATCTTCCTATTATTTTTTTTTACATTCATTGTAAACTTCTTTCCAAAGCACAAGTGTTAATTTTCAAACACAGGGCTTTTATTCTGTAAATGGTCCCCAGCTACACAATTAAACAGCTGTAAGTAAGACTTAATGGTTTAACCACTTTTTGTATTTTCTGCTGGGAGGCTATGCTTAATTTTATCTTCCTCTATGATGAACCTAACAACTTCCAAAATTTCCTATATTTGTACTCTTTGAGCTGCAGTCCCACATAGAAAAGAAAAAACTTGCATATTAAAATGCAACTAGTAACATTAATAGCTAAAATATTAAATATCTGAAAAGGATGTTTCAATTATTCATAAATAAGGCATTTTAAAATTAAAATATATGTAAAATAGTGCTTAATCCCCCTACTCCCAAACTTCTGGCCTATTATTTTAAGAGTACAGTAAATGTGCCCTCCAACAATGTATATAATATATATAGGTTATATATAATATAATTATGGGTTATAAAAACAATAGACCAAATAAAAATATTTTATTTGTGGCTTCAGTTTAGACTTAAATTTTAGGTATGTCTTCAAAATGTTTTTATACTCCTGTTAAGAATTTGCCATTTTATTTTAGGCATTCATCTGAGTCTCCCTTGTGCAAAAAAAAAAAAAAGTCCAGAATTTGCTCAAGAAAAAGCCAGCCCAAACCTGACACATAAAAAAACTTTTTAAAAAATCCATGTTTTAAATTATATTTCCGAGTTTCATCTGGAAATTTTAGGAAAATTTAATTGCAACTTGGCAGTTATATATTACAAGAAGATTAAATTCCTCTATACTATAAAATGTCTCAATATGTCATGACCCTTGGCTTTTGCAGTATATTTTAGTACCCTTTGGTACACCTTCTAAGTTTTTTAATCCATCTTCTTTTACACAGTTTCATGTGTATGGATGCATTTTCATTTTATGCTATATCTTGACATCATTAATTATGTTTACTGTGAGCACAATATGAAGCATGCTGTCCATGTACATGTTGTTTTTATAAGATATTCATATTACTGCATCAAAATATGTAAGTTACTAGGCTTCAAAACATTCTGTGTAATGATCCTATACAGTAGTTATATAATAAAAGCATACTGCATTTCTTGTAAAAGCAGTGAATATAATAGCTTCTTTTTCTCTTCAGTTCTTTTCCTCCAGAATTATCCCCATGAGCAACATAAAATTATAACATGTAAAGTATAAGATGTATTATAAATCATATTCTGCTCGCATGTAACAAATTATAACAAATGTTTAAATGTGATAGAATAACTCAAAAACTCATGGAAAAAAAAACCAATATGGGTAGAATAAACATGAAGTTTAAAACAATTTTGCCTTTTAAATAAACACAGTTACATACCTAGAAGGCATTAAACTATTTTATGAATTACAGTCAAGGGAAAATCTTTGTCAGTAGTCTGAAGCTTTCAGGAAAAATGTAACACAATTAACTGTCATCTTTATTTCTTTCCTTAATATATAAACCTTATTCCCTGTTGTATACTAGACTTTCAGTAGTTAAGTTCTTAATATAAATCACAGGTCTCAAAGTGAAGCAACTTGGAAAGAAGGGGCATGGCTTCCCTTGATGGTAGGACAAGTACATTTAACAACATGAATAATCCCTCAAGAAGCAGATGATTTTGTTCATGCTATAAGGCAATTTGCAGTACTCCATTACAAGGTGAATAAAAGTTAGTATTTTGTGGAAAGTAGCAAGGTTTGTTATATTCCTATTACATGATAAATGGTATATTTAAATAATGGTCTAAATTTTGCATCATAGAGTTAGTGTCACATTAATCGCTTATTCAAAGTTATAAAATGGTGTGTTTTAACACAATATGTTACTCATCCATTCTGATACTACTTGTCACTGAACACCCAGTGTGCTTCCTCTTTGCTTATGTAGAGATATATATTAATTTGTTTTTCATGAATGAAGGATAAATTTAGTTCAATTCTAGGTCTCTGAATCCATTCATAGACATGCGCAATTTTGTAAAGGTACTGTAAGTCTCTTTTGCTTAAAGTCTGTGCTTAATATATATCAAATATCAACATATATATGAATAGAAATACTTCAATTTACATGTAGAAATATCCTTTTGTATTGTGTTTGTCATGACAACCCAAATTGTCTGTGAAAGTGGATACGGAACCAATACCAACTATATAATTCCATTTACTTCATTTGAACCATTAAATAGATTGCAACATTGCCTCACCAAACTTACTCATATTTGTCATGTCTAAACTGTGGACATAAGCATAAATTGACAGTTTTGTGCCAATGTTCATCACATAAGCATTCTGTTCATGTGATAGCAGAAAAGTCTACCCAGTTCATGTGAAATTGCCCCTTTTGCTTTCTTTACTGAGGAGTCCTAAACTGCAGCTGTGGATTTAATATATTGGTTTAAGGATCTTTGCAAGTACACAAGCTAAGTCAGCAAGATCAACATGATGATGGATGTCAATATAAATCCCCAAAACAGATATTGACAAACTCAGCAAACAAATGAATGACTCCAGATATCTCAGTAATCCTGTAAGCCACATTTTTCCATTTGTATGTGGAGCTAACAGTTATATACTGACTTGCCAATAACAAACCAGCTCTGGAGCCCCCAACACAAGAACAACATGGACCTGTTGGAGCAGGTCCAGAGGAGGCTCATGAAGATGACCAGTGGGCTAGAACACCTCTTCTGTGAGGACAGGCTGAAAGTCTCAACCTGGAGAAGAGAAGGCTCCTGGCAGACCTTATAGTGGCTTTCCAGCATCTGAAGGGGGTCTACAAGAGTGCTGGGGAGGGACTTTTTATAGGGGCTTGTCATAATAGGACAAGGGATAAGGGCTTCAAGCTGGAAGATTTAGATTAGAAATTAGGAAGAAGCTTTTCACTAAGAGGATAGAGAGACAGTGGAAAGTGCTGCCCAGGGAAGCTGCGGATGATCCATGACTGGATGTGTTCAAGACCAGGCTGGATGGGGTGTTGTGTAACCTGGTCTAGTGGGAGGTGTCCCTCTCCATGGCAGGGAGAGTAGAGCTGGATGATCTATAAAGTCCTTCCCAAACCAAACCATGACTCTACAATTCTATGAAACATTTTGTGAAATATCTAGGTATATGCTATTGGAAAGGAAGAATTATTGGTGATTTACACGTTATCTCATATTTTGCAAAAGTATTTTCACAGAGGATAAAAAAATAGGTCAAAAATATGTATTTATTAGAGAAGAAATTTCTAATGATAAGGGAAATTAAATTCTATCAGTAACCTAATCCACATCAATCAAAACTTTTAAGATAATTTTAGACAAATACTCTATAATCCATACATATTTAGATGTTCTTTTCTAAAGAACGAGATACAGTCACTCACATAAAAAGTCACTCTGAGTTATGCTAGTTTAATAGAACATTCTTCCTTTAAAATTATGATATTTAGGTTAAAGTCTTACTACCCATACTCTGACCTAGTATGGCCTTGTAACACTCCAGAACCAGAGATTAAGGTGATGTCCTACAAAAATCTGCAGTGCATTGTCTCAGTGGTATAGGCAGTTTTGTGTAACTGTTAACTGTCAGCTGTCTCTGAAGAGTTAGACTTTCAGATATTTTTAAAAATGAGGATGTCAACATTATGAAAAATAAGACAAGATTATCAAAGCTGACGCATGGATAAAAAAGATAAAGTAAAACTTCTGTTAAAGTAAAAATTACAGGTTTAGCTTACTGTTCTACTACACATGAATCAGAATCTGTCTATGAGATATTTATTGGCCTTAAGTTTGCGGCTCAATTTAAGGTGGATAGCTGAAACTATATTACAATATTCATGAATACGATTTATCTTCTAGGCTTGCCTTCTAATATACAAAGGTACTATAGGAGTATTAATCTGGTTTTAAGAGGAAATTTCTCCCTCCCTTTGTCTATGATTTATTTATATGAGGTATTTAAAATACACTGACTTTCAATTAGTATCTCATAGTATCTCATAGACGTAGACATGAGGTATACATGTTGGAGACAGTAAATACCGAGAGGGAGATACCATAGAGGTTGCTGTATTACTGAAATATAATAATGTTGTTGGCTACTGGGAAAGGGTTTGCATTTGTTGATGAAATAAAAGTAGCTTTATAATTACACAAACTAGGTTGGTATTTTCTGTGGAAAAAAGGATTACAGACCTGGGTCTGTAGAAGTATCCATTTCCTGTAGTAATTATTTTAAGTGTTGATGAAGCTTTAGAAAAAGTTTCTGCCAGTGTAGATTCTGGATTTTTATTTTTTGTGTTGGCTTAGTCTCTCTAGGCAACTAGCTTCTTTTTTTTTCCATGTGTTTTGTTTTCTAGACTGGACAAATCAGCCTAAGCCCATCTTTTGATAATGAAGATAATGAAAATTTTCTAAAGCAAAACAATGGAGATAACAATTCATTTATCTGAGACTGTTTACACCTCTTATGGAAAGTAATCTTCACTTCAGTACCACTCTGTTGTCCAGCTATGGAAAATTAATCAAATCTGGCACAGGCAGAGGATTTCTCTGGATCATGTTGCCTTGAGTTAGCTGGGCAGCAGAGACAATCCACTACTATTTATGCTGTCAGATTTCATCAGCTGATCTTCCAGCATTTTTATTTGTGTAGGAAGGAATTTTCTTTGTAGGAATTGTCCTTGTAATCACATTTGTTGAGGAACTGTAACTCAAAGTATTGTGAATTGGAAAAACAATCATATAATAGAGTTTACGATACCTAAAATCAACATTAAAACAGTAGAGAGGAAAAAAAATACAAAAAAAAAAAAAAGCAAACCAAACAAACAAAATACCAAATCCCCCAATCATCTAACAGTTTGTACACCAAATGTAGCATGAATGCTTCTCAGATAATCTTATAGGGATATGCTAATTCTTGAGTAATTATATTGACTCAAATTTGTCTGGTGATCTGTATAAATATGTTGCCTTTCTTCCATAATCTTACAAATGCTGAGGAGTGTATTACTATGTATGACATTTTAGGTGTTTGAAAACTACTACCAATCAGTTAGATGTGTCATAACCATCATGGACCTGTAAGTTTTTTGTCTCTGGACATGGTCTGACCCAGAATTTGCAAGATGAACCTTCTACAAAATGAAGAGTGAAAATATTCTATGCACACTGTTTCTGCCTATACTAATAGGATGTAAGAACTTCTTTTCATATAAAGGAAAAGGTATTTCTATATGAAAGCTGTGCTGTGCCAGATTTATTGATGCATTTCAATACAGTTTGTGCAACAATATGACCAAAGAAGGAGCACTTGCTAGAAATAGCTATAAGTACATTGAGTTTGCAGTTCTGAAAGTGAATTAAACTATTCAGATTAGATAGTTGCATTTTATAAATGAACTTTATGAAATTTTACAATATGTTTCTTCTTGTATTTTAATTGAAATGACATGAATGTTATAACACCAATTCTCTAGATCACATTTGCTAAATTTAGTGTACTTAGTAATTGTCATTGCTGTTGTTCTCCAGATGTTATACAAATTTCTTCCTTCTTGTTCCATGATATGCCATAATAGACAACCTCAAAGGCATAAAGCATGTGCTGTTGTTTACTGTATAATGGTCTCAAATAAACTTCAATATCAAGGTTTTCTACCTAGTTGTGTCTCTTAAAAATGTTGTCATGTCCATGAACAACAATGTTTACAACTAAATGAAAACACTATTAAATTCCATTAGTAGTTGAAATTTTGTGCAGTTTTCATGGCAGAAGAAGGAATTGGAGGACATACAAATGAATCTTTACTTCCATTTAGGAGAGGAAGAGTTATGTGGATTTTTTTTTTTTTTTGACACACTAATCTGTGACTATATTTTACATTCAGGAAAAGACTTACTAGACTTGGAATGCAGATATCTAGCTTTTGGTTCATTAACGTTTATAGTCACTAATAAGTCTTTGTAGTTTGAATAATAATTTGTGCACTGATTAGTCTTATGAAAATGCAATAAATAATTTTAAGCTACTCTAGCTGTAGTATCAGAGCCTCAACCTCAACCTCTAAGTCATTTACACTGGACCTATTCTTCCATGAGTTCATACAAGACTTAGGAAAATAGAGCTCAAGCCTAAAGCACTACTGCTTCAGTAGAGAAAAACATGCATACTTGAATATATACACAAATATGTCTCATGTTAAATCATTAGGAAATAACAGAAAATTGTCTTTACATTCTTTATGTGCCTTAATAGAAAAAGTTTCATTATAATTAATTTTATTATATGAATCATATATTGGTTTGCTTTCATAATGATTTACTGACATATTTTCTCACCGAAAAAATATAGTCACCTTTCAACTACATTTCAAGTTAACTTTAAAATATCTAGACAATGTTGCTTTGAATTGGTCACAAAAATTTAAAAAGGCAAAATTTAAAAAAATTCCAGCATGTAGTTTTCATAACTGTTCTCATTTTTTCAAGATGTTTACTGATTTTTTTACTAAAATCTCAAAAAACTCCCAGACCCTTCATCTTTAACATGAGATATAGAGCTGCTGTGAAAGTTCCAGTTTGAATAAATTATGTTAAAATTACAAGAGTATACTTGGTAACCTTAATTATTAAGAACATCTTTTTCTGCTCTCTTCTTTCTTATAAATTTATATACTACAAACATTTTATGTGTATATGACTTTTTTCATCAAAACAATAGTTTCAGAGTGATTTGGACATGAATTGCAATATTTCACTTTTGATGGTATAAATTTAATTTGTCTTAAACATAGGTCAGAAATGGTCTGCATGACTTATTTGAAGGTCTCTGGCTTGTATGTAAGGATGACTCTATATGCTTAGTTGCATAGCTAGTTTGCTCTGATCCTAAAACAAGAGTGTTTCATATAGATAAGCATCTAGAGACAGTCAACATACCCAGAGAAAGCAGAAGATATCCCTACATGTTTATATGGTATTGTTCTGTATGTACAAGTACTCTTCTTATTTATGACTTCTGCTTTTTTTCAAAAGAAAGATCCCATGTATTCTAGGAGTAAAAGTCAGTGTTAGCTACATTCCTCTGATCTTTGGAAGCTGGGCAGGATGGTATAAAAAAGAATAAAGTATTTATCCAGAATATCTTCTTGTTTGCAGTGAGCAGAGTAACATTAAATGCAAAAATCACCTAGAATTCTTCAGTATTTTGTAAAATTAAATATTCCTTTAATAGAAACACATACTATAAAGATGTTGCTGGTTCAGCTAGTGTCTTAAATATCTTTCCAATGAATATAACTTTGCAATATTGCAGTAATTTCAATGATAATTATTTTCATTAAATTTTCTTTGCATAACCTGTTTTATTCAAGCTATTATAATTGAACATATACTGTTAACAAAACCCCGTCTATTTCGTATTTCATTTCATATTCAGCTATGACTGATTAGCTCAAGCACATTGCATGATTGTGCATATACATTAGCACATTTTTCATCAATTTGTCTTCAGATCTGGCAGGTTTTTTTTCAAGTAGATGATCTTAACTAATGAGGTGCCTGTTTCTTTATGTAAATCAAGGAACAACAAAAAAAATCTCATGAGCTTCCTTGATCAGAAAGTTGTCTAACCATATACAGTTGACATAGCAGCAGGACAGAGGTCTACCTTAAGACTTAGTATTTTGAGTCGCTTTATTTGAGATAGCAAGTTAAGAACAGTAGTCTTTCTTCAAAATAAATTTTCAAGTTACATAGTAAAACAAAACTATGTCACCTTCCATTGTTGCAAATCTTTAAGAAAATCCCCTTCCCTAATCATTATATCAATCAGCCTTTATAATACTGAAATGTATTAACTTTGTTAACATATATAAGTTCGCATTTTATATTGTAAAGTAATGACATAGTGGAATTCTGCTGAAGGCTTTGGTATTGTTCATGCTTAAGTAAAATAAAGTACAGCCCAGCCTGGGAAATAATGGCTTTAATTTTTAAAAGCTTAGAGCTGTCCATGAAGGGTAAAGGATATCCTAAAGGATAACACCATCATCCCATGTCCACTAACACATCTTTGAAACACTCTTAGTGCTGTCTGGCATCATAGATAAGTAACTATAGAAAGCCTGTCTCCAGGGAATCTTGTCAATAGAGAAGTTTCAAGAAAGCTGAAAAATATTGGTTGCTTTGCAGAGTTTTACTATGACTAGTAATTGGTAATGTGCCTGGTAACTGATTAGTAAAATTACGATGTACCTGAACCTGAAGGGTATAAGAACCTGTGTAAAATCACATCTGGGGTACCCAAACAAAACTGAGACACCTCATGTGCACAAAAAAATGTTTACTCTTGTAATTCAATACTTTACATCCTAGCCCTTCTCATGGTGGACACAGAGCTGTTGCAAATTTTCATGGGAAAGTACAAGGCCATATTGACGTGCCTGCATATTACAGGATGAGAGACAAAGCACTCTTGTCCTGAGAGAGGGAGGAAATAATATAACAGGAGAAAGATACTGAGGTAATTGTTCAATACAATGATGGATAGGATACAAAGCATTTAGACTGCCTTCTAGCTCTTATATATTTTGTGGCAGAGAGATTATCTTTCTACTCCTATCACCTCTTTCATCTTTTTCTACTTTTGTTTCAGAATTGTCTACCTCTTCGGTTTTTCATTACTTATTTGTAGGAGGAATATTATGTTTGGATTAATTTTTTATGTCCTTTATATAGAACTATAAAATTTGTGATTTCATGTATAGCTAAATAGTTTATAGTATTTGCATTTCTCAGAAATATATTAAAAAAAAATGTTGAGGTCTTTCATCTCTGGACTGCTTTTTCTGGATTCTGGATTGGGTTTTCATATAAGTATCATGTAAGTTTTTATTAGAATGACTTTGAGCTGTAGAAACTGCATTAGATAGAGAACTAATACCATGGTCTAAAGACATACTCAGGTTAAAGTATGTCTTCATAGACATACTCAGGTTAAAGTTAGCTATCCAAAACCATAAAAATGTAAATAGAGATTTCAACACATCCTAAACATGGAATTCACACAGAAACTTAACAACCAGAAAAATAAGGAAGACTTTTCAGAAACCTCAAGCTACCATCAACTGTATTGAGTAAGCTTTCAGCTTAGTGTTGCTGTGGTTATGTTGTGACCATTTCTCTAGTTGTTTTAAAACTTGCTCAATCCTATTTATGGGCTGCAGTCTGATCATGAAGTGTTTTCTAAATATACAAGCCTAGAAAAATTAAAAACTGCTATTCAAGTCCTTTCCCATCCATGTCAAAGTCAAAATTTAATTCAGTGAAAACTTTAAATTAGCCTAACAATACTTAGAATAAATGTTTATTCATCACTTGTGGTTAACCTGTGTCATTACACCTTTGAAAGACAGTTTTACTGGCAAACTCACTTGAAAAGCATCAAGCTAACAAATTAGCTGAAACATTCAATTACATTTTTGTTTGTGTTTGTGTTTCAGTAAAACATCAAGTATCAAGCCTAGGAAATTGGAGGGGCTGGGATGGGTGGCAGGGTTGTATGTCCATGTATTTTTATGGTAATGCTTTATAGCATGTATCTTAATGAAACAAGGAGTTGCTAAGTGTATCTGTTATGATCTCTTTAAGACATTCACAAAATCACTCCAACTACACAGCCAAATTTACATGTAGAAATTTTAATCAGTCATTTGAACGAATAATTATTTGATTACACATAAATACATATTTAGTGAAAACTAAACTAAACCTTTTTTTTTTTTCCATTTCAAGCTATAAATTCATACTGCTGCCACATTGTGATGTAAAAGCAGCTGCTCTGTACTGTAAACTTATATTTTCAATGGAGAACAGCTATATTAATTGCCACTAAAATGGCTTTTTAACACTCAGCTGGATTTGAACATTGGGAGTATAGCTATTAGTCTAAACTATTTTTCTTCCTGAAACAAGTATCTACTGTATAATGCTTCTATTACCTATGTTAGCTTTTGAATCACTGTTCTGCACACCCAGTTAAAAAGATTTGTAGTGTACTTTGTATTCACAACTCAGATGATGAATGTCAGTTTTCATTTATTTTACTTTCTTACCCATGCCTGAAATTTCCTTTTTAGCTTAAACAAAGGATTCAGGGATTACTCAAAGCTGCTGCTGGATTTTTCTTGGCTTCATACTCTAGCAATTTTTTTCATATTTCTTTTCTTCTCTGAGAAGATAAAATAGTAAACTCAAAGTTCTGGTTTTTCTAGGGAAATAACAGTCCAACTCTAACGTAAATTATTTAACTGTTCATTCATAAAATCAAGGATTTGTTTTCAGAATTCTAGTTATAAAAATGGAAATGTAGAAAAAATCATGAATATAGATAAAATTTAAAGCATTCAAACAGTATCACTGAGATTGTTTGAAGACTGATGTTAAAATTAGACATAAGCTTAATTATTTTGACGAAATGGATCTTAGGACTTCACTTTTTTCATCATACCCATAAATACACAATGCATACTCTAAAATAGAGGCATATGCCGACAGAAAAGAATTGATGATGAATTTTAACCTATTATCCTTGCTAGACCTATTATACTTGCTGTTTTTCCTTAAGTTCTAGAAACCTAAAGTATAACATTATTTCAGGTATGGTATTACCTGAAAGGCAATTAATACAATTCAGTTTTGTGGTAATAATGGTAATTATTATAAAAAAAGATTACATAATCTTTAGACATTTATAATGAAAAATCACTTACAATAGTGTACAGAAATCCCTCATATATATTATTTTGGGTATATCAACTAAAGCTTTTGGACAAGTATATACATTGTTAATAGTTTTGTTGATAAATTTCATTGCTTTGTTTCTGTTACATTATCATCTTCCTTGCATACACCATGAGTATGATATTAGAAAACAAAAGGGTAGAGCATACTGCCTAATGAATTTTTATACATGTCCTGGGTTCAGCCAGGTTAGGGTTAACTTTCAGCAGATGTTAGGAGGGGGCAACAGCCAGGATAGAATACTGAACCAGTCAATGGGTTATTCAATACCACACTGACACCATGCCCACTATATAAGAGCAGGGGGTGGGCTGGGCAAAGAACAGGCTCTTGGCAGGGGCTGTGAGATTGGCTCAGGGCAACACTGCTTCATTGTTCTTACTGTTGTTGCTTCTTTTGCATTGTATTAAATTCTCCTTATCTCAGTCTACTGGGGTGTATATTTTTCTCTCCCTTCTTCCCATATGGGGGGTGAGGGGAGCAGTAAGCAAGCAGCCACGTGTTGCTCAGCTCCCAATTTGGTCTAAACTATGACAATACAAAAGCCCCCTAATAGCTCCTTTAATACCTGTTGCTTCTTCTTTCTTACTATCCTACCTGCAAAGTGAGGATCTACTCAAGATGTATTCAGGACTCCTGGCTGGTGAAACTATCACTTTCTACCTGCAGAAGCTGTTAAAAACATAAAGCTGTATTTGTCACCCTTTATACCTCATGACAGCACTTGTTATTTCATCAGGGATTCATAAATTAATGATGACCTGAGACATTTTGTTTTGCTTTTAGTTTTTTAGTTATGCATTTGGTTTTTTGGAGGACAGGAATGGAAGAGGAAGGACTTCATTTACTTATTTTCTTTGATCCTTAAATTCTCTTTTATCCTTTGTTTGTCAGAATATTATCAATTTTTCATGTATGAAGCCTTTTCTAGCTCAGATCTTTCAGCCTTGCAATGGTAATATCTGCTAATCTGTGAGTTGCATTTAATTCTGACTGATGTAGTAGCATTAATTTTGCTCTTCATACTTCTGAAATTAGTACAAGACACAACTTTCGGTGATGACATTTCCAAGGTTGAAATCACCTTTCATTTTGCACATGAAGTTCTGTTCAATAGGATGATTCTCTATAGTGAGTGAGAACATCCAGCCTGGGCCTCAATAGATCCCTTTCTTCTTCTAAATATGTGAAGAGGGGAAAAGAACAATAGAACAGATTAAGAAGAACGAGTACTGAGTAGATTATATTTATGAGCAAGTCACAAGCCAAGAGCATGAAAAAAGAAATCTTTTTTTTTTAAATTAACCTTGATAATTTATAAGAAACAAGAAGATTATTAGTCATGACATATTATAGATGTTTACTAAAAGCTTTATTTTAAGAGAGAACATAAGAAGAGAAATTTATGTTTTCAGAACCAGAGAATTGTCAGGGTTGGAAGGGCCCATAAAGATCATCTAGTTCCAAGCCCCCTGCCATGGGCAGGGACACCTCACACTAGAGCAGGTTGCTCAGAACCTCATCCAGCCTGATATTAAAAACTTCCAAGGATGGGGCTTCCACCACCTCTCTGGGCAACCTGTTCCAGTGTCTCAACACCCTCATGGTGAAGAAATTCTTTCTAGTGTCTAACCTGAATCGAACTATCTCTCATTTTAATCCATTCCCTCTTAGTCCTATCACTGCCCGACAGCTTAAAAAGTCCCTCCCCAGCTTTCTTGTAGGCCCCCTTCAGATACTGGAAGGCCACAATAAGGTCTCCCCGGAGCCTTCTCTTTTCCAGACTGAACAACCCCAGTTCTCTCAGTCTATCCTCATAGGAGAGGTGCTCTCCAGCCCTCTGATCATCCTCATGGCCCTTCTCTGGACATATTCCAGCACATCCATAACCTTCCTGTATATATAATATTCCCTAAATGCAGTAAATTACGGGGGAGGTGGGGAAGTCAAATCTTTAAGTAGTTCAGTATTGCATATTTCTGGTGAGAAAAAAAAAAAATCAGGTAAATGTGGAGATGATAAATGTGGGAGACCATAACAGACAGTCACACACAGACCAATGTCATCAAGTGAATGACGTTTATTATGGGTTACATGGTTGCTTATATATCTCACTATTCCTAACATGCACTACTAACCTCTACATGATTGGTCACTTTGTAAAAAGCTATGCACTTTTAATTATACATGATTGGTGACTTCTGGCTGTCAATGCGGCAGGCACACAGCAGTCTTTTATCTTCCTTCTTGGATTCAGGGAGCTGTTCTCTTAGCTATCTTCCTCTCTTGCAGCTGTGGCCAACCTTGAGGCCTCATTCTTGCAGTAAATTCTATTATCTTATGAAGGCTGGATTGTTCACATGTCCGTTGCTAGACAAAAACTCCTCTACAGATAAACATGGAGAAAAAATAATTCCATGGTATATCTAGCAGACACTTACGTATGTTTATATATATGAAACACATATTATCTTTATTTTCTTTTTTATGCTAAGGAATCTAGATCCTTCCAGTAAAACAGAACTGTAGAAACATAGAATCATAGAATCATTGAGGTTGGAAAAGACCTCCAAGATCATTAAGTCCAACCTTCTACTCAACACTTCAATGACCACTAGACTATGTCCTGAAGTGCCTCATTTACAAATTTTTTTAACACCTCCAGGGATGGTGGAGCCTGTTCCAATGTCTCACCACTCTGTCAGTAAAAAATTTCTTCATAATACGTAATATGAACTTCCTCTGGTGAAACATGTGGTGATTTCCTCTTTAGTCATTAGTTCCGAGGGAGAAGAGGCCAACACTGGCCTTACTACAACCTTCTTTCAGGTAGCTGAGAGCAGTAAGAATTCCTCTCAGCCTCCTTCCAGCTAAATAATCCCACCTCCCTCAGCCTCTCCTCATGAGACACATCTGTTTGGTGTTCAATCACAGTCCTTCAAATACCATAGTTCATTTTGAAAATTTTCTTCCTCCTGAGATGGTCCCTGTATTACATTTAAGCAGCTGGTTATTTCTCACAGAGCTTCATAGAATTAGGTGTGCTATGGTAAAACACAGATGTAATTTGTGAAAGTAAAGATTGCAGGATACTTCAAACATTTTGTAAAGAAAAATGGAAAAATCCCACAAAATTAAATACTGTATATTGGACAAAACAAGAATGCTGTTGAGTTGGAAAAGATCTAAATATTTTATTCACTCTGTCAGCCTCAGGTAAATTAGTATCAAACACCTGTTACATTTTCCTTCATAGGACAATCATGTTTTTGGATATTCTATTTGTTTTTCAGAAATTACAGAAGCCCAAATTAGTTTAACTTTTCTAGAATACCATGGTTTTTTGTATTCAAGATTTAAAAAGTTCCACTCTATTTCAAAATATTTGAAATGTTATTAACATCATCTTTAAATATCTTAGTATCTGCTTGTTGGGGTTATTTTGTTTTCCTTCTTCTCTTAAAGAATTTTTCCATACTTGTTTGTCAGGGAGGTAAATTTCTGTACTTAAGAGAGACAAAAGGACCTGGCCACAGGGGGAGGGGTCCAGCCAGCCTAATAAAGGGCATTGGGTGGAGCCCCTAGTGCTCTTGTTTTGCTCCCTGCATTCGAGGTGAGGAGCAGCTGCCCTCATGGTGCGGAGAACTCATCCCCACTGCATCTCCTGCTCTCCCTGCTGATTCCCGAGGATCCGCCAAGATCAGCTTGGAGAGAGGTCATCCCTGCTGCGTTTCCTGCTTATCCTTCTACCCCTGCTGTCTCACGAGGATCCTGCTGGACACTGGGATCGGCTGCCCAGGGGGGTTTGTGGCACAGGCTTTTCGTCGGCCATTGCCACGTGAGGGCTGAGCTGGCTCCAGAGCGGCGGGGAGACCATCGTGCCCTCCCTGCTCCCCGGGAGGTGCCCGAGAGGTTGGGACTGGGTTCCCTGTGCTGTTTGCTGTTACTGCCATAGTTATTGTTGTTTGATTGCCTTGTTATATATATATTTAGTAAAGAACTGTTATTCCTATTCCTCATATCTTTGCCTGAAAGCCCCTTAATTTAAAAATTATAAGCATTCGGAGGGGAAGGGGTTGCATTTTTCCCTTACAAGGGGGACTCCTGCCTTCCTTGTTAGACACCTGTCTTTCAAACCAAGACACTGCTTTCTTTAAGAGCTTTTCACTATTATGTTAAAATACACTTATTTTTGAAATAATTATTTTATTCCCTCCTTGGTCTTCACCAGACCAGATATAAAATTATAATCTCCAGTACAGAAAACTGAATCATATACCTTAATAATAGAAGTCAAAATCTGAGGATGCCAAAGTATGAAATTGAAATACCTTATGGAAATATGCAATTTCTGTTGAATTTTTAGTTGGAAGTTCACAAGAAATTTACTAGATGTTATGTTTAATTTTGTGTTATTCTATAGGTTTGTTTTTTTTTTTAATTTATTGTAGTATTCTAAAGCATAATTTCAAATTATTAAAAAAAACCCCAAACATGTGAAAATGCAAGCTAATAGATTTTGTGATCTTTGAGCTTCCCGAGCGACACATGTTCAACTATAATCACCTGTATTAGTAATACACATCTTATCAAAACATAATTCAGTATGGAGTTGGCCTTTACTTTCTATAGACCAATGGGCTATAGATGGTAATATGTGGATACATTACTATTTAGAAGTGTGACAAACTGCTCTGTGCATGTCAGGCTATTAATTAGAAAACAGCCAGTGCATTAGTCTGAAGAAAGAATGAAGAGAGAGGTACACAGACTGTAATCAGCTTTCTCAAGAGACAAATGTATGTTAAATACATAATAAGAAAATCTAAAATAAAGATTAATATATTAGTTTATTCAAGAGAGTCACTTGAACTTTAAATTTCTGTGTCATGTTAACAGCAATTTAATGCCTCAAAAATCAGTTGAACTTTTGATTTTTCCTGTCTCCATGTGGTATGTCTAAAGGTACAGCAGTGCCAAATCTTAACGAGTATTTCTTACCTTTCAAACAGTGACATCACTGGATAACATTTTAAATACATAATTCTATCAGTTAAAATATTTATGTCTCTCTCCTGCTATAATAATTTTTTTTTTTCCATAGGAAATGATTACCACCGTTCCCAAATGTCTATTACAGTCACTTTAAAAAAAAAAAAAAATTGGAGAAATTTCATACGACATTTCTTTTTACCCATTAGGAAAATGTGGCTTCCCCCTTTACTTTTAAGTACCTCCTTATTTAGCCCTACAATTACCAAAGACAGCAATATCTGTCTTTGTATCTGTCATAAAGAAGGGAAGGTGTTAAGATTACAGTTTATCAAATATCATCATGTTTCAGGTCACACACATAAATTTCAGCAATGAAAGCACATAGATCCCTCTGCCTCTATATGTAGTAAAAATTTTATTTGAAAAATATTTGTTTGGGGTTTTTTGCTAGAAATTCCATGGTTTGTGTATTAGCAGCAGAACATTAAGAATAGTAATTTTGTGCTTTCGGATTCAATAATGGTAGAATTCATTGTCCTTAGAAATAAAGATTTTGAATCCATAATAATTACAAAAATAATTTCCTTCAACATTTCTGAATTTTTATATATAAAATCAGAGGTAACAAAAATATATTCTATTTTATTTTATTTATCTAAATACCAAACCCTGCTTAGTCAGTATTTCAATTCTTATTATAATCAATATATTGTGTTTAGAAAGTGTTAATCTTTACAGGCATCCACTTTCATATGGAGATGTTTTGATATGATTACCAGAACATTTCATAAAAGTTAGTGTAAATTTTATAATAATAAAATGTACTGTTTGTGATGAGCTTCCAATATACATTTCTATACTTGAGAGAAGTTTGTGTGGTACCTTCTAGAAAAAGTATTAGATATTTTAAAATTAATGAGCATGATTTTGTGCTTCATTGTTAATAAATAATGTATTCTTCAAAGTCTTGTACAAAAGGTGAAATATATTTGATTTATATTTAAGAGAACATGACATATATTTGATATTCAACTACAATTAATCAAAATATTCTGACTTGATCTGAATGTTAATAATTATTAATTTCTATAATTAATTTTCAAGTGAAATGAAGACAGGCAGCTAAAAGGAACCTTTGCTTACCTTAACTCTTCAGTGTATCTTTAAATTCATATAAAGTAAGGCAGTATTTATCACTGTATTCTTGTCAAGATTTAGGGCCAGGGTGGACCCTTAGAACTATAACAGATGCTCTCTGTTAATCCCTTCCCTCCCAAAAGAGGAAGAGAAAGGGAATAATATATATGCATATTCAAACACATAATAAATATATAACAGAGACTAATGGATGTCATTTGATGGTGTGCTTTATTTACTTTCAAGCATTGTAATAAGTTTTTTGTACAAAGTTTTCAGTTGACTTACAATATATGTCGTAAGAGGTGGAGCTTTCTATAAGGTGTCTAAAATTCTGATGAATAATTGATTCTAAAAGGATAATTAGGAATATTTCTCTGTCCAAATAGCACACACTGTATTCATTGAATTATTAATTTATTTTTTCATTGAAATATTTTTAAAAATTCTTCAAAACCAAATATTTGATACCAATCTTTCATTCATGTAATCTATGATTTTAGCTTACATTGTAATACCATTTTTTTTAACTGCTTTTTTTCTTTGACAACCTCAAAATATAGAATGCAAATATTATGCAGGTAAATTATATTTACCAGTAAAGTATCATTGCTTCAGTTAAAAGATGTAGAAACTGAGTCATATAAGACTGAAGTGACTCATTAATATTAAGTAATTATTTGTATTAAATTTGAAACTAATTAGAAACTTAGTTATGCTGACCCTTTTAAGAATCAGCTTTTTATTTGGACACACAACTGGACAGATGTATAAAATATAAAGAGACATCATGAACTGTTATGGAGCATTAAGTATAGTTTTATATATATTTGTGTACGATTATTTCAGGTATTGCCTATATTCCTCCAGTGCAAACTTCCAGCTCTGATTTTGGTACTTCTTTTGGTTCAGGATATTTTAAAATTGAAAGCTTTACTATGATTAAGTAAAACCTGTAATTCTATATTCTCCTCTGCTAAAATGAAAATTCCAGCTGAACTCAATACCCTGATGTCAACCATCAGTTGCCTGAATTGTATGATGGTGTTATTCTATTATTATATACAGCTGAAGTCACATTATTTCATCAAAGAGACCAGAGAATATTTTTGTGAACACATTTTGCTTTCATGAATTTTTGGGAAGGCAAGTATGATCAGTTTTGCCCAGATTCATATACAAGTGACATAGGAAATCACTCATCCACAGAGGCTAGGAATAAGAAAATTACAAATTTCCTATTTGGATTGATATTGCCATTTAAAGTCATTTTCAGCAAACTGTTTATAGATGCACCTGACCCACTTTCCTTTTTCCTCATTTCTTAAACATCTTATATTGAGCAAAAGCTATTCCACAGCTTGGAAAAAAAACATTTATTCAAAAGCAAAGCGTATCAATAACAACCTGAAGAGTATTATCAGCTTGGATGACACACATACTCATAGGTCAGTCAGTAAAGTGTAGCAGAAGAAATAATATTCTAATATTCTTCATTCAATTCCTAAATCAGGTATGAGAAGATCTGTTGTATACTGTGCATTAAGGATTTCAGAATGAATACACTTTAGCTTCCCATAACTGCTGCAGTTATACGTCCAAAAGCACTTCAGGGCTTCAACCTGCTGTCATTCAGGTGAATGCTATTTTTGCAATGAAGTTTTCTGGGAGCAGGACTAAGCACAGATCTGAGCACCATCTCCATGTAAATTCATGCTTTTAATAATCAACAAAATGTTTTTTTGTTACTTGCATTCACAGTGTTGACAACAGATAAAGATAGAATCACAAAAATATCTGTGAATAGTATATTGTGGCTTGGAATGTTGATTTGAATGTATTAAGTGATATTCTAAGCTGGTATTTTGCCATCAGAGCTTCCATATATGTGCTGGAAAACATGTTCTGGAAAAAGAAATCATAAAAAGAAATCTCCATAACCATGCTTGCATATTCAAACCACTTATTTTCTGTGGAAGTAAGACTTATAAAAAGAAAGACAAGGCTTGAATTTCTATCATGTGTTACAATAATATTTATAATATAAAATATAAACATTTTATTTTATATATATATACACTCAATATAATAACATAGAGTATATATGGAAACACCTAAAGAATGTTAGTCAAGATATTAAATGATTTAGATTTTTTCAATTTGTGTTTGAATATATCACTAAATACCTTGTATTTTCAAAACCACAGCTTTCACTGAAGTCAGTTCAAAAAGATACCAGTAGTAATTTTAAGTTTATAAAACTCTAAAGGGACTATAGGGTTGAGATTAGTAGGTCTGCTGATGTAGGAATCACTATAATTGTTCTTTTGGACATTTAGTGGTAAAAGGACATTATAGATGCCACTCTGTCATTTCCAATAAAGATAAATTGACCTTTACCTCTCAAAACTGCAGACTATTATAGAAGGCTCTTTAAAGAACAAAAATCCATCTATTTTTATTAGTGTGACCAATGTGCAAAAATACCTTTTGGAGACCGCAGCTGGCAAGTAACATTTGGATGAAATGTTTGGGATTGTTTTCTGCCAGATTTTACTTGGATATGCATTCTTCTAAAGTATTTCATTAGAAAATACAGGCTGTCTTAGTGAATGACCACACATATTTGTCAGAGATATTGTTGCCTGATGATCTCAGGTTATCAAGGCTTTATTTGAAATAAATTATAATAAAAGAAAACCTGTGGTTTTCTCACATGCATGTTTTACCAGGGATCTTGGTCTCATCCAGTTAACTAATCTATGCATGTTATCTCAGCAAGCATTTCTACATGTAACTATAGTCAATCTGCTTATATGCAAATAACATGTAGGAGCTAGTCTGACTCATAGAGGAATGGTACAGACATATTCCTGAGGTTTTTGTGAGATAGGGAAACACCAAGGTTGCAGAAAGACCCAGAGAAGCCTCTACCAGATCTCATGGGAGGTCCTGATGAGGCCTGGACATTGGCAGAGTGACTGTGACCATCCCTATGTCTAAAAACACCTGAGGAGTGCCAGTAAGCAAAGAGGTGAAACACAGTGTGGTGCATCAGCCAGAGTGCAGCATGAAAGTTTGTGTGAAAGGCCATGTGTCACAGTTTAGGGTCAGGGCAGACCCTTAGACCTGTAACAGATGCTCTCTGTTAACTCCCCTCCCTCCCCAGAGAGGAAGAGAAAGGGAATAAGGGAGAGAGACTTAGCAATTAGAAAAGGAAACTAGAACAGCTTTAATGAAAAGAAAATTAATAATTATAAAAGTGGAATATATACAAATATATACAAAAACCAGTATTGAACCCAATCCCCCTGATGGTAATTCCATCACCATCACCACTGATGCTGTGGAGCAGGCACTGGGGTAGTCCCAGACTGGGCCCCGCAGCAGATGGGAGCTGTGTTCAGGAGATGGATTCTGGTACCGCGTTCAGGAACACACCAACTGGGATCACAGGCAGAATGGACAGAGGCCTCCTTGGGTGCTCCAGGGGAGGAACCAAAAGAGGACCTGAGCCAAGCCAAGCAAAAGCTGGCAAGGCAGTCCAAGAGGGGAGAAAAAGAGCCCAGAGACCCTTCAGATCCCACAGCTCTAAAACGAATATGGCGTATATGGGATGGAATACCTCGCTGGTCAGTTTAGTGTCACCCGTCCTGTCTGCTCCTCCCTGCAGGTGCAGCCTTTCACTTTTTGCACCCCCCCATGTGGTACATAAGACCCAGCAGTGGCCTTGGTGTGCACACCAGTCCTTGGTAGTAACTCTAAACATGGGGTGTTATCACTGCTAGAAGCAGACACTGTCTGTGAGAACAGGCTGCTAACTTCAGAAAGTGCGGTTAATTAGAAGAATTGAGCTGAAAAGTAAAATTACTGAACAGAATTATTTCTGTTTTCACTCAAACCAGGACACCATGCAGGAAGGGTGCTGAATCTTTGTCAGCTCAAGAGGTAAATTCAAGTGGTGTTCATCATCCTCTCAGAAGAAGCTCAGCTATGGTCTCCCACTGGCAGAAAGCTATGTTCTCTAAGATCACCAGAATGAATGTGGCAACCCGGACAGAGTTTCCACAAAAACACACAGTGACCTTTGTCTCACACTTCAGGGAGGTCCTGGTCCTTTATGTGTTAATGGGTGTCAGTGGTGATAACAACTTTGTGTGTTGTGACCAGATGGAAAATCTACTCAGCCTGGTAGCAGAGGTGTGAGAAGAAGTAGAAAAGTTAAGGAACAATGGGGAGGCCGATCATGAGATAAGTTTGTGGTGTCAAGTTTTGCCCTCGTTGAATCAGAGACACGAGAACCCACCAGAACATATCCAAGATATCCTTTCCCCATCAGACTGAAGGCAACAGACTAAATGAAAGAAGTTAATGGAAGCAAGCCCATGCTCAAAACAGCAGATGAACTCCTTCCTTCCCATCTTGTCTCAGCTTCCTCTATACAACAGACACAAGGCTCTGGATGTGGAAGGCAAATCAATAGAGGATGTGGATGAGGTCTGTCTCCACAAGATGTGTCTCCAAGGTCAGAAAGGCCTACCTACCTTATCATGACCATCTCCACAAGGAAACAAAGAAGCATTATAGTTGTAGGTGACTACCTTCTGAGGGAAACAGAG
Organism: Todiramphus chloris collaris; assembly: GCA_025345505.1. NCBI lineage: Eukaryota > Metazoa > Chordata > Aves > Coraciiformes > Alcedinidae > Todiramphus > Todiramphus chloris. The sequence goes on from JANVCC010010406.1 coordinate 30,117,087, forward strand.
CATCCAATATGGCAGAAAGGCCATCCTCTTATGGAAGTCTGATGCCTCCCTAGAGTCCAGGATAAGGACATCACTGGAAAACTTCCTAGCCTGGTATGGCCCTTGAACAGTTATTACCTGTTACTGTTCTTACATGTGGGTGGAGATGAAGTTTCAAATGTAGTCCAAGAGCAATCAAAAGGGAATTCAGGACCAGGGGACAATTGATCAGGCAATCTGGAGTGCAGTTGTGTCCTGGTTTGAGTGAGAACTAATTCTGCTCAGTAATTTTACTTTTCAGATCAGTTCTTCTAATTAACTGCACTGTCTGAAGGTAGTAGCCTGTTCTCACAGACAGTATCTACTTCTAGCAGTGATAACACCTTGTGTTTAGAGTTAGTACCAAGGATTGGTGTGCAGACCAAGGCCACTGCTGGGTCTTGTGTACCACATTGGGGGGGTGCAGAAAAGTGAAAGGCTGCACCTGCAGAGAGGAGTGGCCAGGACAGGTGACCCTAAACTGACCAGCAAGGTATTCCATCCCATATACGTCATATTCGGCTTAGAGCTAAGGGATTGAAGGGTCTCTAGGCTCTTCTTCTCCCCTCTTGGACTGCCTTGTCAACTTTGCTTGGCTTGGCTTGGGTCCTCTTTTAGTTCTTTCCTTGGAGCACCCAAGGAGGCCTCTGTCCATTCTGCCTGTGATCCCAGTTGGTGTGTTCCTGAACGCGGTACCAGAATCCATCTCCTGAACACAGCTCCCATCTGCTGCGGGGCCCAGTCTGGGACTGCCCCAGTGGTGACGATGATGTAATTACCATCAGGGGGGTTGGGTTCAATACTGGTTTTTGTATATATTTGTATATATTCCACTTATATAATTATTAATTTTCTTTCATTAAAGCTGTTCTAGTTTCCTTTTCTAATTGCTAAGTCTCTCTCCCTTATTCCCTTTCTCTTCACCTTGGGGAGAGATGGAGGGTTAACAGAGAGCATCTGTTACAGGTCTAAGGGTCTGCCCTGACTCTAAACTGTGACAACTTGTTTTTATAACTTTCCTTCCAGTTGCAGGCAATGACATTGATGGATCCAGTCTACTAATTCTTTTTTCTGTGGCTTGTGTCACCATCACAATAAAACATGTTTTTTTTGATAATGTGATGGCCATTATGTGGTTGCTACTACTGAAAACTGGTGGGACAAATTCCATGACTAAAGTGTATATATCAATGATGACAGGCTGCTCCGAAGGGAAAGATGAAGAAGGAAAAGCAGAGGTGTTGCCCTCTTTGTCAAGAAGTGGATGGTGTGTGAAGATCTGTCCCTGAAAAACTGCTGTGAGCACGCTGAAAGTTTATGGGTAAGAATTATAGAGCAAGGAAACAAAGGGAACCTTGTGGTTGGTGTCTACCACAGGCCAATGATCAAGGGGAGACTATTGCAAGACCTTCTTATGCCAATTACAAAAGTCTTCATGCTCACAGGCTTTTGTCCTTTTGGGGAACTTCACCCCAAAATCTGCTGGAAAGTAACATGACAAGCTGTAGGTAATCCAGGAGACTCCTGGAACGCATGAAGGGTAACTTCTTGAGCCAGTTAATGGATAACTGTACCAGCAGGAGTGTGATACAGAGCCTGATGGTCACCAACACAAGTGAGATAATCAGTGGTGTCAAGATTGGAGGCAGCCTGGTCTGCAGTGATCACACACTGGTAGAGTTCACAGTTCTGAGGGATATGGGTCAAGCGTGAAGCATAGTCAGGAACCTGAATTTTAGGAAAGCCAACATCCATTAGTTCAAGGAGTTAGGTAGTAGGACCCTCTGAGAAACAGCCCTCAAGGACATGGGAGCAGAAGAGAGCTGGCAGATCTTTAAGGATGCTTTCCATAAAGCACAGGAGCTCTTGATGCCCAGGTGTAAGAAATCAGGCAAGGAAGGCAAGAGACCAGCATAGCTGAGCTGAAACCTTCTGGTCAAAGTAAGGGGCAAGAAGGGACTGCACAGGTGGTGGAAGCAGGGACAAGTATCCTGGGAAAAGTACAGGGACGCTGAGCAGTTGTGTAGGGATGGAGTCAGGAAAGCCAAAACTGCTGGAGCTGAACTTGACAAGGATGCAAAGAGTAATAAGAAGGGCTTTTATGGGTATGTCAGACAGAAACAAAAGGTCAAAGAAAGAGTAGCTCCCTTGATAAGCAAGACTGGGAAGCTGGTAACAACAGACCAGGAGAATGCTGAAGTACTCAGTAACATTTTTCGCTTCAGTCTTCACTGGCAGCCTCTCCTTCCCCACCTCAAGAGTTTGTAAACTGTGTGACAGGGGTGGGGGGGATCAAAATCCCTCCACTGTAAGAGAACCAATTTGTCATCACCTGAGGTGAAAGAAATTACTTGGTAAGAAAAAAAGGGGCAGTTTGTTTAGGTATAAAGCTACAAAGAAGATCAGATTGCCTTCTGCCTTGTGTTTTCTCTTTCTATGGTTAGATAAAGGTACACTTAATCATTCCTTCAAAAGAGAAACTATGTTAATAAAAAACCATTAAAAAAACCCATTAAAAAAAAAAAAAATCTTGTCCAAACCAGATAAAAGTGTGTAGGTGCTTCCCAATATAACAGAAACAAACAGTTGAGATCTTAAATGGAGATGGTAATAGTTGGAGAATTTCTATTTTTAAGTACATGGATTGAGTTTGAAGACTGAGGTTTCAGGACTGAGGTTTCAGGACTGAGACGTAACTTGCTTACTCAATGTGAATGCTGTACACCTTAGGAGTTATGCAGATGGGGCATTTAGTCACGAGTACATATGGTACCGACATAGGAAGGATGTTCTGGATCCACCTCAGGATGGTATGCCGAGGGATGAAGCTAAGGACCTGCACCATTTGAAACACTACCAGTTGCACATGAGAGGTCTAAGAAATAGAGATATGGAGTCTCATAGATAGAAGAGATAATCATGCAAGAAGGAAAGGTTCACACATGTCAGAAATTCTTGACTCTATAGAAAGAAGATCTGATCTAGAAGGAAAGGTTATGCCTTAATTTTAGTGGAATCAGACAGTCAAAATTCAAAATTAAAAAGGTCACAGGGAATTGTTAGTTGCGAAAAATTGACAGCCACAGAAGAGCATCTGGTTTGAGTTGACAGGACCAAAGCATGTATGACTAATATTTAATGTGTTTCTGAAAAGGCCAAGAGGAAAATAAAATAATTATTACAATAAATAAGAAAGGCAAATTAGATACCTAAATGCCAGATGACTGGGGCATGCAGTATTGAGTGAGCAGGTGAAAGTAAAACTTACTAGTGTTGAACAGTATGAAAGCTGGTATCCTAAAAATAAAATGGGACACTAGAGTTCTTGGCATCAAATAACTACCTTGATATAATAGTGTCACATGTGATGGAGTAATTAGTAGCATAGAATGGTGCCTGAATAGCACCTATATGGGAATAGTGAAGTAGGACTTATTGGATAAAGTTCTGTATTTGAAGGATTGCATTAAATATTCTTGCATAAAAATGGTCTAGCAATAGTGAAACCCCTACTGTAATATTAAAAATATAAAGGTAAGAATATAATACTGATCATTGCTCCAGACAAAACGTTTAGAAACAATTGACCAGCTGGAAATTTGGAGCAGTGAGTATTAATAGTGAGAGATTTTAGTCGTCTACAAAAAGACAGACACTGTTCTGTTTTTGTTCTTTTGATTAAATACATGGAGTCTAATGTGAGAGCTTAAAGGGTAAACTTCTCAATACAGTTAAATTTAACACTATAGTAGAGAGACTAGACCAAACATATCCAGCAAACAGGCATTCATTTTCAAGAAAGAGACCTACATAAACAAGAGTTAACCAAAACCAAACCAATCAAATTATACAAACACCACCACCCTGAAAGGTATGTAAAAAGGAACTTGGAGGCTGTTACACATAAATGCTCTGTTAGAAGCCTACATAAGGTGAATGACAAAATTCAATGAGGAAACAAGCAAGCAAGAACCTCTGGAGTTAGGGAGGATCTTCCAGGAAGAAAGACTGGCTTTTGGAAAAGAGGTGACATATCCTAATGAAAATTGGAAGACCCAGAAAACATAATGAATAAAATATGTAAGTGACATTAAGAAGACTAAAAACAGTCTTAACAGAAGAATGTTTTTCAAATGATGCTGAACTGGAAGCAATCTACACAGAAAGGGGCATTGTGCACATATTCAGACATAGTCCTTAAATGATATAAGAATCCTTATAGTAACATTGACACAGTAACACAGTACAGAAAGAGGACAGTAATTAGATGTCTTGAAAATAAAACTGAGTCCACCTATCTTTTTTCTTTGTTGTTTTGGTTTTTTGTTGTTGTTTTGTATTTTTGTTTGTTTGTTTAGTTTTTTATTATTTATTTTTATTTTTGGTTGGTTGATTGGTTGGGTTTGGCTTGGTTTATTTTTTTCCTATGGTATATTTTCTGCTACATGCAGACAGGTCTATGATGTACCTTTGTATTTACAGACTAATCTTAAAGAAATTGTTTTTTCTATAATTACTCAACTACACATCAGATTGTGCTCACCAGTAAAAGTCTGTCTGAAGAATTAATTACAGAGTTGGCCTATGATATAGTGGTGAGTATCTCTGCCTGTAGGAGTTAAATTTCCCAACAGGGAGCCACTTACTGATCATTCCTTGAATCTCCAGTCACTGGTTAGTCTATGGGTGGGAAGCAGGGAGTCTCAATTGGTGCAATATTGTCACTGGCACATTGTTGTGATAGCGATTGACACCTGCTGTTCTTTAACCTGCTCCAACCCACCACAGACAGATCATCTAAGAGACCAGACAAGTAAGACAGCTGATTAATCTTCTCCATATACAAGGCAGCTATACCAAAAACTCACTGGTGCCCTTTTGTCACAGGAAACATTGAAGATCAGGTTGGACAGGTCTCTGAGTAATCTGATCTAATCAAAGATGTCCCTTCTCATTGCAGGGGTAGTTGGACTAGATGAAATTTGAAGGTCCCTTCCAACCTAAACTATTCTATGATTCTGTGACTGATTCTCTGGTTGTAGCTATTAAATTCAAGGGATTAGAGATTCAGTAAAAACTATGACCAGCTTTAGATGGACTGCATGAAAAGCATTTGTTATCTGGATCATTTTCTAGTCTATGACTCAGTGTCTGAGAGGGAAATGCCTTTGCTTTCTGTGTTTCAAATATATGCTAAAAATGGCACAAAAATATATGTTGCCTCTTCTGAAGCCTCATCATGTTGTGAACTCTCTTTTCAAGAGACCAATATTAACTCCTCCACCTCCTCACATGTTGTTGATAGTAAATCTAATACCCTTTGGTCTATATCTATTATATTGACTGTGGAAAGTATCCCAGGTGTCTGAGAATGTAGAAATATGTCCTCTCCTTTCAGGACACAGTGCTATTGCATAGCTTAGAACCTACCATATTTTTTAAAAGAAACTTCAGGATGCATCATGGCCTTTATAGTATTCTTGAGACTTTTCTTTCTCTGAAGAAGGGAGCAGGTAGTGACACCAGGATTACATTTTTTCCCTTGTTACAATTTCAGAGTAGGAATTATCAATCTGCGACTGATTTTTAAAAGAGATGGTAAGAAAGTCCAAGTGCAAATTCCTGAGTCAGAACAATCCCCAATATCAATAAACACTGGGAAATTACTGGGTTGAGATCTTATTGCTTAACTGTCCTGTCAACCAGGATCTGTCCCATTCTCATGTTCATTATCAGAAATATATTACTATGACTATATAGATTTAAAGATTATCTACTAGTGCTGAAGATGTTTGCATTTTTATCATTCTTACAATTTGTTGAATCCAAAAGTTATGACAGTCTCTATTTTAAGTGTATGGTGTTACTACAGATGAGCATCCCATATAGCATGATTATAGCTTTCTCAGAAATCAGTTACAGATAACTACTCTTTGTTCAGAAGTTCATCTCAGCCAGAAACAAGAAAATCTTGGAACTAATGAGAATCTTGGTTATAATGTCATCTTTTCTTGACATGTGTTCCCCTTGTGGTTGTCTGCATTTGGTAAATAAGTCATGTACAGTCTGAAGGAGCTAGAAGTGAGAAAATAACCATCTAAACACACCCCCCCCCCTTTTCTTTTTTCTTTTTTTTTTTTTTTTTTTTTTTTTTTTTTTTT
>JANVCC010010406.1:30123365-30159680 GCA_025345505.1 Todiramphus chloris collaris
TTTTGGTAGTGGGGCTCCTGGGTTAAGGGTGGCTACAGAGGTTCCAACTGGCTCCAAAAAGGATGTGTTGCTGGAGAAAGATGATCCAATCTGTAACATTGGTAGTGCCTCTAAGACAACTTCTTCTTAAAAGAAGGGATAAAACCTGCTCTGCAGAGCAGTTGGGAGAGAGGAGTGAGAATAGATGAAACAACTCTACAGACACCAAATTCAGTGAAGAAGGAGGGAGAGGAGGTGCTGCAAGATCTGGAGGAGAAGTTCCTCTACAGCCTGTGGTGAAGACCGTGGTGAGGCAGGTTGTTTTCCTGCAGCTCATGGAGGTTAGCAGTGGAGCAAATATCCACACTGTGCAGTGTCCCATACATGAGCAGGTGGGTATACCCTGAAGGAAGCTCTGACCCCATAGAGAGCTCATGTTGCAGAAAGCTCCTGTCAGGCTCTGTGACGTTGCAGGAGGCTCATGCTGGAGCTGTCCTTTTCTGAAGAACTGTAGCCTGTAGAAGGGGCACACACTGGAGCAGTTCATGAAGAACTCTAGTCCGTTGATCGACCCCACGCTGGAGTAGGGTGAGAGCATGAGGAGGAAGGACTGAAAGAGATTAAGTGTTAGTAACTGAGTGCAACCCCCATTCACTGTCCCTGTGTGTTGCTTAGGTGGAGGAGATGCAGAATTAGGCAGTGAAGGTGAGCCTGGGAAGAAGGGAGGGATGGGATAAAGTGTTTTAAGATTAGTTCTTACTTCACATTATTCTAATCTGATTTGATTGGCAATAAATGAGATTAATTTCCTGACTCTGCTTTTGATTGTGGTGGTAAATGCTGAGTCATATCCCTGTCCTTAGCTTGACCCACAAGGCTTTCATTCGTATTTTCTCTCCCCTGTCCAATGAGGAGGGGGAGTGATAAAGCAGCTGTGGTTGGCACATAGCAGATAGTCAAGGGCAATCCACCACATAATCTGATATATAATACTTTATGCCAGTAAAGCTCTATGAAGTAGTTCAAGCCACAAGCTAAATCAACAAGCATTTTGTTTATGACAAGAAATGGAAAATGTTTTAAAGCTGAGGTAAAAATAGACATATTTATCTGCTTTCTCTAGGACAGAACTTTTGATGAAAAAGCCAAACAACCTATGAAATCAGTCTGGTGTTTAATTCAGCAGTACTAATTACATTTTCTTTCTCTTTCTTGTTCTCTTTTGCTCTCATTCTTGCTCTTTCTTTCTCTCTTGTGCTCTCTCTCTCTTGTTCTCATTCTTGTTCTTTCCTTCCTTCCTTCCTTCCTTCCTTCCTTCCTTCCTTCCTTCCTTCCTTCCTTCCTTCCTTCCTTCCTCCCTTCCTCCCTTCCTCCCTTCCTCCCTTCCTCCCTTCCTTCCCTTCCTCAGAGATGTGGTCTTTATTAGGTCCATGAAGTAGCAGATTTTGTAAACACAACTGTGGTGATAAATTTAAATTAGATATGTTATTTGAATAAAGTGTTTATACTTGTGGTAGTTTTCTCATTCAAATAAGCCATGAGGTATTTTTCAGGATTACAACTATTCAAAATAAAATAGCATATCACAACAAAATAAACAAATAAACAAAACATTTCTAAATTCTACACATTATTTGACCATGGTTTATCCATTTGCATGACTATGCTGGTTAGTTAAACTAAATACTCTCCTACATATTTACTCAATCATAGAAATGTAATGTACATCTATTGATTTCTGAGTAACTTGTCATGAAAATGGATAAACTCTGAATTTTAAAGAAAAAAAATACTCATCTATCTATTCATTGTAGTGGCTACTGGAAAACATATACTAAGGTAAAAAATTCTGGACTTCCTGTCATTACAATATTTTTTATTTCTTTTCACAATTTAAAAAGATTGAATTAATAAATGTGTAGAATCCATTTCAGATACTGAAGTAAATTATTAAAACTCACTGTAGAACTTTGTTATTTTGTAAAAATATTTGATCACTGGAATAATTAATGATTTTACCATCCTGGATTATTTTATAGGAACAAGTATTTATTTTTATCTCATATGCTGAAGCATTTACTGTAAAAGTAAGACACTCTACTTTTTGTCAAGCTAAAAAACAGTGCCATGTTGTGGTTAAACCCCAGACAGCCAGTAAGCTTCACAGAGCTGCTCACTCACTCCCCCCTTTTTGGGATGGACGACTCAGAAGAAAAAAAAGTGAGAAAACTCATAGGTTGAGATAAAGACAATTTAATAAGTAAAGCAGCTGCCCTGTCCATGCTCCTTCTCAGCTCCTTGTGCACCTTCTCACTGGAGAAAAATTCTATGTGCAAATGTAAAGCAAAACAAGGAATTCATCCACCAGTTCCCATTAGTAGGCAGGAGTTCGGCCATCTCCAGAAAAGCACAGATCCATCCCATGTAAGTGGTTACTTGAGGATACAAAAGTAATCACTCCAAATGTCTTCCCTCTTCCTTCTTCTTCCTCCTCTAGTTTTATATGCTGAACATGATGTCATTAGGTATGAGATATCCCTTTGGTCAGCTGGTGTCAGCTGTCCTAGCTGTGTCTCCTCCCAACTCTTTGTGCACCTGCAGCCTACTGACTGGTGGGGTGGTGTAAGAAGCAGAAAAGACCCTGACTGTGTGTAAGCTCTGCTCAGCAGTAACTTACACATCCCTGTGTTATCAGCACTGTTTCTAGCACAAATCCAAAACATAACCCCATACTAGCTACCATAAAGGAAATTAACTCACCAAAACCAAACCAGTGACTTCTAACTGTAATCCCAAGGCAATAAATGTGATAGCTCAGAACTAAACTTATCATTAATATCAGACACAGGTACACAATGGTTTATTTGATCTCCTAAGATATTAAATTCTTCATTCTGACGTTCTGATCAATTTCCTTTAAAGTTCTTGGGTAATTTCTATTTTATATTCCTTGACAGTGACTCTGCTGTACCTGAAAGCTCATATCTAGAGTTAGATTCAGTTTCCTAATAGAGAAATCCTGATTTCTTGTCCTCATATTTATAAAGTCTGTTAATTGATTTCAGGTAAGATGAACTATAGACTTTTCAGTTCAGTGTTGTAGTACCCAATCTCCTGTTTGAATGTAAAATAAATATAACCAGAGGAAAGTTTTATGCACACATTTCTCTTTGGCCCTTGGCATTTGTCCAGGTTGTCCAGCTGCCATATCAATGGCATAAACTTAATTTAGAAATGTTTAACTCAAAATATAGAACTTTCTTTGTTCTTTCTCGTATTTTAGATGTGTCAGAGATGCAGGAATGGTTGCAGTGGACCATTATATCAGAGAACTTATGCAGTGGGTAATGGTCGTTTGTGTGAATATAGAGTACAGTTTTGTAGATCAGATACAGTATTCTTTTTCTGACATACATATAAAGAGAATTTTCAGTGGGATGACAAGAACAGCAGTCCTTTAAGTAACAATATGACAACTAAACATTTCTTTTGGTTCCATTTCAGTCTCTGAGACATATCATGTTTTTTGGTTTTTTTTTTTTTCTGTTTTACAACATATTGCATGAACTGCCAGTACTGTTTTGAAAGCCATTCCTTACAGATAGATGAATAGGCAGACATACATGTGTTAGCAGAATGTAAACAGTTGGTAAGACCAGGCGAAGTTTTGATATCAGAATATGGTCAGTTTCGGGGTTTTTTTTTTTTTTTTGTTTGTTTGTTTGTTTTTTTTTTTTCTGAGAAATTTTTCTGAGAAATTTACTGTTTCATGATGTTGGCTTCCTTAATTGTATCATCTCCAAGACATTAAGTACTACAAACAAATAAATAAATAAATAGATAGTAATAAAAATATATATATATTAGTTGTCCAGTATTTCCAGGCATAAAACAGCTTACCTAACTACCTTAGGTTTGAGAACCCTGATGTGACCACTAGCCATGCATGAATTCATATGTGAGGAAGAAATGAACTCATTGCACTCATACACAGCTGTTAATGAGCAAGTATGCAATAGACAAATAATTAAATAGACTTACTGCACATTAATGAAGTAATATTTCATGCATAGGTATGTATGCATACCACTCGTATAGCAGGTCAGCATTTCTTGATGAAATTGCCAGGTTTAGTGTCTTGGAATGGACTACAAGAAATTCTGCTGAAATACAGAACATTGATTCCTAATAGACTGGTCTATTACTGAAAATGTTTTACACTCTGACTGATGCTCTAGTACAAAGGATAACTTTTCTTATGTAAATAGAAAAGACATTATTGTCCTAATTATTCTTACTGTGAAGAGACTTATTTGACAAGACTAGTATAAAGAATGAAAAAGAGAAAAGGTATGTAAGTAGTTTCCACTTTATCTTTGACTGGCTTCATTAATCTTTAATCCATTTGAAACAACTAACATTGGACAGTTTGTAAAGTTCAGGCTGGTGGTCACAAAATTAAGATAGTATGTAGGTTGTCTGACTTGTACATGACAACTAACTCACGTGACCTAAGCATTTATGCTTTGACGGTGTAATGTGGATGTTGATTCGTCTGCAAAATATGAAAATCTACAAAATGCAGGGTGTTATGTTGATCTTACTTTTTTTGCTCACATATCTTAAACATCTTCTTAAATCTTGAGAATAAATTTCATAATTTGTGCTTGCATTTGTGGCCATTATTGATGAACAGAACCTGTATGCATCAACTGGAGAGCACTACCAGTAAAAGAAATAATACTGAAATTTAAACAACTTTTATGCAGATTGGACTTTTTTTTTATTGTTTTTGGGTTTTTTTACTATGTGGCTTATTAAAAACAAACAAACAAACAAATAAGCAAGCAAATTGCAACAGAAGGGATCAATAAAATAAGATCAGGCTTTTCATACCATTCACAGTTTTTTGAAAGTTAGAGTTAGATGATTATTCAGCACAATGAGATGGCGTGTTCTATGCACTGATGTATTTGTCTTACTATTTTTCAACTGAAAATAATACTTTTCGTTTGCTTCAAGCAGTTTTGAAAGAAACAATCCTGAAAGGTTCCAAATAGAAAACAAATACATAGCACCTTGGGGCTTAAAACACATTTTATTTTCATGAGTTAAGAAGACCTTTGCATTCCTCATTAGTTTCAGAATGAAACAGAGTTACAGGTCAGGGAATAGGTCACCCTAATGAGCAAAAATAAAATGTGTAGATCACCTCAAGAGTTATTGCATTTTCTTTATAGAATATTGGTATATTTTTATATCTTGTTTCTGTTGAGAACTTTTCACCCGTGAAGTTATGTTCATAATGGAAATGTTGTTTGTTGTTTTATTTTTCTTCTAGAATTTTCTTTTCTCTCATGTCGCCATGTAAGTTTAAAGATGGCTGTGCTCTGAATGACAGAATTTATCCTCAGATTGCATTTTAAATGTAGGAAGATGTATTGAAATAATAAATTAGGATGACAGAAAAGAAGATACTGTTTTTCTGGTTTTCAATCTCAATAGTTATTTTTCTTGTTATTAGTATTAAAACATTGTTGGGACCTTTACAGTACAGTATGCAAAAATCATATTTCTTGTCTGTAGGTACTTAGATTGGTACTTGGAAAAAAATCTATACATAGTTATTCATTTGTCCCCTGAGAAAACAATACTGATTGAATTTAAACAGACTGTAAATAATTCCATGTTTTGGGGCCTGAATTTTATAGTAGGTAGAGAGAAAACAGTTCAGATGCATCCTAAATAATATTGTATTCACATATCTGAAGGCACATTAGTTATTTCCAAAGATATTTGTAACTAACTGGCATAAGACATGCCGATGTGTAAATGATAAAACAATTCAGGCCTTTCCTGTGAAAAAGCCTCCCTACCTTTGATCCCAAATAGCTTGCTCTATCTATCTTAAAGCATCCTTTGTCTTCACCTTTCACTTCTTATTCCCCTGTTTTCCTCATCTACACTGCTTAAATTTTAAATCTGTCTGTACTTGAGGTATTTGATAAGGGACAAAGTTACCTGAGAATTTACATTCTGGACTGATACTTTTAAAAATCCACAGAGTTGCCAAAACAAGCATGTAAGAAATATATTTTTCATCCAGTCTTTACTAAGCCTACTGAAGAAAATTCAAACCCTATGAAATCAGGCTTGGATTAAGCATTCTCAATACACAGAAATGCCTGTTGAAACACTGCTATTTAGACATATTGTGGTGATACAATTCTCACCCCACTCGTGAGCCATTCAATACAGGGTGAAACTCTCCTCCCTGAGCCACAGAGCAATCCACTGGAGAAGTACAGGTTGCAAAAGGCTGTGTATTATAGCACTAAGGCACACCTTTAATGCTCCTGCCTCCCCTATTCTCTAGGATGTGTACCTCCTGCAGTGGACAAGTGTTGAGTCACCCCCTGAGCACATCTGGCTCCTACTCCTCTCCTTGTTCTGGATGACCAGTCAACCCTCTTATGATCTGGTACACTTGTACGTGGGTCAGGGCCCAGAGAGAGGATACCAGGACCCCAAGATTCACTAAGCTTCAATCACATGCAAACCAGAATATTGCAACCCATGAGTTAGGCCAAAATGGAAAAGTACCTGACAAAAATCAGTTTTCTTGACCCTATAAATATCAATTCAAAATGAGACCTTTTGAGCTCTCCCGGATTACAGTGGGCTGCATCCAGCACCTGCACTGAGTTGGGATCATTTTTCAGGGCTACCTGCTGACAAAGTTGATGCAAGGCCTGGGCAATACCGTCTCCTCAAGACTCAAATCATTACAGTTGAGGAATGCCAATGCATCGTGAGTATTTACTCTAAACTCAAAAGTGGAAATTTTGACTATAGGCTAGTCTCCTTTATCCACCTGGTTACCTATCTAGGTGTTTGATTCTATGCATTTGTTTTTATGAGTGTAGGAATCTACATATTTCACTGACCAAGTATTTCTGGGTTTTTGTGCTTTGTGTTTGTGTATATACAACATTTTGGTTTGTGATACCTTGTAAGTTAGTGCAAATCATGTCATCTTCAAGTCTGTAATTAAGTTGCTGGTTTATTAAATCACTTGGTACAATAAGTGCTGCTAAAATCTGTCTTTGATTTATCTTATTTTATAAGGATATATAGGATATAGGATATATATATATATATAGGATGATACAGTTGTGGGTGTCTATTACAGGCCACCTGATCAGGATCAGGAAGCTGACGAGGCCTTCTACAGGCAGCTAACAGCAGCCTCGCAATCTCAGAACCTGGTTCTCATGGGGGATTTTAACTATCCAGACATTTGCTGGAAGGGCTATTCAGCCAGCCAGCCATAGTCCAGGAGGTTCCTCCAGTGCATTGATGATAACTTCTTGATGCAAATGGTGGAGGAGCCAAGTAGGAGGGGAGCAATGCTGGATCTTATTCTCACCAACAAGGAGGGGCTGGTTGAAGCAGTGAGGGTTGAGGGCAGCCTTGGCCTTAGTGATCATGAGATGGTGGAGTTCATGATCTTCTCTGGCAGGAACAGGATGTGAAGTAGGGCCAAAACTCTGGATTTCAGGAGGGCCGACTTTGGCCTTTTCAGAAAATTGCTGGGTGAAATGTCATGGGACAGGTTACTAGAGGGCAGAGGGGCTAATGATAGTTGGTTAATATTTAAGGACTTCTTCTTCCAAGCTTAGGGCCAGTGCATCCAGCAGGTGGGAAACTGAGAAAGAGAGCCCCGAGACCTGCATGGTTAAGTAAGGAACTACAGAGTAGACTGATAGAGGAAGAAGAGGGTCTACAGGTCATGGAAAGAGGGGCTGGCTACCTGGGAGGAGTATAGGACTGTTGTTAGAGAAAGTAGAGAGGCAACTAGGAAAGCTAAGGACTTGCTGGAACTCAACCTCGCAAGGGAGGTCAATGGTAACAAAAAGGGCTTCTTCAAATATATTGCAGGAAAAGCTAAGGCTAGAGGCAATGTAAGACCTCCACTGAATGAGACGGGTGCCCTGGTGACAGGTGACACAAAGAAGGAGGAGTTATTAAATGCCTTCTTTGTCTCTGTTTATACTGTTGAAGACTGTCCTCAAGAGCTCCTGACACCTGAGGCACCAGAAGATAGCATGACTCAGGACTCTTCCCTGGTTGATGAGGACTGGGTTAAAGAACAGCTGAGTAATCTGGACATCCATAAGTCCATGGGTCCTGACGGCATGCATCCAAGGGTGCTGAGGAAGCTGTCACAGGTCATTGCCAGACCACTCTCCATTATCTATAGAAAGTCATGGAACACAGGAGAGGTGCCTGGGGACTGGAGGAGGGCAAACATCACCCCAATCTTCAAAAGGGACAAGAAGGAGGACCCTGGTAACTATAGACCAGGTCAGCCTCACCTCCATCCCTGGAAAGATAATGGAGCAACTTATCCTTGACACTATCCTTAGGCGTGTCAAGGACAAGAGGGTCATCAGGAGCAATCAACACGGTTTTATCAAGGGGAGGTCATGTTTGACCAACCTGATAACCTTTTACGAGGACACAACCAGGTGGATAGATGATGGTAGAGCAGTGGATGTGGTTTTTCTTGATTTCTCTAAGGCATTTGACACTGTCTCCCACAGCATCCTTCTTGCTAAACTGAGACAGTGTGGTCTGCTTGATCAGGTAGTGAGGTGGATTGTGAATTGGTTGAAAGAAAGAAGACAGAGAACTGTGGTCAATGGGATGGAGTCCAGCTGGAATCCTGTAACCAGTGGGGTTCCACAGGGGTCAGTGCTGGGACCGGTTCTGTTTAACCTGTTCATCAGTGACCTGGATGAGGGAACAGAGAGCACTGTCAGCAAGTTTGCTGATGATACCAAGCTAGGTGGAGTGTCCGACACCCCAGCAGGCTGTGCTGCCATCCAGCGAGACCTGGACAGGCTGGAGGGTTGGGCAGGAAGAAATTTGATGAAATTCAATAAGGGCAAGTGCAGAGTCCTGCACCTGGGAAAGAACAACCCCAGGTATCAGTATAGGTTGGGGACTGAGCTGTTGTAAGTCAGTGAAGGGGAAAAGGACCTGGGGGTCCTGGTTGATGGGAGGCTGACCATGAGCCAGCAGTGTGCTCTTGTGGCCAAGAGGGCCAATGCCATCCTGGGGTGTATTAGAAGGGGTGTAGCTAGTAGGTTGAGAGAGGTTCTCCTGCCCCTCTACTCTGCCCTAGTGAGGCCACATCTGGAATACTGTGTCCAGTTCTGGGCCCCCCAGTTTAAGAAGGACATGGAACTGCTGGAGAGGGTCCAGTGCAGGGCCACAAAGGTGATTAAGGGAGTGGAACATCTCTTTTATGAGAATAGACTGAGGGAGCTGTGGCTTTTTAACATAGAGAAAAGAAGGCTAAGGGGTGATTTAATCAATGTTTGTAAATATATGAAGGGTGAGTGCCGGGAAGATGGAGCCAGGCTCTTCTCGGTGATGCCCAATGATAGGACAAGGGGTAATGGGTTGAAGCTGAGGCACAGGAAGTTTCATGTAAACATAAGGAAAATTTTTTTCACAGTGAGGGTGATGGAACACTGGAAAAGGCTGCCCAGGGGGGTTGTGGAGTCTCCCTCTCTGGAGATATTCAGGACCCGCCTGGATGTGTTCCCGTGCGACCTGGTCTAGGTGATCCTGCTCTGGCAGGGAGGTTGGACTAGATGATATCTTGAGGTCCCTTCCAGCCCTTGACATTCTATGATTCTATGATTCTATGATTAATAAGTATTGAATTGCTGATAAAGCAAAATGTGTCAACCATATTAATCCACTACACATATTTTTAAATATACACATTTTTATATGCACATGTGTTTATATAGTAGATACATGAATTATGTAATTAAATAGACATATATTTCACACATTTATTTTTATACTTCATTCATGATGTTGGCTATTTTTTGTCTGGTCACTTAAGAACACTTAACAAGAAAGTCTCCTGCCAAAGGAAGTTGGTTATCTGAGGAGAAATTATCTATAAAGAGAAGATATATAGTAAATGCCATAATATCCTACACCTCATAATACTTAAAAGTTGCATATTTTACTTAAAATATATCTGCAAAATAATGCAAAAATTGCTTACTTTGTTAATGTTAAAAGTAGTGAGAGGTGTAAGTGTCTGTAACTGCAAAGAAAAACAGTACCACAGTGATAGAATCGTTGCAAACCAACGTAGTCCCTTATGGATACAACAGAACTAGGTAGCATCACAGGTTCTTGTTCCCGAATCCCTGTCTTGCATCTGCTGAAGTATTTTGTATAATATCACAGATATGTAAACCTACTGTGTGTCAGCATAAAGGAAATGTAGCAAAACAGGAAGATAAACTGAAAACTTCTGCTTTGTTCCATTTAACCACAAACTAACTTAAAAAACCCCACAAACAAAAACCCAACAAAAAAACAACAAACCAAAACAATAATTCATAACATTTTTATTGTTCAGTACAAGGAATTCTATCACTTCTAAAAAAACAGTGAGCCAAATCATGAAAGGACAAATCCTACATTTCTGGAGATAACTCCTTAATAGGAAATGGAAGTATAATGACAGGCATTTAAAATACAAAATTTGGGACCAGATTCTTAAAATTCTTACCCATGTGCCTGGTGCCACCTGCTGGGTGGGGGATGAACATCTACATTTTCCCCAAACCAGATGTGCATGAGCTGTGTGTGCATACACTCCATCAAACCTCAAACAGCTATGGGTAGGGGGAGCCAAGGGTCAGGCCAGATTACCTGGTAGGTGTAAGGTCCAGCCTTGTACATTCAGGGGAATTTGTGAGTGTGAGGTGGCTGTGGGATGAGTATGTGAGTGCTGTGCATTTGGTAGTGAGCACCAAGCTAGATGAGCTGGTGAAATCAAGGGCCTGTGAGGTGTTTAAGAAGGCTTGGTATCTCAGCAGGGGTGCAGGGCAAGCAGATTAGCCAAGCTGGTACTTGGAGGATATGTGAATGTGCATGTGTTATGAACATGTGTGTGCGCCTGCCCTAATGATTTTCTGTCTCTGCCAGCCCAAGGAGACTTCTCTACTATTGTTATCTTTACAAATATAATAATTTTTGTGATTTTCAGAACTGTTTACAGTGTTAGCAAAGGAATTACACTGGGTCATAAGAAGAAAAGGAGATTATTATACTACCTTGTGTATGCTGGGGCTCTTTTATGTGGTCTTTGGTTGTTTGTTTTGTAATTATACTTTCAAATATAGAAGCAAATTTTATGCTGAACTTTCACTTCTTTTTTAAACTGTCACTCTGGAATTAACTGACCTGGGATACTTCTCTTTAATGATTGTGCAGTGGATGGAAAGGACTGGTACAAGGAAAGTAAACCAGTTTATCATAAACCAGATAACCAGATAAATAAAGCTACACTAAAGTGGGGGGAAGAGAGTATATGCACATTTTAGTAGTCCTCAAACTTAAATCTTAAAAAAGATTGTGATAACATTATCAATATCAGTAGTACCTTTAGTGAAAGTCCAAGCTATTTCCACTGCCTTTATGAGCATTGCTTTACAATTATGTCCATATTATATAGTAGTATTTATACTAAGGTTAGAGCTACTCACTTGAAACTACACAAATCACCTATTCTTTCTTTAAATGTTCTGGTTTTGTATTTTCATGTTGGGCCTTCTGGAGGTGAGAGGAAGAGTATAAGACTGAGAGTAATTGATAGTTCAAATCAGGTTTATAAAACTTTCAGCAACTTAATAGGCTAATATCAAGAAATGTGATTCTTGGTCAACTGCAGTGTAATCTTACAGAATTTTTCATAACTGAATAAAAAAATACACCTTTTCTTCAACTCACTTCAGTATTTTTTAAATATTATGACACCATAATAAAATATCATACAGATACCTAATTTTCATTCAAATTATGTTTCAAATAAAGAGGATGAAAAAAAGGTATGTTGTGATAGAAGTCAGATTGAGAAAACCCAATTTTTCATGAGAAAATGAGTTTTCAATACATTTAGCAAAGGTCTTAATGTGCTTCAAATTGAAAGGAACATAATTTATCTAAATAGTTGCCCTTTAATTTATAAATACACTGGAACTTTTTGCTTTTGGCATACTTAATGTAAATTCATAATTTTTATTTTCTCAAACATCAAAGGGGCAGGAAGATCAGGGCTGCATTGACTGCTTTTGTAACTCTCGTACTGGTAGGAAGAATAATTTTTAAAAGACTTGACATTTTCAAATGCTAATTCACCTTGTGTTGTATTTATATGAACACTATACAAAATGGCAAAAACTTGCTTAAAATAAAAAAAAAAAATGTTTAAAGGTTTACAGGTATGGCGTCTCAGTTTATTTCATATTATACAAATCAACACTGGTTGACATAACTTCATTGAAATTCATCCTTTGAGACTTTGTTAATTACTGAAACAAGCATATGTAAGATTGCTTCACTTCTTATCTTCACACATACATGATCATACTCATATGTTGGTGTAAATCCTTGGATTATAACAGCATAAAGGTCATCATGGGAGGGTCACTTTACTTCACCGTGCACAGTACTTGTATGTTTTAAAGAAATAGCATTGGTTTCTGTAGTTTAATTGATTAAAAGTACCAGAAATAAACCTATAAATTGACCATAAATGTAAAAAAGTTGTGCTGTTGGCAGTTGTTTTCATCCTGAATGTGACGGTTTAGGGTCAGGGTGGCCCCTTAGACCTATAACAGATGCTCTCTGTTAACCCCCCTCCCTCCCCAAAGGGTAAGAGAGATGGAATAAGGGAGAGAGACTTAGCGGTTAGAAAAGAAAACTAGAACAGCTTTAATGAAAAGGAAATTAATAATAATAAAAATGAAACATATACAAATATATACAAAGCCAGTATTGAACCCAACCTCCCTTGATGGTAATTAAATCACCGTCACCACTGATGATGTGCAGGCACCAGGGCAGTCCCAGCCTGGGCCCCGCAGCAGATGGGAGCTGTGTTCAGGAGCTGGATTCTGGTACCAGGTTCAGGAACACACAGACCGGGATTGAAGGCAGAACAGACAGAGTTCTCCTTGGGTGCTCCAAGGAAGGAACCAAAAAAGGAGCCGAGTCAAGCCAAGCAAAGCAGTTCAAGAGGGGAGAAGAATAGCCCAGAGACCCTTCAGATTCCTTAGCTCTAAGCCGAATATGACATATATGGGATGGAATACCTCATTGGTCCATCTAGGGTTGCCTGTCCTGTCCACTCCTCCCTGCAGGTGCAGGCTTTCACTTTCTGCACCCTCAATGTGGTACACAAGATCCAGCAGTGGCCTTGATCTGCATACCAGTCCTTGGTACTAACTCTAAACCTGAAGTGTTATCACTGCAAGAAGCAGACACTATCTGTGAGAACAGGCTACTACTTCCAGAAAGTGCAGTTAGTTAGAAGAACTGATCTGAAAAGTAAAATCACTGAACAGAATTAGTTCTGTTCTCACTCAAACCAGGACACTGAAATATCTGAGCAGACAGTCAGCTAGGAATTGCTGTACTTCTCTCAGTTGGAACAGGATAGATTTGATGAAATTATCTTTACTGGTTTCACTGTTTTTAAGGGCACGTCAAAAGACAGACAAATTCCAAATAAATAAATCCAGTAATGAGCATCTACTTCTAAACTTCATGGCTGTTAATGCTAAATTAAGCATTAATATCATTAAGATGAAAAATAATGTTGTTAGTTCATGAGCTTGAATTCATAACAGTCTTGAGAGAGATCAGATGGTTGCCTTGTAATTTGCAAGCATGTGCAGCCCCAGTAAAATCACTGCCATGAGTCCTGTAGTCACCCTGATGCACTACTGTTAGTGACAGAGTACAGACAGAGTAGGGGAAGCATGAATTTTTTTGAGTCACACATACTGAAAGCATTTATTTGCTAATGTCAAGGAGCATTCACGTAATCTGTCTGATGTTACCACCAGATGTGTCAGTGTCAGCTGGCCCCATATCAGAGAGATGCAGGAAGCTTCTTAGATTTCTTACATTGATTAGACTAAACCCTTTCAAATGAAGCTGTAAAAGCCTGAATTAAAATTCCAACCAGCCATCACTCCTTATTCATACTCACACTTGCAATACCATCCTGGTTTTGGCTGAAATGGCTGACTTGTAAAGGGAATGGCATCAACACTATTCATCAATAATAATGATTAAAATCAAAAGGCACACAGATTTTACAGACTTGCTTCTTTTTGTAAGTAGTGTAATTTCCTGGATCAAGTTTACATTTATTTTACAATAAACTACAAAAAAAGATGGACATGGACAGAAACATGTTTGAAAACACATGACTGGAGTAGATTTTTCAGAATGCCTTTTTGCATTTGGAGAGCTCTTTATGAATGTCAAGGGCTATGAGCAAGAGAATTAGAAACACAGTTTGGACAGGAATGTACCTTATAATGTACCTTACACTTTAAGTTAAATCCCCATCCAGAAAATAGTTCCTTATCACATCTGCTAAAAATTTAATAGCATGTGTGTTCAGCTGTTTCGGAGAATGCTGCTTAAAATATACAGTTTTCTGGAGTGTATTAGTGCATTTTAAACATTAAGATTCTGCAAGACTTACAGCTTCCCACTAATTCTGAAAATTCCCACTGAACATCTGCACAATTCAATGCGCTGAGTGTTGTAGGCTACTTGCTATGCTGAAAGCCCAGATTTAAATTTGCTTCAGCTGTAGCTGTTAACTCTTAGCACTTCCACCACTGTGCATCATGGTGTCTTTATGTTAAACATTCAGTAAATGAGTAAAAAAACCCAGGCTAAGTGTTACAATGTATCTATGGTGACTTACCCAGCTTCTCACATGAACTTTGTGGCACAAGCATTCTCTGGAGACTATGGTGTCCTTTCTTCTCTGTGAGGTTGTATGGAAAATGTTCTTGCATCAGATGAAGGATCTGAAATACAATAATTTTTCATTATATAATTTTGGTTTGACAGCATGCAGTGTATAACTCTACCTTACAGTAAGTAGAGCACTCTGATCATGGATTTCGAAAATGACATGTCTAGATACATGATGGAACCACTTATGCTGATATTCCTCACTTTTGAATATATCATTTTGACACCAAACATGATATTGTCAGTGTTTAGATTTTTAGACAAACAGACCAGATCTCTAAGGTATGAGCTAAAGGAGAAGTAGGTAGCAGCTATATGGTATCAGACACTTGTGATGCTGCTTTTTCTCTCTCTATCCTCACACTTCATATTCTAATTCTTTGTTTACCTTACACTCATCTGCTATGCCTGTAAAGGTCTCCTGCACCTCATGTAATCAGCCTTTTCCACCCGTGGCAGAATCTGATCCCTTTCTTTCCACCCTTTGCTCCTCATCACTGTGGATAAGAACACAGAGGGACCAGTCTTCCCTGCATGTTGGATATTAGGAAATTCAGCTTCATGAAAAAAGAAGAAACTCTTTCCCCAGAGACCAGCAGTCAGATAATTTTGCCTGCCATAAACTAATAGCAGGATACAAATAAAATGTATGTCCCCCAAACATGGCACTTTGCTATTTTTTTTCTTGATTTTACATAGCTAGTAATGTCAGAGATATAACTTATGGGTAATGTTTCTATCGATTTTGTAGACTTCTAATCCATGTCTGAAGACAATGAAATTTCTGAGAGAAAAACTTTGGGAATTCCTTGTTATGAAATGAAAGATTTGTTTTTACTTTTCTCTTGTCAGAAATAGGTGATACACTTTAGGCAAAAATGTGTCCTCCCCACAAGAAAAAAAAAAAAAAAAAAAAAAAAAAAAAATATATAAAACAGGGAGTTGGTAGAGAATATTGTGTCATGAAGACTATATTTTGTGGGGTTTGTTTGTTTGTTTGTTTGTTTTTGACATTTGACAATCTATTTATTAGCAGCCGGGAAATGAAAGTTTGCAAGGAACAGGGTCAGGAAACTCTGATATCATGTTCTTTTCATAAACTAAAGAAGAACTCCACAACCCATTTCCTCCAGGACTGGGTATGATAAAACATCATTAAAAAGCAAAAAGAAAATGAGCTATTAACTATAGAATGCCATCATAGAATATTTCTCCCTTCAACATATAGGATTATGGGTGCATTAAAAAGAGTGTGGTCAGTAGGTCAAGGGAGGATATCCTCCCCCTCTATTCTGCCCTGGTGAGGCCACATCTGGCTTACTGTGTCCAGTTCTGGGCTCCCCATTTCAAGAGAGACAGAAACTACTGGAAAGAATCCAGCAGAGGGCAACAAAGGTGACTGAGGGACTGCAGCATCATCTTACAAGGTAAGGCTGAGAGACCTGGGACTATTCATCCTGGAGAACAGAAGACTGAGAGAAGACCCTATCAATGCTATAAATATCTAAACAGTGTGCGCAAGGAGACTGGAGCCAGAGCCTTTTCCGTGGGGCCCAGTGACAGGACAAAGGGCAAGGGGCACAAGCTGGAACACAGGAGGTTCCATCCAAATAGGAGGAAAAACTTCTTTACTGTTAGAATAACAAAGCACTGGAACAGGCTGCCTAGGGAGGTTGTGGAGTTTCCTCTGGAGATATTCAAAACCCGCCTGGATGAAATCCTGTGTAATGTGCTCTAGGAAAACATGATTTGGTGGGGGGCATTAGACTAGTTGACCTCTAGAGGTCCGTTCCAATTCCTACAATTCCATGATACATTCCACGATGTAAAATGATTGATATCAGTTTCTGATCTGCTGTCATGTTAAGGATTATATATTTAATTGCATTATGGAGTAGTAGAAGAAACTTCATGCCACTATAAATAATATATTTCCACCAGTTAAATGTGCTTCACATCATCTGCTTTTGTGACCACTTTCCCCATCTTGAAATAGTTTGAGAAGCTCGGCTTTGTATCATGACAATCACACTTAGATATATTATTGATTGATTTTTTATCTTCCTTGGTGGTCTCTAGTAATGAATTAAGGGAAACTGGTAAAGGCAGTAGCAATTTAATATTATGTGCTATGAGAAATATTGACATTTTCAAAGAGCATCACTCTTGAATTAGAATTAAAACTAGATTTTCTTGAAATTTCTCAAAGAGGAATTCTAAAATTCCTCATAACAAAGCTGTGTAGCTGGTTGGTCTGTTATTTTATAATTCTCTCAATTATTAAACCCTCTTTCATTGTCAATATCATGACCAGCTTCAGCAGTGAGCGAATTTGACTTTCCAAGTGGAAACAGTGCTCTAGTAAAAGATTTTAAAGTTTTCATTTGATTTGAAAATCTGAAAATTTGATCTGAGATTTGCTACTCAAGAGTTGTGCACCCATTCTAAACTTACACTACTAGTTTATTATATATCATCCATATTCTATAGCTTTGTTTGTGTTTACTTGTGTCTGTATATGTCTTACTGACTTCAGGATAGCAGCTGAACAGCTACTAGAACATCAGAAAAAAAATGTATCACACATCACATTTGGTAGTCTAGAAGAGAAAGTTTAGTATACTAAAATTTTGTGAACAGACTGAAGTTGCAGTTTCTTAGGTCACACACAAATAGGCCCTCAAGTTGAACACTTCTAATGTGGAATTGATATGGGATGTTTTATCACCAATGTATGACTGCAGGTATTTATCAACACATCTCAGCAATAAAAATATTTTGGATATTGTCTCATCTCACTCAGTGAATGACAAGGGAGATAAATCAATATGATCCCACAAAAGAGGTTATCCCTGCACAGCAGAGCCACGAGGCAGTAGAGTCACGACAATCACTTGGAGGAACAGTACAAAACACTTTATTGGTTTTCCCTGAGAACAGTCAATAACTGATGGAGATAAAGGTGCTTTGGTAATAGAGGTTATTTTCTTATTGATTATTTTAAGGCACAACTAAGTATCACGATAAAGAAAAGGAGAAGTGAGTAGAAAGAGGAAGAAAGGAAAAGATGGATTAAAATAGAAAGATATCACCACCCTTGGATCCAGTGATATCTCATGGGATCAATGCAAATCTTGAGTTCTTTGGTGGGTGGTGCACACCAATCAATATTTTTCTGTCTCTTTATATTCTTGGGTTATAGGTGACATCCCAAATTTACATAAGAAGCGTAGAGACAGTCCTAATTTGAATAAGACTCTTCTGGTGCTATGTCCACTATAGACCTCCCCTTGGTGCAGTCACAGCCACAAGCAGAAGAAATTAACTCAGCAAAAAGACACCACATCACCTACACAGAATTTATTTCTTCCTATGGTTGATTTATCTGCAAGGACCCAAGGGAGGATGGCAGAGTCATTGAGGACTACTGAGAGCCATTGACATCTCTTTCCTCCAGGCAGGCCTTGCTCATTCTCTGTCCAGATCTTACCACCACACAAGTTTCGAGACACAGTAGTCCATCTTTTACAAATATTAATCCTGTCTTTTTACTCTTTACTATCCGAAGCTAAGGAAGTGTAAACTTAGATCAGTCTTATTTTGCCCATGTGCTTTCTACCTTGTTATATCTTCAGTATCTTCACATCTATGTGACTTTTTTGATGCATATCTTTACAAAATCAATGGGGTCATATCTTTATCCCATCCATTATCTTACCTGATATTTAATAATCACAGAAATGTTTCCTCCTGCTAATCACTGGTAAAATAATAATTTACAAGTAAAATAATATATTAGGTGTTATGAATAAAAGTACAAGAACTTTTGCTTTATAGTGATATACTATAAGCATATGTTAAAGCCTAGTTGCAAGTTTAGAAGTTAGGTTCTAGTGTTTCACATGCGTTCAACACCAGTCTAGACAAAACCTTATGGGAAGCTGTGGGAGCTGAAGGAAGGGTATAAACATGTGATTGGTCACGGTTCACTTGATAGATATTAAAGGCAACTAAAATGTGAAAGTCTGAACAAACCAGTCCTTTGAACTAACAAGTTGTCATGATATCATCACTGTGCCTCTTCCTAAGTCTACTGCTATCATAAGAGAAAAAAAGCAAAACCAAACCCAAAACCCAACATCTAGTCCTAACTTTATTTCAAATCAAATAATCTTTCTTTAATGTTTGACAAGTGACAGCATTCTTTTTTTTCTGTTATTACATCGTATTAGTAAGTTCTGTTCTGATTATACTCCAGTTTACTAGTATGAGGAGAGAGAAGAATTTTTTTTTTTTATATATTTTTTTTTGTTCTTTTGCACATGAATCTATTGTTGTCTGCCTGTATAGTCCTAATCAGAGTTTAAGTAGAGAGAGTTTGTTTTCCGCTTCTTGAACATAGTCTGCATACACAGTCTCCCACAACATCCTCGTAAGCAAGCTCAGGAATTGTGTAATACAAGAATGGACAGTGGAATGGATTAAGAACCGGCTACATGATAGAGCCCGAAGAGTGGTGATCAATGGTACAGAGACCAGCTGGAGACCTGTAACTAATGCTGTCCCCCCTGGGATCAGTGTTGGGTCCAGTCCTGTTCAACATCTTTATCAATGACCTTGATGACAGGACAGAGTGCCTTCTCAGAAAGTTTGCTGATGACACAAAACTGAGAGAATTGGCTGATTCACCTGAAGGCTGTGTGGTCATTCAGCAAGACTTGGATGGACTGGAAAGCTGGGCAAAGAGGAACCTAATGATGTTTAACAAGACCAAGTGCAGAGTCCTGGGAAGTAGAAATAAAATGTACCAGTACAAGGTCCATGGAGAGGGACATTGCACATGGAGAAGGACCTTGGCATCCTAGTGTACAGTAAGTTATCCATGTGTCAGAGATGGTGACAGAGGCTATGTAGTGTATGCCTAAACATTGCTGTATCAGTGTGGACGTACTTCAAACCACAAACTGTACAGCAGTTGTTAGAAGTTCCAAAAACTGCAACCTCGTCCCTATGATGCATCCAGATCCAGGGCCTTGGAAGTCTGAGGGGTCTGGACACCCCTGAAGACCACCTAAGACCCCTCAGAGATGATGCTGGGCATGCATGCCACTGCCAGGTGGTGGGTGTCATTAAGCAGAATGGTCCCTGATAAAAGAATAGGAACCACCAACATCAGACATCATGTTCTCCCACTGGACTTGGAAACAAATCGGACTGATGGGACACTGCAGATGTCACTTGGAGCTTGACTCCATTTTGAGTCTTAATTCTGTTCCCATGAATATGAGCAAAATCTCGCTCTGGTCTATGAGTGGCGCTTGACATCTTTAATTGGCGTCACGAAGAAACAGAAAGTGTCCAGGTGCTTTATAAGAGACTCTTATGAGTGTGTGAGAGACATACATTGGTACAAAGCAAGTGCGGAGTCCAGATCCATGGTTCTGTTTGTCCGCGAGGAAAACAGCAGGAGAAGGATGAAGTGATATAATTGAGAGATGAGTCTCAAGAAAATATTTAAATTGTGACCTCCTGAGGGTGAATGAGGGAATATTGGCAGAGAATTTATTGTGTGGCCCTCTCAGGACAAAATAGCCCCCTCTTTGTTGAAATGAGTGCCTGTACACTTACGCTTATGATCCTCGCCCCATGAATTCATTGAATAGGGATTTAGATAAACTGAATGACTTATTGGGAATATATCGTGCCTGTCTGTCTCCCCAAGGGTAAGAATGATTGAAAGATCATTGGTTCCAACTACAGAGTATAGTAGATAGGATAATGATATTGCAGAAGGAGGCTAAAGTTAAGCCTGGGAAGGGAAAATCCACAATTTGTGCAGTTTTGGGAGTGAGTTTGGAGAGTGATTTGTTTGTGGAGGTAGAGGTGAAGCTGGAAGAGAGAGGGATTAGGCAAATCTATCCCCAGGGGGATTTACAGAAAGCAAAAGAGACAGTAGAAAATCCTCCTCATATGTATCCACTGGTTAAAATGGAGTATTTGTATGAGGCAGACGACGATCATCCCCAAGTTGTTACTAAAGAGGTTCTGTCTACAGTGACTGATTTAGCAAAATTAAAGAAGGATTTTGCAAGGACTTCAAAGGAATCTGAAACAGAGTATGTCTGGAGAGTATCGTTGTCAGGGGGAGGTAGAATCTTGTTGTCAGAAAAGGAAGCAGATGGATATTGATTGGGGACCAGGTGTCTTTCTAACTACTGGCAATCATCATGCCCCATGGTCTCTAATGCAGAGGGCAGTGTACTGGGCTGGGGGACCCAATCTTCTGGAGAGGGGAGACCCCCTAGCTATAATAAGTACAGTGGATCAATTGGTAGCAAGTGTGAAAAAGGCAGCTTATTTGCAGATAATGTATGATAAGGAGCTTAAACCTAACCAGGGATCTCCAATGATGATGCCTGTGGACCCACAACAGATGACCCCCTTAATCTGAGGGCTCCCTGATTCTCTAAAACTGATTGAGATCTATATACAGGGGAAGATACAAAATACCCCTGCAGCAGAGT
Organism: Todiramphus chloris collaris; assembly: GCA_025345505.1. NCBI lineage: Eukaryota > Metazoa > Chordata > Aves > Coraciiformes > Alcedinidae > Todiramphus > Todiramphus chloris. The sequence continues at coordinate 30,144,752 of JANVCC010010406.1, forward strand.
TACAACCACTTTAGAAGGAACAGTAACTCCTGACCACTGGAGGTCAGGAAGGAAATTGTGGTTGTGGGGGGAAGTAGCCCAAAAGCTGATAAACTTTGGGAGGAAATATGGTCCAGTGGGTGGATCCTGGCAGAGACCTGAAATTAGGGCTGTATGGGCAGCAGGAAAAGGTGATGGATGGTTGGCACTGTTTAAAAGGAGTCGGGATCTGAAATTGATTCGTTGTAATGACCCTGACAGAGGGATTCCCCTAAGTCACCAGGGATGGTGGCAACTGGGAATCCAGAGAGGCATTCCCCAAGATCTAATGGATGGGCTTCCAAGCCAGAAACTGGAGAAACGTGTGCAAAGATGGTTGCAGCAAAAAGTTGATTTTGAACCAACTGCTAGTGCCCCAGCATTGATAGACCTCAGGGGGAGAAGCAGATAAGAAAAAGAAGGTGATGGGAAACTAGGCCCTCTATTCCCCAGAGGTGAGGGGGGGAACAGAGGATGGATATTTATAAATCAACACACCTTAAATGGGAGAGGGGATTTATTGATTACAGTGGCAGTAGGACCATGGAAAAAAACAGTAGCCTTTTTAATTGATATGGGGCACAAATTACTGCACTGATGCAGACTGAGGCAGAGCAGTGTGGAATTTTGGCTTCATCTAAAAATCTAACTGTCTTAAATGCATTGGGGGAAACTCAGTCAGTACCTTTAGCCTTGGTAACATTATGGTTGCCTGGGGAAGAAGACCCAGTTAACACCAAGGTTGCAGTGGGTCCTTTCCTGACAAATCTTTTAGGCATAGACATATTGAAGGGCAGACAGTGGCATGACACACAGAGAAATTCATGGCACACCTCAGATCAGAAAATTAGCTGAAATTCCCTGGACAGAAGTGTGCCTGCTGCAAGCAGCACCTGCCCTTCCCCCCTCTAAGATTACTAATGTGAAACCATACCCACTGCCATTAGGGGCCCAAGAAGGAATAGCTCCTGTAATTGAGGATCTTAAACCACAGGAAATCTTAATATTCACACACTCCCTGTACAATTCCACAGTGTGGCCAGTGCAGAAACCAAACAGGAAGTGGAGGCTAACCATAGTTTACCGCATACTCAGTGCTAATACCAGCACCTTGACGGTGGCAGTACCTAACTTAGCTGAGTTGATTTCACTTGTTCAGGAACAAGCTCATCTGGTGATGGCCATGACTGATGTGAAGGATATGTTTTTCATGGTTCCCCTGCAGAAGGAAGACTGTGATCACTTTGCCTTCACATGTGTGGGACAGAAGTATACCTTCACTTGCCTCCCTCAGGGCTATGAACACTCTCATACCTTAGTACATCATGCTTTGTCACAAGAGTTAGCCCAAAATCCCCTGAAACCAAGAGTTAAAGTTTATCAATGTATGATGATGTTTTGATTGGGGTAGCTATTGCAACTGACCCTTTTCTTCCTTTCTTTCCTTTCTCTCTCTCTGTTTGCTTTGCAGACTTTTTGTCGGGCAAATAAAGTCACTTGGCATTTGACTCCATTTCGAGTCTTAATTTTGTTCCCGCAAATACGAGCAAAATCTCGCTCTGGTCTATGACCAGCATTCAACACTGTGCAACAGCAATGTGCCCTTGTGGCCAAGAAGGCCAATGGTATCCTGGGGTGCATAAAGAACAGTGTGGCCAGCAGGTCAAAGGACATTATCCTCCTTCTCTACTCTGCACTAGTGAGAAAACATCAGGAGTAATGTGTCTAGTTCTGGGATCCCCAGTTCAAGAAGGACAGGGAAATACTAGAAAGAGTCCAATGGAGAGCTACACAGGTGAGTAAGGACTGGAACATCTCTCTTATGAGGAAAGGCCTAGAGACCTGGGACTGTTTAGCCTGGAAAAGAGAGGGATCTTATTAATGTTTATAAATATCTGAAGAGTGGGTGTCAAGTAGAAGGGGCCAGTCTCTTTTCAGTTGTGCCCTGTGATAGGATGAGAGGTAATGGTAGCAATGTGAAACACAAGAAGTTCTACCTCAACATGAGGAAAATCTTCACCGTGAGAGTGAGGAACAGGCTGCTCAGAAAGGTTGTGAAGTCTCCTTCTCTAGAGACTTTCAATACCCACCTGGATCTGTTCCTGTGTGGCATGCCCTGGGTGTTCCTGCCCTGGCAGGGAGGTTGGATTGATGGTCTCCAGAAGTCCCTTCCCACCCCTGCCATTCTACCATTCTATGTTTCTATGACTCTAGGTTAGGAGGTGATCTAGAGAGTACCTCCATGGAAAAGGACCTTGGAGTCCTGATAGACAACAAGTTATCCATGGGACAACAATGTTTCATTGTGGCCAAGAAGGCCAATGGTATCCTGGGGGTATTAAGAAGAATGTGTCCAACAGATCAAGAGAGGTTCTACTCCCCCTCTACTCTGCCATAGTGAGACATCACCTGGAGTATTGCCTCCAGTTCTGGGTTCCCCGGTTCAAGAAAGACAGTGATCTACTTGAGACAGTCCAACAGAGGGCTATGAGGATGATTAAGGGTCTGAAAAACCTGCCTTATGATGAAAGCCTAAGAGACCTGGGGCTTTTTAGTCTGGAGAAAAGAAGAATGAGAGGGGATCTAATTAATGTCTATAAATACATAAGGGCTGGGCATCAAGAAGACAGGGACAACCTCTTTTCACTCTTGCCTTGTGATACAATGAGGGGCAATGGATTCAAGCTAGAGTACTGGAAGTTCCACCTCAACATGAAGAAGAACTTCTTTACTGTAAGGGTTGCAGAGCACTGGAACAAATTCCCCAGAGAGGTTGTGGAGTCTCCTTCTCTGGAGACTTTCAAGACCTGTCTGGATGCATTTCTGAGAGATCTGCCTTAGTTTTGTCCTGCTCTGGCAGAGGTTTTGGACTTGGTGATCTTCAGAGGTCCCTTCTAACCCCTAACATTCTGTGAATTTGTGATATTTAGTTTTCTAGTTTTGTAATTTTAAGATTTACTTTTGTAAAATCATTCTAATTGTTCTTATTACTGTTGTTTATAATCATAGAGTCATTTAGGGTGGAAGAGACCTTTAAGATCAAGTCCAGCACTTAACCAAGCACAGTCAGGTCACCACTAAACCATGTCTCTAACCACCACATATACATAACTTTTAAATATCTCCAGGAATGGTGACTCAACCACTTCCCTGGGGAGCCTGTTCCAGTGCTTGACAATCCTCTCAGTGAAGGAATTTTTCCAAATATCCAATCTAAATCTCCCTGGTGCAACTCGAATCCTCATTCTATCACTTGTTATTCAGGAAAAAAGATGGACACACACCTCACTACACTTTCCTTTCAGGTAGTTTGTAGAATCAATCATAGAATCATAGAATAGTTTCAGCTGGAAGAGACCTTGAAGATCACCAAGTCCAACCTTATTCCTAGCCCTATCAAAACCATTAAACCATGTCCCTAAGCACAACATCTAACCGCCTCTTAAACACTTCCAGGGACGGTGAGTCCACCACCACCCTGGGCAGGCTTTTCCAGTGCCTGACAACTCTTTCTCTAAAGAAATGCTTCCTAATACCCAGTCTGAACCTCCCCTGGCTCATCTTCAGGCCATTTACTCTTGTTCTATTGCATGTCACCAGGGAGAAAGACCTACTCCTGCCTCACTACAGCTTTCTTTCAGGTAGATACAGAGGGCAATAAGGTCTCCCCCTCAGCCTTCTTTTCTCAAGGCTAAACAGCCCCAGATCCCTCAGCCTCTCCTCATGAGACACATGCTCCAAACCCTTTACTAGCTTTCTAGCCCACCTCTATACCCTCTCCAGCACCTCGACATCCTTGTAGAGAAGAGCCCAAAACTGGACACAGTATTCAAGGTGCAGCCTTACCAAAGCTGAGTACAGAGGAGTGATCACCTCCCTGCTCCTGCTGACCACACTATTGCAGATACAGACCAGGGTGCCATTGGCCTTCTTGGCCACCTGGGCACACTGCTGGCTCACGTACAGGAGGCTGTCAATCAACACCCCCAGGTCCTTTTCTGCCTGGCAGCTCTCCAGTCACTCCTCCCCAAGCCTGGAGTGCTGCTGGGGGTTGTTGTGGCCCAAGTGCAGAACCTGGCATTTTGCCTTATTGAAACAATTGTTGTAGAGATTTAGTAGGTCTCCCCTGAGCCTCCTTTTCTTCAGTCTAAACAATCCCAGTTCTGTCAGCTGCTCCTTACAGGACTTGTTCTCTAGACCCTTCACCAACTTGGTTGCCCTTCTTTGAACAATCTCCAGTACCACAATGTCTCTTGTATTGAATGAAGTACCCCAAACTAAAAACAGTATTTGAGGTGTGATTTCATCTGTGCCGAGTATAGGGAGATGATTACTTTGTTAGTCCTGCTGGCCATATTATTTCTGATAGAAGCCAGGATGCTCTTTGCCTTATTGGACACCTGGGCAATCTGATGGCTCATATTCAGTTGGCTATCAGATAATGCTCCAAGGTCCTTTTCTGCTGGACAGCTTGCCAGTCACTCTTCCCCAGGCCTGTAGTATTGCATGGGGTTGCTCTGACTCAGGTACAGAACTCAGCACTTGGTCTTGATGAATCTCATAAATTTGACCTTGGCCCACTGATCTATCCTGCCCAGGTCCCTTTACAGATCTTCCCTAATCTCAAGCAGATCAGCACTCTTCCCCAGCTTGCTGTCATCTGCAAACTTACTGAGGGTGCAATTACCCAGACCATAAAGATATTAAACAGAACTGGCCCTAATACTAAGGCTTCAGAAACATCATTTGTGACCGGTCACCAACTGCATTTAACTTCAATCATCACAATTCTTTGTGCCTGGCCATCCAGTCAGTGTTTTACCCATCAAAGAATACACACATCCAAGGCATGGGCAAACAGTTTCTCCAGGAGAACGTTGTAGGAAATGGTGTCAAAGGCTTTATTAAAGTCCAGGCAGACAACATCTATAATGTTTCCCTCATCCACTACTCAGATCACTTTGTCATAAAAGGAGATCAGGTTATCCAACCAGGACCTCCCCTTCATAAACCAATGCTGACTGGGCCTGATCATCTGCTTGTCCTTAACATGCCATGTGATGTCACTGAAGATGATCTGCTCTAAAACCTTCCCTGACACCAAGGCCAGATCACCACAGAACCATTAAAAAAGAAATAATATATATCCACTCAAAAAATATGTAGTTAAAGACCCAATTATAGAAAGACATACATAAAATAAACCCAAATATCAGTAATGTGATTAAGTCCATTAACCTAAATGACGTTACTTAAATTTAAAGCAATGTAACCTGGAGGAGAATTGACCCAATATGATGTTTAAACAGTGTTCAGTTAAATGAACTGATGTTAAATGAATGTGCCATTTAATTAAATAAGAAGTATAGAAATATTATAACTTCAGATTTCTCCACTTCTCTTTGGGATGAATTCTTAAAAACCCTTTATAGAAGCACATGGACTTTGATTGCCTGAAAATAATATAATTTCACAGACTTTATGATTCACTTACATAAAATAAGATTGAGGAGTTACATAAGTTGGAAATTATACAGCTTCACCAGCTTCCTATGCATGTTTGATTCAAAGTAAAAGAAAAAAAAAGTCTTTTACAAGTTAAAATTAGAAACAAAACATGGATTTTGGATTTGAAATTGAATTCTAAACTCTGTAATAGTTCGAGAGCCTTTCATTCTCTATTTCACTGTTTGTCATCTCTCCTGCTATAAAGATTTCTTTTGGGGTTGGTTTACTAGAGATCAAGTTATTGATAAGCTGAACAAGAAAAAAAATAGTACTACAAGGGTCAGGATTAATAACTGATCTCTTTGATATCAATGCAATTTTGTCCTAAAACTCTATGCTGGCAGGCCTTTACTGTCAAGCTGCTGCAGAGATACTAGCTCAGGGCCATATATACCAAATGGGAAAATATTAGACTATTTCCTCAGCTAGAACAAATGGATATTTAGTACTTTATGGAGCTTAGCTAATTGTGATAGGAGCTTAATCCAGAACTGGAACCATTTTAAACATAAAATATTTATACAAAACTATTTCAATGTGACCTTCTGCTACTGATACATATGTTTTCATATGGTCCAGTGAGATTCCTTGCTTCTCTCCAATAGTTTCTGTCCTCTTGTATTTTTAAAAAGTGTCCTGTGTATTATGTACTTTGGAGGCATTATAATTCACTTTTTCTTTCCATCCCATTGTATATGCAGGTATATGTTAAAACTGTGTTACTTCCCTGTATGTTATATAGCTGATGCTATAAGAATCAGAAACAATTTGTTCTTTGTGAAAGATTTTATTTTCCTTTACATAGCATCATCTTTGAAAGCTACTCCAAAAGAGAGCTATAACTTGCTATCTTTCAAGACATAGTTCTCAACAGTTTGAGGAATGGGATAAGGCAAGACCTGGAGACTTCTAGACAGTGGAAAGATTACTATTCCTCTACAATAAATATGTAAATAAATTAAGATACATGTCCTTTATTTTAAATTCTGTCACAAGGCTCAACACCCACAGCAGGATGTTCTGATGTTGCATTCTTAACATGTATAATTTTGTATATATATTTTGTATATATATCTATAATTTGTAGTCATATGTACAACTGTAGTGGGTCTGTCTGAGCTGCTTTTCCCCATCCAGCCCTCGTGCTGCAGCACTGGGAGCTGGAGGGTGTTGGTAACACACCCATGTTATGACTGCCAGTGCTTACATGGCACCAGAGGATGGGGGGCGGGATGGGGGAGGGGATACAACCAAACTGAGCTGACCAGTGGGCTATTCCATACCATATGACGTCAGCTCAACTATAAAGGGACAGGGCAGGAGGAGGATGGGGGGGCATTCTGCTTTGTCCTCCAAGCGGCTGCTACGTGTTCCTGGAGCCCTGCTTCCTGGACTTGGCCTGACATCGCCTGTGGACGGGAAGTAGAGAATAATATCTTATCTATCATAACCCAGGGCTCTTTGTGTCTTATTCTCTCCCTGCGTGCTGTGCTGACGGGAGGTTGGGTGGAGTGATAGAAGGGCTTGGTGGGCACCTGATGCCCAGCTGGGGTAAACCCACCACAGTTCCTTTCTTGGCCCCCAATGTGGGGTACAAGCAGCTGCTTTTCTATTACTTGCTTTCTGTAGATATTAGTAGCAAACTCCTGTGAAGGCCACAGTTGCTTGAGCTACTTATCTGGTGTTTTGTTCACATGTTTACCAAAACACTATCTCTTTGCTTTGCCTCTGCACTGATAGCTTCAATGTGCTGGGGAAGCTTCTCTCTGGGGAGGATGAAGGGACTCGGGAGCACCCTGGCACAAATAGTAATGATGAGTTTCATGCTGGCATTGGTGACTTTGCTGTGTTGGGGGGGCTACCTTGGGGGGAAAATGATTGAATACATCTCTCTCTCTACCAGAAACTGATGTAGATGATTTTATTGTGCATGCTCCCAAGGTCCTCATCCACCCTTATGTGAGCTTCTTAATACTACTAATCAATATCATTGTCCTAATCTGGGTTGTGTGTGGTCTGATCCCAGTTTGGCCTGAGAGGAGACAAGTTTCGGGTGGGGTGGCACCGAAATGTGCCCTGAGACGGCCTGTCCCTGGGTGGCAAGGGGTCTGGCAGGATTTGGGCAGGTTCCTAGGATGGTTGTCACCTCCTGTAGCCTGGGACTTTACCCCCGAACAGGCAAGCAACCCTGGCAAACTGACACAACTTCTAGTAGAAGGGTGCCTTGTCTACCCCAATGAAAACCAGCAGCTCTTAACACTGTATTGGGGCCTGGCCTGTGCCTATCGAGCCACAGTTGAGTACTCTCAGAGGACTGTGGTTGAGGCAGGGACCCAAACAACATCTGAAGACACCCGAGTTGAGATAGGGACTGCAACAAATACAACTGCCAATGTTACCCCAGTAGTGAAAAAGAAGCAGTGGACAAAGAGAACAATAGGCCCCGACCCTCAATTAGTGAGGGATGTGGAAGAGGAGGAAGCACACAACCAATAAACTGGACCCTCAGCAGGAGACTGGAGGAGGGGATTGACAGAAATGAGGCAGGAGGCAGAAACCACCCGATCCCTGACTTCATCAGAACTTTGAGACCTGAGGAAATATTACAGCTGCCAGATAGGTGAACGTATTGTTACCTGTCTGCTTTGATGCTGGGATACTGGGGCTGACACCCAACAGCTGTGCTCCTTTGCTAGGAATCATGGCATTGAAAGAGGAATTGGAAAAGAGGCAGCAATTTGAAGTCTCTGGAGATGGCTCCTTTCAAGCGTCAAAGCAAGATATCCATTCAAGGAAGACTTAATGAATGCCACCTCCTCCGGAAAATGGTCCACTGCTGATGAAGGTATCCAGTACCTGAGGGAACTAGCAGTACTGGAAGTCATCTATGGGGATTTAGATAATGATAAGCATCCTAAAGATCCAGAGGATGTTCAATGTACAAGGGCCATGTGGAGGAAAGTGATCAAGAATGCACCGGCATGATATTCTGCCAGCTTTGCAACAATGTATTATCCACAAATGGATAACCCAACTGTGGAAGCTGTTTATTCCTGGCTTCAGAACTTTGAAGACAGTCTTGGCACCTCCACGTCCCTAAGGGCTAGTGCCTTGGATATCAGGAGTCCCCCAAGGAAATCATCCATTCAGAGGGAAAGGGAGCCCGAGGCATATGCCACGTAGTGCACTCTGGTTCTTTCTGCATAACCACGGGGAGGACATGAGGAAGTGGGATGGTGAACCAACCTTTAAGCTGGAAGCCCGTGAATGTGAACTGAGAGGGAAGACAGCTGCTAAAAAGGGACGATCCAAGAAGGCTGATAATGTAGTCAGTGTTGAAACACAAGAAGGCAACCAATGATCTCACAGATATGGGAAGATTAAAAGAACGTCCACTGAGCCTGACGAGAGGACTTCTGGTTTGACACAGTAAGGGTCAGGCAGCAAATATTCTGACCAGGAACAGGACTAGAGGAGCCCTGCCTCCATCCAGGTGGAAGAAAGGGACAATCAAATTTACTAGACTGTGTGGATCCGATGGCCTGGCACATCAGATCTACAAAAGTACAAGGCCTTGGTCAATACAGGTGTGCAGTGCACTTTAATACCATCAAAATACAGAGGAGCTGAGCCCAGAAGTATTTCTGGACTAACAAGGGGATCCCAGCAGCTGACAGTATTGGAGGCTGAAGTGAGCCTGACTGGTAGGAAGTGGTACAAACACCTCATTTTGACTGTCCCAGAGGCCCCGTGCATCCTTGGCATAGATTATCTAGATTATCTCAGGAGAGGCTATTTCAAGGATCCAAAAGGATACCGGTGGGCTTTTGGTGTTGCTGCCTTGGAGGTGGAGGGAAGTGAACAGTTGTCCACCTTGCCAGGTCTCTCAGAGAACACTTCTATAGTGGGGCTGATGAAGGTTGCAGAGCAGCTGGTACCAACGGCTATGACGATGGTGCATAGGCAGTAATATCATACCAACAGAGATTCCCTGATCCCTGTCCAGGAATTGATTCATCAGCTGGAGAGCCAGGGAGTGACCAACAAAACTCATTTACCCTTCAACAGCCCTATATGGCCTGTGCAAAAGTCAAATGGAGAATGACAATTGACAGTGGACTATCGTGGTCTGAATGAAGTTACACCGATGCTGAGTGCTGCTGTGCCAGACATGATAGAACTTCAGTATGAGCTGGAGTCCAAGGCAGCCAAGTGGTACGCCACAACTGACATTGCTAATGCGTTTTTCTCCATTCCCATAGCACCAGAGTGCAGGCCAGTTTGCCTTCACCTGGAGGGGAGTCCAGTACACCTGGAATCGATTGCCCCAGGGGTGGAAACACAGCCCCACCATCTGTCACAGACTGATCCATACTGCACTGGAGGAAGGTGGGGCTCCAGAGAACCTCCAGTACATTGATGCCATCATTGTATGAAGCAACACAGCAGAAGAAGTTTTCAAGAAAGGGAAGAAAATAACTGAAATCTTCCTGGAGGCCAGTTTTGCTATAAAGCAAAGCAAGGTGAAGGGGCCTGCACAGGAAACCCAGTTCCTTGGAATAAAATGGTAGGATGGGCGTCGACACATCCCAATGGACGTGATCAATAAGATAACAGCAATGTCTCCACCAACCAATAAAAAGGAGACACAGGATTTCCTGGGTGCTGTGGGTTTCTGAAGAATCCATATTCCAGATTACAGTCTCATTGTGAGCCTGCTCTACCACATGCCATGGAAGAAGAATGACTTTAACTGGGGCCCTGAACAGCAACAGGCCTTTGAACAAATTAGACATGAGATTGTGCATGCAGTAGCCCTTGGGCCAGTCTGGACAGGACCAAATATCAAAAACATACTCTACAGCGCAGCTGGGAAGAATGGTCCTACCTGGAGCCTCTGGCAGAGGGCACTCGGGGAGACACAAGGCCGACCTCTGGGTTTTTGGAGTGGAGGATACAGGGGATCTCAGGCCAACTATACTCCAAAGGAAAAGGAGATACTGGCGGCATATGAAGGAGTTTGAGCTGCCTCAGAAGTGATCGGAACAGAAGCACAGCTCCTCCTGGCACCCCGACTGCCAGTGCTGGGATGGATGTTCAAAGGGAGAGTCTCATCTACACACCATGCAACTGATGCCACATGGAGCAAGTGGATTGCGTTGATAACGCAATGGGCTCAAATAGGGAATCCCAGTCACCCAGGGATCCTGGAAGTGGCCACAAACTGGCCAGAAGGCAAAGATTTTGGGATGTTGCCAGAGGAGGTGAAATGTGCTGAGGAGGCCCCACTGTATCACACATTATCAGATGATGAAAAGCAATACGCCCTGTTCACTGATGGGTCTTGTCGCATTGTGGGAAAACATTGACAGTGGAAGGCTGCTGTGTGGAGTCCCCTACAACAAGTCATTGGAGTCAGTTTGCAGAAGTGAAAGACATCCAACTGGCCCTAGACATTGCCGAGCGAGAAAAATGGCCAGAGCTCTATCTCTATACTGACTCCTGGATGGTGGCAAATGCCCTGTGGGGGTGATTGCAGTAGTGGAAATGGAACAACTGGCAGCACAAAGGCAAACCCATCTGGGCTGCTGGGCTGTGGCAAGACATTGCTGCTCGGGTAGAGAACCTGATGGTGAAGGTGTGCCACGTGTATACCTGGGCTAAGGAGCATGGCATCGAGTGGGTGTATCACATCCCTTATCATGCATAAGCCTCTGGGAAGATTGAAAGGTACAATGGGCTGTTAAAAACCACTTTAAAAGCATTAGGGAGTGGGACCTTTAAACAATGAGACAAACTTCTAGCAAAGGCCACCTGGTTAGTTAACACCAGAGGATCTGTTAGCCGTCCTGGCCCTGCCCAAACAAAGCCCCTGCATGTGGGAGGAGATAAGGTCCCTGTAGTGCACACTGGGAGGTGGTTGGGGAAGTCAGTGTGGATAGCTCCACCCTTGGGAAAAGGCAAACCCATCTGTGGAATTGTCTTTGCTCAAGGACCTGGATATACCTGGTGGGTAATGCGGGAGGATGGTGAGACCCAGTGTGTACCTCAAGGAAATTTGAACTTGGCAGAAAGATAATCTGGAATGTGAGTTGTATGTTGCAGGAAGTGATGCTGTAGGAAGGAGATGGAATAACAGAAAGTGAATTTCGCGAAGGACCCAATGAGTACAGCGAGGACCGAGATCTAGACGGTGTTGGTGCCCAATAATCAAACATACTACTTCTGACTAGAACATCCACCTTGACAGATGAGACCCAAGTCATCAAGTGAAGGAAGATCATGGAATGAGGGGCTATCTGTTAAAGGACTGGGAATAGTAGTTTATGACAATGTATTGGTTGGGTATAGAGATAGTTTAAGTATGTAGATTGAGATGTGAGTGTTTGTAATAAGAGATTTTGGTAATGAGAATTGAATATGATGGGAATGGTTAATTATGTATTATGTGGGGCCTGAGCATGATGCTATTGTAGGGGGAATGCTGAATAAGAGCCTTGGTGAGGTGCGAGCCCTACCCAGCAGCAGCCACAACATGGGTGTGTTATCAGCACCTTTCCATCTCTCAATGAAAAGCACAGCACTGGGAGAGGTGCTGTGGGGAAAATAACTCCAGCTCAGTCAGACCCAATACAAGTATTTTCTTATTATTTCTGGTTAAAATCATAGTTAAAGAAGAGTCTTAGTTTAACAAGAACAATAAAAAGAGGTCAGATATTTTAAAACACTCAAACATTTTTTTCCAGATTGGGAAATTTTCTTGTAATAACTACATAATTACTCCCACGGATTCTTCCAAGTTAATCATATGGATAACACTGCTGATATGAGTACACCTCTGAGTTCAGCCTTGTTGATGAAAATAGTGCCCAGTACCAGTTATAATTATTAATTTTCATCAGGTTATATTGAATAAGCTCATGATTCATTGTTCAGTTTGTTAAGACTCTTCAGTAGACTCAGTGGGAACAGTCAGCATTTACCAAGTTAAAAATTATTTTTTTATATGCCAATTTGTTGTCTAGAGGGATAAATCTGCCCAAACAGCCTTTTTCACCTCTGTTTATGGGAGAGGAAAAACCTGTAAACCAGAAAACTGTTCCCAATGCTTCTCTTCCATCTAATTTATGATAAAACACATATCTTTGCTACTATATGGGAAGGTCCTGTTTTAAAATGTGCCTATAGCATGAATTTAACGATCCTTGAAGCATATGAAAGACTAATTTGAACTACGTGTTTCAGGAAATTAACTTGAAATAGCAGGTATTCTGACCTGTAAAATATAAGGGTTTCTCACCACATCAAAGTAAATAATTTCTTCCCAGTATCTCATTTAAACCTACCCTCTTTCAGTTTGAAACATTAATCCCTCATCTTATCAGTACACTCCTTGATAGAGTCCCTACCTATCTTTCCTGTAGGTCCCATTTAAGTATTGAAAGGCCAAAATAAGGTCTCCCAGGAGCCTTCTCTTTAAGCTAAAGAATTCCAACTCTCTCAGTTTGCCCATGTAGTGGAGGTGTTCCAGCCCTCTGATCATATTTGTGGCCCACCTCTGGACCTGCTGCAACAGATCCATGTCTGTCCTATGCTGAGGGTCCTAGAGCTGTACCCACAGTACTTCAGGTGGGGTCTCATGACAGTTGAGTAGAGGGGGAGAATCACCACCGTCTACCTGATGGCCGCCCTTCTTTTCATGAAGCTGAGGATACGGCTGGCTTTTTGAGCTGCAAGCAGACATTGCTGACTCATCTGAATTTTTTCATCCACCAACACCACTAAGTCCTTCTCCACAGGGCCACTTTCAATCCATTCATCAGCCAGCCTGTGTTTGTGCTTGAGATTGGCCTAACCCAGGTGCAGTACCTTGCACTTGGACTTATTGAACTTTATGAGATTTTCATAGGCCCACTTCTCAATCCTCTCAAGTTCCCCCTGGATGGCATCCCTTCCCTCCAGCATGCTGGACATACCACACAGCTTGGTTTCACGTGCAAAATTGTCACATTATAATGCACACTGTATTGCAAAAATGTCACACGCTATTGCACAGTTTTACCAAACTGTCAAGTGATAACATCTGTCTGAAAAAAAATGTTAAACAGGAGAAGATTATTTTCTCAATGTGGGGCAATAGAATTTAATGATGTGTTTGCCTCTGTTTTCAGTGGAATTAAAACAAGGTTGCTAATAAATGGGCTTACCGCCTTAGTGAAAATGGTGCCAGTTTCACCTGCAGTGGATAGTTTTTATTTCTATAGCTCTCACATTTATTTCTACAGCTCTCACTTTTATTTCTACAGCTCTCACTTTTATTTCTACATAAAAATGTTTATCTCTTCAAAATAGCAAATGCAGGGATCAGGTTACAAAATACAATTCTATGTTCACTAACAAAATTATAAAGTTCCTGTATACCACTGCAGAAAAATTATTTTAATTGTGATGGATATTTGGTTACAAATATGGTACTGACATTTTTTATCTGAAATGTTTTGCAGTTTATAGTTAAGATGATGAGTCTGTTTTAAACTTTCTAAAAGAACTATTTTTTTGCAGTGTACTGAAAGAGAAATGAAGAACCCAGAACCGTTTCTGTATTCCTTGTTCCACAGAGTGTTCCATCTTGGTAGCCTTTCTCTGATGGTTGTGCAAATGATGTTCAATTGCTGTTGTATTTTATATTTTGTACTCTTTCACTTTACTTGCTTACACTAATATGCAGTTATCTAGGCTTACTTACAGAGACTGATATTTATAAATATGGGTCTGTAAACTATGTTAGCAGATAGATAAACCCATCTCCCTGGTAGACACTATGTATACTGGTGTAGGGCAACTGGAGGAAAATGCATACTTCCGTAGAGTGAAGATTAATAAAATGAATCCAGTACAAAAAGCAGCAGAATAGGAAATGTGGTATATAATTTAGTCTTTTTGCCTTTACTGTGGTTTCTGTCTAGTCTTTGTTTGCCTGTAATTATATCCTTAAAATTCAGTTATTCAGCTGCATTTTTTGAAACTTCTGCACAGTGCTCTTCACTGTACCTTTCTTCATTCATATTTGTCTCTTTAGTTCCTTGACCTAACTTGCCAATTTATTTTTGACAAACTGTGATTTCTCTTTGTGCTCTGTGAGAAGTCTGACTTGTCTGAACTTACCAGGTAGGTTGTTGGACGCTTCTTTGTACCTCTGACTCAAGTGACCTTAGAGGCTCTGTGTGATTTAACGCTACCTTAGGGAACACAGATGGTTTTCCTCTATGCAGTTGTTCCTCTATGTGTCATTCATTCTATTGGTCTTTGAGTCATCTGTCTTTCAAGTAATACCATTAATCTTTCTCTATTATTTGCTCTCTTCCCTTCTTGCTAGGCTCTATTCAGTAAAAAAAAAAAAAAA
>JANVCC010010406.1:30160080-30208578 GCA_025345505.1 Todiramphus chloris collaris
TCTCTCCTCTTTCTTTCTTTCTTTCTTTCTTTCTTTCTTTCTTTCTTTCTTTCTTTCTTTCTTTCTTTCTTTCTTTCTTTCTTTTCCTGCTGGCAACAATATAGATAAATTATTGCTTATACTGCAAGATAGCGGATGTATTACTAGTAGATTAGGAGTATTGTTTCAAACCATAAGAACAGAAATAACCATGTACACATGGATTCATCACACAGAGTACCCAGCTTACAGGATAATTCAGATAGAAAACAACCTCAGGAAGTCTCTAATCACACAGAGTCACAGAGTCACAGAGTCACAGAATGGTAGGGGTTGAAGTGACCTCTGAGGATCATCTAGTTCAACCCCCTTGCTAAAGCAGGTCCACCTAGAGCAGGTTGCACAGGAATATGTCTAGGTGGGTTTTGACAGTCTCTAGTGAAGGAGACTCCTCAACCTCTCTGGGTAGCCTGTTCCAGGCCTCTGTCAGCTTCACAGTGAAAACATTTGTCCTTATGTTGAGGTGGAACTTCCTGTGTTCTAGTTCATGCCCATTGCGTCTTGCCCTATCATTGGGCACCACTGAAAAGTCTGGCCCCATCCTCTTGACACACACTCTTCAGATATTTATAAACATTGATAAGATCCCCTCTCAGTCTTCTCTTCAACAGGCTAAACAGCTCTGTGTCTCTTAGCCTTTCCTTATAAAAGATACACTCCGGTCTCTGAGTTTACCTATGAGGTTATTATGGGAGACAGTGTCAAAATTCTTTCTGAAGTCAAGGTAGACATCATCCACTGGTCTCCCCTCATCTACCTAGATAATCACACCATCTGAGAAGGCTAACAGATTGATCAAGCATGATTTCCCCTTGGTGAATCCATGCGGACCACTTCTGCTAACTTTCTTTTCCTCCATGTTCTTACAGATGAGCTGTTGCATCACCTTTTCAGGGATGGAGGTGAGACTGACTGCTCTGTAATTTCCTGGGTCCTCCTTCTTGCCCTTTGTGAAGACTGAAATGACATTGACTTTCCTCCGGTCCTCAAGGAGCTCTCCTGTTCTCCTTGACCTTTCAGAAATGATGGAGAGTGACTTAGGAATAACATCACCCAGCTCCCTCAACACTCATGGATGTATCCTATCAGGTCCCATGATCTGTGGGTGTTCAGCTTGCCTAAATGACCTCTAACTCTATCCTCCTTTCTCCGGACATTCTCTCTTACTTCCAGGGACTGTGATTCCTGAGAGATGTTCTTAACATTAAAGACTGGAGCAAAGAAGCCATACAGTAACTCCTTCTCTATATCCTCTGTCACCAGAGTACCTACCTTCAGCAGTAGGTCCACATTTTCCTAGTTTTCCTTTTCCTACTGATGTACTTGAAGAAGACCTTCTTGTTGTCTTTTACATCATTTGCCAGAGGGCCTTAGCCTTCCTCATTGCATCCCTCTATATTCTGACATTGTTCCTGTGTTCCTCCCAAGTGGCCAGTCCTTATTTCCATGTACTGCAAATATCTTTCTTCCATTTGAGTTTTTACAGAAGCTACTTGTTCATCCATGCAGGCTCCCTGCCTTGTCTACTTGATTGTTTACTCATAGGAATGCACTGAACTTGAGCTTGAAGGAACTGGTGCTTGATTATTAACCATCTCACTCGGGCCACCCTAACTTCTGGAGTCCTAACCCATGGTTAGCAATTCTGAAGTCAAGGGTTGCAATCCTACTTATTGTCCTGCTTCTGCCTCACATGATCTGGAACTCCACCATTTCATGATTATTGAAACCAGGGCTGCCCACAACTTTCACATGCCCAATCAGACCTTCTTTATTCATCAGTATGAGGTCTGGCAGCCCAGATTTCATTGTTGTCTCCTCCACCACCTGTGTCATAAAGTTATCGTCAATGCACAGCAGAAACCTCCTGGACTGTGTGTACATGACTGTGCTGCCTTTACAGAAAATATCAGGGTAATTATCCCCCATGAGCACCAGGGCACGTGATTTTGAGTCTACCAAGGCTACTTTTAGCTGTCTGTAGAAGGTTTCATTGACTTCCACTTCCTGATCAGGTGGCCTGTAGTAGACACCCATTAATACTGTCACCTATATTAGTCTGCCCCTTAATTCTTACCCATAAGCTTTCAACATGTTCTTCATCATCTCTTAGGTAGAGTGTGATACATTTCAGTTGTTTTCACACATAAATTATTAGTCCACAACCTCACCTTGCTGGTCTGTCTTTCCTAAAAATTATGTTGCCATCCATGGGAGCATTCTAGTAAGGTGACCTATCCCATATTATAGTCCAAGCCCTGGTCAATACAGGATCAACTAGGAGGTCAGACCTTGTTGCTCAGGGTTTTGCTCATTCAAGGTTTGAAAACTTCTACAGATGCAGATTATGTAACACCTCTGGGAAACCTATTTTATTGCTTGACATTCTTCATGGTAAAAAAGCAATGAGTTATGATTTTCAGAACCTCTTCTGTTTCAGTTGGTCTCTCAGTTTCCCTTTCTATATCTCCATAACGGGCTTGTCACTGTTTTCTCAATAACTTCCTCTTTGTTTTCTATCAGATTCACTATTAGCCTTCTCTTCTTCAGATTAAATAAACTCATTTCTCTCAGCTTCTTCTCTTAAGTCATTCATATGTTTATCCACCAAAATTACAGTTTGATGATTTGGAACCTGATTAATGATTTAATCTGGTATTTGGCATTTTTGTTTTCCTGCCCCACAGGATCATGGACCAGAATCACAGAATAATGTAGGCTGATATGAACCTTTTGAGGCTGATAGTCCTATTTCCTGTTTTAAAAAAAGTTAACTTAAAAGTTGAATTAGATTGCTTGTCTGGTTGGATATTTAATGTCTCCAAAGATTAAGTTTTTACATCTCCTTTCAGCAATCCTTTTAGTTGTGTGTTTAATCACACTGGAAGATTTAGTTTTTAAAAACTGTTTTTATCCGTGATGCAACTCCTCCTCACTGCTTATTTATCCTTTTGCTATGCACTTCTGAGAAAAGTGACTCTGGTTTCTCTAAGACCCTTAACATCAGGTAACAGAAGACAGAAGTTAGATTTTGCCCTTAGCCTTCTCAGGATGAACAGATCCAGTTTCTTGACACACTCTTTGGAAGTCCTGTTCTTCAACGTCTTAGTGGTCTTCCATCACCTTGTCAAAGCATCTTATATTTTGAACAACCAAAACTAGAATCAGCTCTCCAAATATACTTCTATAAGTGCTAATAGCATGCTGCAATCACTTCCCTCAACCTCAGCCTTAAAAAAGATACAGCCCATATCACTGGGCTCACTAAAGCATACATTGCTGCAAAGATATACTGTTGATCTATGTTTGGTTGGTCACCCCCCTCCATTTGTTTTCTGAAAAACTTCTACCTAGACAGCTAGTCCCAAACCTGTACTGTGGCACAGGCTTATTCTGACTTTCAAATTTCTCATTATTTTGAAATACATGATGTTTCTGCCAGCTTGTTTCAGTTATTCTGAAAAGTAGCACTGCCCTCTAAGTATCTGCAAGCTAGTGTAATCTGTACACTGGATGAAGCGTATTCTGTCAAGTTGATTATGAAGGTTTTGAACTATAGGTCCCTGTATTGGTCTGAGAGGAATGACATTCATAACCATCTGTCAGTTAGATTTTGAACTGTTCATCATGACCTTTTCAGACCATTGTTCATCCCATTTTTAATCCATCTTGCTGTCCAGACACTGAGATTTCATTGCCTAAGTTTGATTACAGGGGTGCTAAAGGAGACAATGTTAAAAGCTGTATTAAATAATGTTAATTGATGTCTTCTTGTCCACAAAGCCAGTTATTTCATGATGAAAGGCAATCAGGTTTGCCGTACCAGACTTCCTCTTTGTAAATCTGTGATATCTATTCTCATTCAAGTTTAGAAGCTTGCTCCATAATCTTAACAAGAGACTGAGGTGAGGCTGACTAGCATGTGATTTTCTGGATCTTTACCCTTGTCTTTTTTGAAGACGTACATAGTATCTTCCTTGTTCTTGTCATTAGGGACCTCGCCAGAAGGCCATTCACAGGTAATACAGAGTAGTCTTATAAAAACACTGTTCAGCTCTCTCAGGAGCCTTGAACTCATCTGGTTTAACATGTGCTTCCAGTGCATTTGTGGAAACCTTTCTTACTGCCATTGATATCTTTCACTAGTTTCTGCTTCAGCTGAACTAGTTTCTGAATTCTATCCCCAAATGCTCAGTTCTCTACTCCTGGGCTTCTATCATTAATTCAACCTGATGTACAATTTCCATAGACTCCCTTTCTTGCATTCAGACAGGAGTAGCCTGGCCTCTTGTTGTGCCTGCTCAATTCCCTGATATCTGGATGTTCATTCATATTTTTTTTTGAGGAGATTGTCTTTGAAAATCAACATTTAGGAATTTTATAGAAACAGAGTGAAAAAACCCGTACCATACTAACCAGCGGACCCCCCTGATGGGAGAATGACGTACTATCTCCTGTCTGTCAAATTTTCCTTCCATTATCTTCGTGCTTTGTTCAGAAGGAAAGGCCAAAATATTTTTAATATATTCTGAGTGGTGTCCACAGTTGGCTGTAGCCTTCTGCATGTTCAACATGAAACTATTTTATGTTGTTTATTGTTTGAGGGTTTGGTTTTGTTGTTGTGTTTTGTTTTTTTTTTTTTTAATGGTCAGGGCCTTACGAGGCAAGTCCCTGGCTAGACCCAGAACAACAGGAAATAATGAGCCCATAGTTATGGCTGGTGAGTCTGATACTGTCTTTCCAACTCTGGCTTGGTTTGTTTTGAGTAGTGTAAGCCCACATCCTTCTCAAGAGACTAAGAGTCCTTGGGGATGACAAAACACTATTACATAAGGCATTTAAGAAACAAAAATTTGGTTTAAAACAAAGATACCTACAAAAATTATGAGGGATAAGAAAGAAACATGTTCACTCATTTTAGAGATGTGGACAAGGCACCCACGACAGAGAGTGTATTAACAGTTGTGATGAAAAGTAAAAAGAAAATGAAAAGCAAGGAGATCTAGAAGATTAAACCTTTTCTTAAGAAATTGAGCTTTTCATATAGAGAAAATTTTGAAGAGAAAAGGAGGGAGGTAGGGTTGTAAATCAAAGTGATCATAGAGTGGCAGCAGAAAGGAATTGGTGAGATATTAGCTGGGAGGGGAACACAAAGTCAGTAGAAATAAAAATGGATTGTATAGAGAAGAAAGAAAAAAAAAATATTCGTAACTTTGAAAGTAAGACATGAAATAAAATTCACAACCAGCTAGAATAGTTATAGCTACTCTGTACTGTGTTAACCAGCATGCTTCATAGGTTACAAAGATTATTTGTTTGCTTGTTGATTTTAAAACTTCTTTCATATCTTCTGAATTGGGCTAAATACATCTATTTCCTGTTTGTGTATATTTATTTCCTCTTATAATTCTCAGTGTCAGCTGTGTATTCATTTCATAATATCACAGTAAATCTCAGATACCACTCTAAGTGTTTGAGTGCTTGGAAGATAACAATATAATAAAAATTAACACATATAGAATAGAGTAAAAGAGTTCAGCTGAAAGGGACCTGCAGTGATTATCTAGTCAAGCTGCCTGACCAGTTCCAGGCTGATCAAATGTTAAAGCATATTGTGAAGGACACTGTCCAAATGCACTTCAAGGCACTGGCAGGCATGGGCATCAACCACCTCTCTTGGAAGTCTGTTCCAGTACTTGACCACCCACTCAATAAAGAATTATTTCCTAATGTCATAGAAGCATAGTATCATTAAAGGCCCTGGGTTGGAAAGGACTTCCAAGGGTCATCTAGTACAACCCTCCTGCTGTAAGCAGGAATGTCCTCAGCTAGATGAGGTAGTTCAGTGACTCATCAAGCCTGAAATTCCCGTGGTGAAATTTTAAACCATTCCCATGTATCCCTCTCTCTCCACTTCCCCTCCTCAGTCTCCTTTTCTGCTAACTAGACAAGCCCAGGGTCCTCAGACACTTCTTACAGGACATGACTTCCAGACCTTTCACAGGCTTTGTTGTTCTTCTCTGGATGTGTTCAAATACTTTAACATTCTTCTTAACTTGTGGGGTCCAGAACTGCACACAGTAATCAAGGTGACACTGGAATAACCACGTCTTCTGAGTGGCTGGTTATGCAGTGTTTGGTCTCATGCAGGATGTAGTTTACCCTCCTGGCTTCCAAGACACACTGCTGACCTATGCTTATATTGAGTGTAGATTATGCTCTTACTCTTAGGTGCATGAAGTACTCAAATTCTGTTTTATATTTATTCAAGGTTTCTAACAGGAGCTGGAGGGGTTTTTGGTTTTTTTTTTGGGGGGGGGGGGTTTTTTTTTTTGTTGCTTTTGTTTGGTTATTTTTGTTTGGATGATTTTCTGGTTTTGGTTTTTTGGTTGGTTGGTTGGCTGGTTGGTTGGTTGGTTGTGTGGGAATTTTTGTTTGTTTTGGTTTTGTTTGTATGTTTTATCATGTTACCAATATTTAAGTCATGGAAATGACTTAAAACTCATGGTAGAATTTAAGTATTTAACTCAAATAGCTATCTTGTATAGCTTGGGTGGTATAACAACTCTTAACATCTCCTCTTGAACTGTTTTTTGAATTTCTCTTAGGCAGCTGAGGATGAACTGCATACAATGTAATGAGTATTTAGAAAAACACTATGGGTTTTTTAATATCTGAGACTAATTTGTAGTTTACATAACTTAGATGTAGACATTCTCATAATGTTTATACATAAATACTTGTGAATTTATTCCCTTTATGTAAAAAGTATCAAGGATATCCTTGTTGTACAATTTCAAATGTAAAGCGTTTTTAGTATAAAATAGAACAATTCATTTAAAAAGTAACTTCACATGCTAAGTTTCATATTACTTTTAAAAAATAATTTAAAAATATTGATTCTGTAAATTATTCTATTGAATGTATTAGTAAGTATACAAATATAAAAATAATAACTATATTCATTTGATGTATTTATTTTGTTACACAGAAACTTCCACAAATATTGAGAATAAGTTGGTCTAAATCACAGCTAAAGCAATTTAAAGCAAATTATTTTATGCTAAAGAACAACAACGTGTTGAGATAGGGAAGATTCTTTTTCAGAATTGTCTATTTTCCTTCCAACAATGGAATTTTCTGCTGGGCATAATTCCCATACATCAACTGTTTGTAACTTTTCTTGTAAATAATCTGTCCCTGTTGTCATGGCTTATACTCAGCTAGGAGCTGAGTACCACCTGTCCACTCCCTCCCCCTCCCCCCACTTCCCTCCTCTGATCATTTGAGATAGAAACATAGAATCATAAAATCATTTAGGTAGGAAAAGACTTTTAAGAACATTGAGTCCAACCATTAACCTAACTTTACCAAGATGACTCCAAAACATGTTCCTAATCTACAACACATCTACATGACTTCTAAAAATGTCCATGGACGGTGACTCAACCACTTCTCTGGGCAGCCTGTTCCAGTGCTTGACAACCCTTTCAGTGAAGATTTTTTTCTTAATATTCAACCTAAGCTTCCCTTGGCACTACTTGAGGCCATTTTCTCTTGTACTATCACTTCTTACTTGTGAGAACAGACTAGTACCCACTTCTCAGGGGATAAGTATAATTTAATAGAACAACACAAGAGGAGAAAAAACAACAATAATAACAATAATAGTAAAGAAACACTATATGAAGTGAGTGATATAAAACATACCAACCATCTGGTCCCACATCAATGGGCAACCTGCCTGCTTTCCCAGCCTGCCCTCTGCCCTTATATAGTGGGCATGATGTAAGTATAGTATTGAATATCCTATTGTCTGGTTCAGTTGTCTATCCTGGCTCTGGCCTCTTCCCAGCTTCTGGTGAAATTTAACCCTATCTTAGTGAACCCAGGACCCCTGTACAATAGAAAATTCACCTTACTAAGATAGTAATTATTACTAAGGTAATTGGTTACAAATATGTTATTGCTTGTAGCATGTTAAATGTAGCACTGTAGATAGTTAGCAATACGTGATTTTTATCATATAGGGGCAGAATATTTGTTACTAGTTTCTATTGCAAATAATCTTTTAAAATAATATAAAAATAATATCTATTTCATAAAATTCATAGTAGGAATAATTAAAACACAGTATCATATTTCTGAAGGATAATTTTCCTGCTATGTAATACATCAAAAGAAAATTTTATGCATCAGCACAGGCACTATACAAAATGTAATAAAATCAGTGTTTGCAGGGACACCTTCTTAAGAATTTAACAGATTTTTTTTTTTTTTTTTTAATTGTTATTTTATAAAGCATGTTTTAAAGGTTTTGGTACATAAAATGTTGTATTAGAAATAACTGCATTAGTGTAATTTATGGACTTAAACTCTATCAATCCCTGTCAAGACTTCCAAAACAAGGTGTTAATACATTTGGAGTCAAGGGTTAGGCAAAGCTGAAAAAAATATTGGACTGAGTTACCCAGGAGACTAAGGTTACTCTCTGAAAAATGAGCCCGAAGTGATAGATTTTGAAATGTCATTAGCATGTTATGCCTGAAAAATATTTAAACTTATCCACTAATTAACTGCTTGAACCAAGTAAGTTAATTGCATATAAAAACTTTTTCTCAAATGTATGAATCAGAAGTGAAAAAAAAATACTCGTACAGATCTTTGCAAAGATTTGTTAATGCTGCTTTAGGTTGTGATTCCCAATAAAGAAATTCAGGTTAAACTTTAGGATTCATTAGAAGTTAATACTAATTTGAATAGCATCAGGAACTTTGCAGATATGTATGTCTTGTACGGAAAAAAGTTACATGTAAAAGCAAAGAAGCCATCTTCTATAGTCTAGCAGTGTGTATACATTGCACAAAAAAAGTTCACAGATAAAAGCCAGGAACTAGTCTTCTATAGTCTATCAGTGTGGCTTCAGTTATCTCAGAATATCCAACTGTTCCAAATTTTGCTTGAGATAACAAAACATATAATTACAAAGTGAGAATAAGATGAAGGATTTTTAAACATTAAATTGTTCTAATTGTTCAACCTTAACAATTAACAACCTAAATTGTTCAACATTAAGTTTCTGTTCACCCGTCTCCACAATACTTTTGCATATTTATGAATAAAGTCCTGCAGCATAATCAAGCTTGCTTCTGTTTATACATAAACATATAATAAGAGGAATCTCTTGAATGTTGAGGTTTTGCCTCGATTAATAAAATACTGAAATACTTAAAAATAACATCTATAGATCTAATTCTACACAACTTGCTTGAGGTTCATATGTCTGAAAAAAAAAAGGAATTAAAAAGGTATATTTTTGCTCCTTAATATATTAACAGTTCTATCTTTTTAATTAGTTTGTAGCTATTATCTATTTGTGTTTAAGAACATTCATGTCAGTTGCATTACCACACCCTTTAGTTCATACTTGTTTACAGCTATATTAATGCCAAATAATATTTTAACTTTGTTTCATGTTTAGCAGAAAGGTTAATGTTACCTTTCACCTTCTCACGCATGCAAGGAATGGTGTTTACCATCTCTCTACTCTTCTTATGTAAATTAGCACCACCTTTCTACACTTCCAATGCAAATTAAGGGTCTGTCAAGCAACCCCAAGGGAGGGACCAGGAAAAACAGTGCTGCCTCCCTGGGTGGTGATATGGAACTTTGAGTACTCTTTCATTGTTTCTCATCTCCTCTCTTTCCTCTTTCTCTCCTCTTTACCTTAAGTATATCATATATAGTTTTAGCAGTTCAGGGGATTAAGAATTAAACTTTTTTTTTTTAATGTTATGGATCTATGGTGTAAGCCTCCTTAATTCGACCCAAGTGAATCACTGAACCTCTGTCACTCCCTTCTTTCCCTTGACTTTGATTGAGCAGGACGTGATGAGCGTTCTGCTGAAGAAGCTGGCAGGTCATGACATAGACAGGAGGACTCTTTGCTGGGTTAGAAACTGGCTGGATGGCTGAGCCCAGAGGGTGGTGGTGAACGGAGTAAAATCCAGTTGGTGACCAGTCACAAGCGGTGTCCCTCAGGGCTCAGTTTTGGGACCTGTCTTGTTTAATATATTCATCAATGACTTGGACGAGGGAATTGAATGTACCCTCAGTAAATTTGCAGACGACACAAAATAAAGCACAAGTGTCAATCTGCTTGAGGGTAGGAAGGCCCTGCAGAGGGATCTGGACAGGCTGGAGAGATGGGCTGAGCTCAATTGTATGGAGTTTAACAAAGCCAAGTGTCGGGTCATGCACTTCGGTCACAACAACCCCCAGAAACGCCACAGGCTTGGGGAGGAGTGGCTGGAGAGTTGCCTGGCGGAAAAGGACCTGGGGGTGTTGGTCAATAGCCGGCTGAACAGGAGCCAGCAGTGTGCCCAGGTGGCCAAGAAGGCCAGTGGCACCCTGGCCTGTATCAGAAATGGTGTGACCAGTAGGAGTAGGGAGGTGATCGTACTCCTATACTCGGCGCTTGTGAGACCTCACCTTGAGTACTGTGTCCAGTTTTGGTCACCACAGTACAGGAGGGACATCGAGGTGCTGGAGTGAGTTCAGAGGAGGCCAAGAAAGCTGGTGAAAGGGCTGGAAAGCATGCCCTATGAAGAGTGTCTGAGGGAACTGGGTTTGTTTAGTCTAGAGAAGAGGAGGCTGACCTTATTGCCCTCTACAACTACCTAAAAGGAGGTTGTAGAGAGAATGGTGTTGGTCTCTTCTCTCAAATTAGTAATGATAGGACAAGGGGGAATGGACTCAAGTTGCATCAGAGGACGTTTAGATTAGATATTGGGAGGAAATTCTTCACTGAGAGGATGGTTAGGCACTGGAACAGGCTGCCCAGGGAGGTGGTGGAGTCACTATCCCTGGAGGTGTTTAAAGAACGATTAGATGTGGTGCTTGAGGATATGGTGTAGTGGTTAGAGAAATGCTAGGACAAAGGTTGGACTTGATGACCCTGGAGGTCCTTTCCAACCATTATGATTCTATGATTCTGTGATGACTATTTGTGAATTTGCTCTGAAATGTGGTGATAAATGATCTAAAATGTTGTTTCAGTGTTCTTACTTCTGCGTTATTTACATAAAGTTTTCAAGTCTTGACACAGTATCAGATAATGAGAAATTAATAACTAGAGAAGAAAAGTATTAGATACATGCATACAAACACATATTGTTCAATTTTGCATTTCCCTTCTTGAAAAACTTTCAGTTTTGTTAGGAAGTGGTTGAAGCAGTGACAGAACTTGGAGCTGGTCCTTCTCTTTAAATTACAGTCTCTCCATAACCTGTTTTCTGATCATTTAGCCTAAAGGTGATAAATACTTTTTTTCCTTTGTTCTTAGAAATAAGGCCTGCCCATGGAAAAGATCTCCTTGAGGGTTATTTATTTCTGAATTTTAATTAAGATATCCAAACTATTCAGAGACTTGATCAATCTTTACTGCATCATGTGGCAATGGGATGTATGTACAACTGATATCTCTTGCCCTCAACAGGTAGGATGAAGTGAGATAACAAAATGTAAAATTCTGTCCTGTACTAGAGACAGAAGTAAAGCTACTTAATAGGTTATATAAGAAACAGGGCAATCTTGAACATTTTTTCAGTGAGAATTCATTACCTCAGACAGCTTCAGGTCTCTTGGTTGGAGACACATGACGAGGCTTCATTCCAGATGTTTTAACTCTCTGTTACTTGCAGCTGGTGAGCAACATTTGCCAGTTAGTGAACCATTTAAAATTAAATGTAGGACAAGTGAGACAACAGATAGGTGATAAAAAGTGGTAAAGTCCAGAGCTGACAAATTCCATGTGTATATGAATATACCATGAGTACTTTGGGAAATTGTGATGTAGGTCAAAATAATTTAAAAAATACATTTATAAAAAAAGTAATATAAAAATTCACAGAGATTATTGTCTTTTTTTTGTAGACAATAACCTGACTGTAAATTTTAAAAGAACAGAATGTGGAAAAATTGTTGAATCTGACCATCATTTCCTTTGGTTATTAACTTGGTTATTAATTAAAACACATTCACAGGCAATAATCTGTACATTTGAACATTTAATTATTGAATCAAAACCTAATTGGCTGAATCTAGCTACACAACTAATAAAAATACAATAATGTTGCAGGCCTTGGCACTTCCCCTCACTCATATGTCCTCCAACCATGCCATGAAGGTAACTGCTACGGCTACCATTTCAGAATGATGCCATAGCAACTCTGAATATATTCCTTAACAGCAATGGGAGGGCTGATGTTAATTGTTGTTTTACAGTATAGAATAAGAAATGCAACACCTGCTTCCAGAAATTCCCTACATATTTCCCTCTACATTCTACCACCTACCTTTTACATTTCTTTCCTACTCTTTAGCCACAGTCTGCTGAGATCTGGAAAGATTCTTCTGTCTTGAGACAGATTGTGGATACCTGAATATCAGCTTTGGATGAGGGGAGAAATACTCCTTGGTACCTTCAAGGATAAGCAGATAAAAGAGTGACTGTAGCTTTATCAAAGAAAGAGAAGCCCAAGCCTTACAAGTCACGGTAATACTGCACACCTGGATTAAAGGGAAGGCTTCTGAACCACTACCATTTCTCACATCTTGCAGGCACCTGTTAGAGAAGATTATCCACTTTGTGTCAAATATGGACCTGCTCAGAGCAGATGGTAAGCAAGCTTTCATGCAGTAATTCTCTAGGTAAATCTGAACTCAACAGGAGGCATCTCAAAACAATTTGAAAGTTAGAATAGACAATCATTGGAAGTCCTTCCAACTGAACAATTCTTCTTCTCTTCCTCCCCTCCCCTCCCCTCCCCTCCCCTCCCCTCATATTTTTCTTCATTTCAGACTTTCTGTTAGCACATAATACAAATCCCTTCTGGCACCAGTCTGAGAGGTAACTTATAAGGTACACAGTGCTTCCTTCCCATTAAAACTTGAAAGAATATGTAGATCAGCCAGTTGGGTAGTTGTCCTGGTTTGAGTGAAAACAGAAATAATTCTGTTCAGTAATTTTACTTTTAAGTTCAGTTCTTCTAACTAACTGCACTGAAGGTAGCAGCCTGTTCTCACAGACAGTATCTACTTATAGCAGTGATAACACCTTATGTTTAGAGTTACTGCCAAGGATTGGTGTGCAGACCAAGGCCACTGCTGGGTCTTGTGTACCACATTGCGGGGTGCAGAAAAGTGGAAGGCCGCACCTGGAGGGAGGAGCAGACAGAACAGGTGACCCTAAACTGACCAACAAAGTAGTCCATCCCATATATGTCATATTTGGCATAGAGCTGAGGGATCCGAGGGGTCTTTGGGCTCTTCTCCCCTCTTGGACTGCTTTGTCAGCTTTGCTTGGCTTGGCTCAGGTCTTCTTTTGGTTCCTTCCTCAGAGCATCCAAGGAGGACTCTGTCTGTTCTGCCTTTGATCCCGGTTTGTGTGTTCCTGAACCCAGTACCAGAATCCAGCACCTGAACACAGCTTCTGTCTGCTGCAGGGCCCAGTCTGAGACTCCCCCGGTGCCTGCTCCACAACATCAGTGGTGATGGTGATTTAATTACCATCAGGGGGGTTGGGTTCAATACTGGACTTGTATATATTTGTATATGTTTCATTTTTATTATTATTATTGTTCTAGTTTCATTTTCTAATTGCTAAGTCTCTCTCCCTTATTCCCTTTCTCTTCCCCTTTGGGGAGGGAAGGGGGTTAACAGAGAGCATCTGTTATATGTCTAAGGGGCTGCCCTCACCCTAAACCATAACGGAAGTAGAAACTTAGACTAAGGTCCACTGATGAAGTACAATGTTCCTTATAGTCAGCTTATGAAAAAAGAAAGTAGATATTTAGCTCTCTTTCTTAATATCTGCACATGCTCTCCAGCCTCAGCTGTATCTGCCTCTGACACATGTGAAAATAATTACATCTTGTGAGGCATCTGCATAAAACATGCTGAGGTATTTTGGGTTTTTCTTTCAAAGAACTGTGGGCTGTTAAGTCTAAAAGCCATGCAAACGCCCTTGGCAGTGATGGGATGCTAGGAGTGGTCATGTAGACTGAAATGTTTGGAAACACTGTCTAGTGTCATGCTTAAAGACATAGAATAGAGACTGAAATCCCCTTGCTTTTGCAGTCATATCTGCATAAACTTCTAATTTAGTGGGGTTTTGAGACTAGTCTTTTATTTGTCATGTTTGTGCATCACATTGTGGAGTAGACAATTTTGTTCCTATATTTTCTTGGTTTCCACAGTAAGAAAGAAGCACTAAAACACTTGATTGAGTCACTTGCTTTGAAAGAGACTCTCTTAATTTTTTTTTTTTTCTGTGTGCACCTGTATGCACTCAAACAATGATAAATATCTCTACAACCATGTGAAGACCGTGCTACATTTGACTGCATGAGTAGTTTATCTACCACACCTATTGCAGAGAAGCACCTGCAGATCCTAGGAGTTTATAGTTTCCATGACAATTCTGACAGTCATGCTTTTATACCTCCTTGTGTACATAAGTATTCATATATTTTTTAAAGTGATGTTCTTTCTCCTTTTTGTTTCCATAGGTCAGCATGTTCCATCTCTACCTGACTCGAGTTCAGTACCTAATTCAAATGGCTGTGCGGCCGATGATAATCATAAATGTACATGGTTCTGAGGAGATTAAGTCATGTCAGCCTGCAGAATACAGGTGAAAACACAGGTGAAAATGAATAATCATTTTCTGAGGAGATGCACCTTGTGAGGGGCAACTAGCTCCTATTGTGATACAGAGAGTCTTGCAGAATTAGAAGGAACAACCCATTCTTCTAATACAATAACAGCTGCTGTGCCCTTCATATAGCCACAAACTACTTACAGGAGGAAAAAACAAACAAACAAACAAACAAAAAAAAACCCAAAAAAAACAAAAACAAAAAAATCAATCATAACATTGGCTATTTGGGAATATATAGTACCCCAACAATATAAACCAATATTTTCCCAGTTACCACAATGGCATATGAGTACAGGAAGGACAGAGTGAACTGTATAAGCTACCAAGTTTCTCACAGAAAAAAAATCTAAAGGTAATTAACTGTACCTGTGTTTCTTGCGTGGTAGGCTATGAGATGTGAGGCAAAACTTTTTTTTTTTCACGAGATGATGGTGAAAGGCGTACTTTGCAGAAGAGTGGAAAAAATATAATTAATAAAATCAAATGAAACATCAAATTGTTTCCAAAACCTAAGAATATCTAGAGTTCCTTTAATGTTTTTCAAAATGTTTATCATCAAATCATCTTTTCTTATTTAGAGATAAATCCTTAAAAAAAAGTGAATACAGAATCTGTGTGCTGTAAAATCTTTCCAGTGACAAAGCTAGAGGTTATATTGCTTGGACTTTCCCTTACCTTAAAATCATACTCCTTAAAACACTAAACCTAAGCTAGGTTGATGGCCAGATCTGCAATAAATTGCACTGGTTGAGTGTGTTTCTACTGACTAAGTAGGATTAAGTCAAGCTTCAGAAGCCGGAGGATTTAAAGTTAGGAATTTCTGGATTGATGTGCTTTCTCGGTACATGATTTTTTTCTTAGAGAGGAAGGGCCTGTGAAGCCACAGAAAAATCTAGAGTCAAGTAAATAAAAATGATATGCAAATTGTCCTTTTGCTCTGTGGTAGAGAAATGTACATAAGATGGGTCCTGCTCTTCTTTCCATGATCCTGAAAAGAACAGTGATGCCACTATATTACCTCTCCATTTTACATGCGTTTTTAGGCATCGAAGTAATACCAAGGGGGAAAAAAGGCATTTTTAGACATCATGCTTTGTAGAGATCTCCCCTGCTGTAAAATTCCATCAGGCTGAGAAGTCATAAGGTAAGCTGTTATTCTCTATCCTTTTAACTGTGTGAAAACAGAATTTCAAGGCACCATAATGCAATAGTATCCAGCAAACTTATTCCATTCGTGTACAGTAAGATAGCCAGAGACTAAGAAGATTTGCAAGAAGAATCATTAGTAAATTAGATTTGATTAAACCTTTATTGGTCTTGTTTGCCAGTTCAAAAATGTTAGAAGAAGAAAATAAAGATCTAGTAATTCTCTACAAAGACAAAATGAAGGGATGTACAATAAAAAGAGTATTTAGATCTTCCAAAGGAACCAGAAATGATCTTCTATTCCATGGCAGTAAATACAACAGTATAACTGGGAAGAAAAGGTTAATAGTGTCCTCGAAATTACTCCAGTAAGTTCTGATCAAATCCAGTAAATTGAAGCTTTATATTTTCTTTAGTGTGAAACTGAATGTGTTGCTGAGTTCATAAAAAAATCCTTGCTGATAGCACCAGATAATAAGTAATTTGCTTTCTATTTCTAGACTGATTAATTTTTTCTGAATATCAAAGACCTTTCATTTAAAAGTGAACTGTTCAATGTTTTATTAAATTATTTAAAATTTCCCTTCTTTTTTCCTCATTTCTGTGTAACTATAATCTTAGTACGTTACATCCGATGAAACCATGATTAATCTGCATGTTGATAATTTTGAATTCAGGTTCAACCTGTTTCTGTTTAGAAAGGAGGCTTTATTGTAGAGATTTGAAACTGACTTTCTGCTCATGTAAAAAAGAAAAGCATTTTTCAAAATGGAAGGGTTTATTTTTCCATTTGTCTCACTTGGGAGACTTCATAAATACTGATGTCCTAGGGCTATATACTGCCCTCAGTCTGGGCAGCCAGCTCCCATTGACATCCCTAACATTTTATTCTTGGTCAAGGGCAACATATGACTAGTCATCTTTTACACTCCATCACTTTTCTGGAGAAATAAAACAAAGTGAACTGGTTTTTAAAAATCAGATTGCTAGTTTCTCTGTTTCATTACTTCCTGAGGTTTATATATCTAGAATGACAAAGTAATTACATGCTAAGATTTTGACACTCACTAGAAAATTTTCAAATTACTCCTATCTGAAAATAAGAAGGTAATCAAATATTTCAGTACCAAAAAGTTTGTCATGACCCTCACATTTTAAACTCCACCAGCCCCCTGGCTGCACACAACTGATCTGTTAATCAAATTTATTGTTGTGCATACTCACCCATAACTTCTGCTAAAAGCTGCTGGCAGGACAAACTATTACTGCTGCTTAAAGCCTTATTGAGTTATTTAAGGTGGTATTTTTTTCATCTGTGAAATAAATTTTAACATATGATGCTGCCTTTGGCTGTTTCTTCTGGAACCTCCTTGAACTATCACTTGTAGCTAGAAGAAAAAAAAAAATCATTTGAGTTGCTACTGATAGACCTTTCTTTCCAGTTTAACAAATTTCTTTGTCTTTGTAAGGCTCCTAGGTTAAGAAGCATATACAAATCATCACATTTCATCCCATTTCATGACAAATTGTGGTCCACTGAAATTTACAGGTAAATTGGAACTAGTTCTAATTTCATGAGGATTCTTAGTTTCCTTGCACAGTGCTTCCAGAGACCTCAGAAAGGATTGTTTTTCATGAATGTGATTGATTTTTTTTTTTTTTTGATTTTTGTTTTTAATTTTTTATTGTCACAAGTCATGATATTCTTGGAAGCCCTCACTTAAAGACTACAATTCTCACACATGAATGCAAAAACTTATTTGGTAATTTGTTGTAGCAATGTACGTGTAAGAAACCTATAAAGGAATTAATCTTATATAATGATTTAGGAATAAATTAATGTGCTTAATTCAGTCGTTATGGTGAATATATGCTTTGTTACTTTTGATTAAGTCAGAGGGTTTTTTTTTTTTCCTCAAAAATTCATATTATGGTTGACTAGGAAGAGATTGCATATTTTGGTTTCAAAATACCAAAAAAAATAAGTTACATTAGACACTGTACCTACAGATAATAATTTTTTCCAATTCAATGTCTTACAACCTCATGATGGTTCATGGGAAATTAAATTACAACACACATCCATTATCAGTTCTCAGGTAGTTAATCCAGAAAGTTTTAAGTTGTGACAATTCTAAATAAAGCTAAGTATAAAACTTTGAGCAGCAAGGTGCAGTGTGGGATAAGTTCACTGCCATATTCTACACAAGGATTGTACAATTCTTCAAGTTGCCTCTTACAGCTCCATAACCTTAGATCTATGGTGTCTCAATATCCACTCACATGGTTGGCAAGGAGCACTGCCTCTGTGTGCCAGCACACTATCACCTTGCTGTCTGAGAAATCACAAATTATAGCTGTTTCAAAAATAGTATTTGAAGAAAACGAGCCGTTTGAGACATATCACTGCTGAAGTTAGGGAGGCAGAAACAAAAAAAACACAACTCTCTTCTGTAAGCCACATTTGTTAGCTGCATAACACTGGATCCTGGTTTTGTTTTGTTTTAATAATTATAAAAGACTGTTTTCCAAAAACATGTTCTGTTTATTCAGGAGGACATCCATACAAGTTGTTGTTTTGCACAGCTTTTCATGGTTTGTAAACATTACTTATTCTTTCATTTAAATGAATTGAAATAACTTACATTGCTGGAAATTTTCTACCTAACTGTAGTTTAAAAGTTTGCAATGTGGAGCTTTTGGTGAAAAGTAGGAAGAATCTTTGCCTAGCTGTTTAAATGGTTTTGACAAGAATAAATTGATTTTTCTGTACTATATATTCTCCAGGGAAAAACAAAACAACACAAACCAAAAACCAACCCTGAAAACATCATGAAGTGTCTAGGTATAAAATATAAAAGGATTTAATAGCAAGCTTCAGTTGCTCAAACCGAATAAGAAAGCCTATACTGCCTTTGAAATCTGGCCTTTCCAACAGTGTGTTGTTGGAAAAGTATAAACAACTGATGTAAAATGTATTGCTCTCGTATATTTTGCAATGCTATAATATATTCTTCATTTTTTTTTCTTTTTTTTTTTTTTTTTTTTCCCCTGCCAATTTATTTCAGGAATAGCGCAACACAGAATAGTGAAAGTTTTCTTGTGCTATGGTAAGGTAGAATTTAGCCTCTAACAACTCTGTCCATCAGTAGTTCTTGTCCTTTTAGGCATGTGCTGACTCTAAAGGTGTCATTCACTGAAAGATTCTGTGTTCTTGTTATGGAGGCATCTGTCAACTAGGAACTCAATTGACAACAGGAATCTTATTATTAGGGATGTGCCAAAACCAAAGTGCCTGATATTTTGTTCTGCTTTATAGAAGTAAGCAAATATTCTTTCCCTTGATATGACATAGGCTTTCTATTTTTGGGAACAGAAGTATCTTATTAGTATACTCTAGAGGTTCAGCAACAATGTGTGACTGAAAACAAAGTAAAATAAAAAAAACACAAACCCACAAAAATCCCTAAACACCACCACTACCAAATTCTGTTTTTATTAACAGAAAGTATTACCAAACGTTTGGGTACTATAAGTGAATAACAATGAATTCAAAATAAACTTTCTAAATGTTTAACTATAGTAGAAAACATTTGCCTTATGAATGCTTTTGCCACCCTTCAACAGGATGTATTCATCTCAAAGTCCTTTGTCAAGTAGAGAGTTAGCTGTGAGGCAGTAGGCCTGGGTCCTGCATTTGATTCTAGACTCTGGCTCTGATTCTCCTTGGCAAGGTTTCTGTAGCCCATGAAAATAATAACAGAAAAAAAAAAGAAAAAACCCAACAAACTAAAGGTTCTTCATCAGGTAGTAAGAAATTCATTACATAGCAAAATAAAGGGGAAAAAAAAAACAAAAAACATACTCTGGATGTTCTAGTAGCCTGATATTTGGGTCATTATAGGTTTTTTCACCTTAGAGGAGAAATGCTGTTTCTGGGAGCCAGCTGTATTCTTCATTGAAATCCTTTTATTAAAAACACAGAGAAATTTGTGACCACAGTAGAAACAAAGTAAAAAAGACAGTTTTCAT
The DNA here is from genome assembly GCA_025345505.1 of Todiramphus chloris collaris. Classification (NCBI taxonomy): domain Eukaryota; kingdom Metazoa; phylum Chordata; class Aves; order Coraciiformes; family Alcedinidae; genus Todiramphus; species Todiramphus chloris. Next base: position 30,180,020 of record JANVCC010010406.1, read on the forward strand.
GTTCAAAGATCCTGAAGCTTATTTGGCCAGCTATGTCCAATTCTGAAAGCTCTGTCTTTCATCTATACCTAAGCCATGCTTTTGCTTACTTTTCTCATCATCTGCTGGCTTTCAGGACTGAGAGTAAGCAACAACACTAAGTTGGTTCTTCCCATATTTTTACTGCTCCTTCTTGACCCTTCCTTGTTTTGCCAAAAACAGCTGTTAGTGTAGCTGTTCAGTGAAGTGGATGAAGACTGACTTAAAACTTCCTGGAAAATTATTGACATTTTCTAGGTAAATTTCTAGGTTCTCTAAAGACCAAGGCTACTGAAAAGCAACACTGAAAAAAACACAGGGATTGAAATCAAAAATGTCAGTATTAGACAGGAGTTACTTGTCAACAGCAAAATCACTTTGACAAAGGAAAGTAGCAGTGTTAAAGTGGATCACAAGTACCATGTTAACAAGCAATTGTATATTTTTTAGAGGAAAACATTTGTCTATTTCAAACACATAGCTTGAAAGACATGAATTCATCTTGCTGCTATACAGGTATGGAAACAGAACTGCTGTTTCCGAACAATGAATGAAAACAGTAAAATCTGAAAAGAGAATAACAAAATTCCTTTTTTTTTTTTACCAAATAATTTCTGAATAAGATCTAAAAAGCAGTCTGTGCAATGTACATAATTCCTTGATAGAATTAAAAAAAAAAAAAAAATTGTTTAATTGTATAAAGAAAACACTAAAAATCAATCCTAACTTGTGTATAAAATCACCGGACATATTGGTTTAGTCTACTGAAGCACTTAAGGCAAAGAATACATTGTTTAAGGGGAAATAAAACTGTTGAATCATATTCATAACTGAAAATATGTCTTCATAAGTGAAATGAAACATACTTTTAATACAAATTATAAATACATGCTACATATTTCTAATACTATTTTATCAAAATTCCTGATGAGACAGTACTGTAAAAGCTGCTAGTTTTATTTCTGAGAAAAACAATGCCAGTAATTCATATACTTCCTCTATGTTTAATTTATAAAGAGAAAAAGACTAAAACTGTGTGTGGGAAAATCCTCTATTATCAAATGCCATTGTGAAGAAAAAGTTTTGGTACTAACTAGCAGAATGACATTAAATAAATTTGTTGAAAATAAGCGGTATTAGCTGATGATTGTTAGAAAAGAAAAAGACTTTCTATTAGTTATTAATATACAGGTGACTTTATTTTTTTCTTTGTACCAAAAGGGGATATACCAACTACAGCAGATGCTTTTCACTGTTTGTGAATTAAGTCCAGAACCAAGTCCAGACAGGAGGACATGGCTAAAATGACCCATAAAGAGGCAATACAGTCAGGGGTGTCCATGATAAGTGATAATTTTTGATACTTAGGAAGAGGAGAATAAGGAATTCTAAAAACACATAAGGAATGATGTTCACAAAAGCAATAAATGTGAAAATAACAAGTGTCTCTCTAAGAGACAAATATAAATGAAAAAAATAGAATTGAAACAACTAATTAAAAGAAGCTGAACATTTCTTAAAGAAAGAGCTATAAAGTTACATGCAAATCCTCCAATGGTTTGTGTTACAAAGGAATAATTTGTATTTGTATGTTGATTCTCAAGGGAAATATCCTTTTCTATTCTAAAGTCTGCCTCAACTTTCCTTTCTTAGACAAAATGAGGACTAGAAAGTTTCTATTGCCACTATCATTACAGGATTTTATAGATTAGTTAGATAAATATCTCCTTAATTATATACATGATTGACTATGTATATGATACATAGAATACATCCATGTATTTTGGCAAAATGGTCTAGTTACCCTTAGATTTTCAGCTTTTTTTTTTTTTTCCTAAAAATTTATTAAGATTTAGAGTTGTGATTTTGATTATCTTATGATTTAGAGGTTCATACCTCTCTGTTCACTGAATAGTATGTTCTTGAAAATATTCATAGGACAAAAGAATGTTCTAAGGGACCATTAATTAATTGTCTCAAACATCACTCCTATAGGGAAAAAACATTTCTTGTAAAGACACTGTGTAGGAGTTGTTTGTCTTGTTGTTGTTAACCACAGAGGAACACCATCAGCCATCAACAACAGAGGAACATCATCAATTGTCTACCATGGAAAGAACTGCAAAAGAAGGGATCTTGGTTACATTGTGCCCACCTTCCCTCCATTCTTCAAACTGTGCATGAGCCTGGGCCTGGGGTGATTAATTTACACTCATCTCTCTTTAGGAGACCACTGAAAGACCCCTCAGTGACAGTACTGGGCAAGTGCATTAGTCACAGGAGTGATGTAACATGGGGGAAAGGCAATGCAAAGCAGTTCTGAGAAGTTAATTGATTATCTCCTGGAAGAGAAGGGAACATGGACAATAAATGATGGATATGTGGACTGAGAGACAGAAGCTTCTCCCACTGAGAAAATCCATCCAATGGGATGCTGTTGAAATGTGTGGGTGATATACTAATCTATCCCTCTTATTTCCAACGTTGCTTCCTTCTTCTCTTCCCTTTTCTTCTGCTAAGTTGTAAGAGCACTAATGAAGTGTCATTGGGTTACAAGTGATATCTGACCTCATTTGTGTCTCAGTTTTACACTGGAGTAGTCATACTGGGGACCTGATTGGACCATAACAAATGCCAATCTGCAAATGATGAGCACAGTGCATGAAAGGAAACACGCATTCTAACATTGCCACAAACTAGAATGAAGAACCCTTATATATGGATGTAAAACTTCCTAACTGATCATTTGAAGGTTGTCTTTTCTAAGTATTATTTGCTTTATCTCTATTACTTTCTCTAAGTTTAAATATATTTCTGACTTTGATCCTTCAGCCTTTGTGAGGTTTTTAGCTTCCAGGACTTAATCAACTGATCAAGACATCAACTAATCAAGACTTATTCTGGCTTCCAGTAGTGCATGACAATTATTGTAAAGAAATCAGAGTCTCCACAAGACCTGTGCTGGTGTTGGAAAAGGACAACATACTGAATAGTGAGAAGCAAGCATCAGACAATCAATAGTGTAATGACATCTTTCCTCTCTTTTCCCCATCCAAGCACTTCACAGGAAGGAAACAAGGTGCTTGCAATAGGCCTACACTGTATCATTTGACTACGAATTCTGCAGTAATCTGGAAGTTTACTTATTTTCCTCAAGGGCCCATTTAGAAATGATTTGTGTTGCACATTTAAGAAAATGTGTCAGCAATTTTTTTCTGAAGATAGATGAAGAAAGTTAAGTGCAGTGGAATATTGCTGTATATATCAAGTTTTAAAAACCGGACTTTAGAGTTATAGCTTCATGACTTTAAGGTCTGCCTATGTAAACATAACTGCAAAAAACCCCACAGTTAAGCTCATGTTTTCCCTTCAGTCTCTTTTTCTGAAAAATAAATTATGTTTCTCTGCTTAGTCAGTCCATTGGTTTAGTTTAGTCCATTTAGTTTAGTTTCATTACTTTTTAATGTTGTATTCATAGGAATAATTAAGTCAAACATAGTTAAATTCATGCTTTACCATGCTTATAATCATATATGTGTTGAGTATTCAGAGAAAGAAAATAAACAAAAACAATTAGTTTTATCAGTAAGAATGTAAGCTTGTAGAGGACAGATTTACATTCAGATTCTTATCCTAAAGAAAGCTGAGGCATTTTATCTTAAGTATGTTAACACAGAGAGGGGCAGTACCTTCTTTCACATCAAAACCTTAACTGGAAAAGCCATGCTCATTCATGTTCTTTTTCTTCTTCCAATTAATATTTAATTATTTAGTGCAAAATGCAGCTCCTGTGGATAGAAGAAGATATATTTATTTATCCAGCTTTCCCTTTAGCCTATGAGGTACAATGTGTAATGAGGAGAAACTAACAGAAATTAAGTGAAAGGGGAAAATTTAATCTCGAATTAATGTGCCATACATGAATACTCTAACAGTCAACTATTAAATCACAAAAACTGCAATTCTTAGAGTTTCACCTCTTTATACATGAAAATGCTGTTAAAGACTTTTAAATCCATGAGAAAGCTAGGCTGGTGAGCAGTGTGAAATAATTGATACCTGGATACCCGGAATAAAGATCATATTAAGGATATCCTGCTGTACACAATCTCTTTCCCTTGCTGAATAGCTGAATAGCTGATAACTTAATAACGACCAAAACATGGTTTATAGGAATTTCTCTTTTTAAGTACTAAATTTTATATACTTAATGATACAAAAATATCCACTTAAATGACCTGAAGTACTCTAAAAAAAAAAAAAAAGTTTCAAATTTTTGTGGTTGGTTTATTTTTTTCCCTTTGGTTTGTTTTTATTTGTATCTATGCCTGTGTGCATCAAACTCTAGAATACCAGTCCTGAAATACTCTTAACATTAAAATTTAAATCAATAGGAGTAAAAATGAAAACCTACTTAAGCCCTTTGGGCTTTGTGATACACAATATTTTTTTTCCAAACAAGGATGCATAGAGATGGATTTCACAGAATCACAGAATTACCGAGGCTGGAAAAGACCTCTGAGATCATCAAGTCCAGCCTATGACTGAACGCCACCACATCAGCTAGACCATGGCACTAAGTGCCACATCCAGCCTTTCTTTAAACAAATCCAGGGACAGTGACTCCACCACCTCCTTGTGCTGTCCATTCCAATGTCTGATCATGTTCTCTGTCAGGAAGTGCTTCCTGATATCCAGCTGAAACCTCCCCTGGTGCAGTTTCAGGCCATGCCCTCTCATCCTGTCACTAGTTACCTAGGAGAAGAGCCCAACACCCATCTGACCACAACCTCCTTTCAGGCAGTTGTAGAGAGCGACGAGGTGCCCCCTGAGTCTCTTCTTCTCCAGGCTAAACAACCCAAGCTTCCTCAGCCTCTCCTCATAAGACTTTCCTTCTAGTCCCTTCACCAGCCTCATTGCTCTCCTCTGGACCTGCTCCAGAACCTCAATATCCTTCTTGTAGAGAGGGGCCCAGAACTGTACACAGTGCTTGAGGTGAGGCCTGACCAATGCTGAGTACAGGGGGAAAATCACATCCCTAGTCCTGCTGGCCACACTATTCCTGATACAGACTAGGATGCCATTGGCCTTCTGGGCCACCTGAGCATACTGCTGGCTCACGTTCAACTGATTGTCAACCAGCACTCTCAGGTTTCTCTCTCTACCAGGCTGCTCTCCAGCTGCTCCTCCCCCAGTCTGTAGTGCTGCATGGGGTTATTGTGGCCAAAGTGCAGGACCCTGCACTTGGTCCTGTGAACTTCATACCGTTGGCCTCAGCCCATCAACCCAGCCTGTCCAGGTCCCTCTGCAGCATATTCCTACCCTCCATCAGATCAACAGTCTCTCCCAGTTTGGTGTAATCTGCTAATTTACTGAAGGTTGACTCAATCTCCACATCCAGATCAACAATAAAGATGTTGAATAGGACTGGCCCCAGTACTGATCCCTGGGGTACACCACAGGTCACTGGGCACCAACTGGATGCAGCACCATTCACCACCACTCTCTGGGCCAGGCCATCCAACCAATTTTTAATCCAGTGAAGGATGCACCTGTCCAGGTGTGGACTGTCAGCATTTCCAGAAGGATGCTGTGAGAGACTGTGTCAAAGGCTTTGCTGAAGTTGAGGTAAACCACATCCACAGACTTCCCCTCATCCACTAAGCGGGCCACCCAGTCATATAAGTATATGAGATTGGTCAGACAGGACCTTCCTTTCCTAAACCCTTGTTGTCTTAGGCCTCATCGCCTGGTTGTCTTCTATATGTTGCATGATGGCACTCAGGATGAACCGCTTCATAACTTTGCCAGGCACCAAGGTCAGGCTGAAAGGCCTATAGTTCCCCAGATCCTCCACTTCTTGTGGATGGGAGTCACACTGGCCAACTTCCAGTCATCTGGGACCTCCCCAGTTAGCCAAGACTAGTGATAAATGGTGGAGAGTGGCTTAGCCAGTTCTCCCTCCAGCTTCCTCAGCACCTTAGGATGAATCCCACCCAGACCCATGGGCTTGTTGCAATCTAAGTGGCACAGCAGGTCACCAACTACTTCCTCCTAGATTACAGGAGGGGTATTCTGCTCCCCATCCCCACCTACCTACTCAGGAGCCCAGTTATCCTGAGGATATCTAGTCTTTTTATTAAAGAACAAGGCAAAGAGGGTGTTAAGCATCTCAGCCTTTTCCTTATCTTCTGTTACTATGTTTCCCCCCTTCATCCAATAAGGAATGTAGATTTTCCATGACCCTCCTTTTCTTATTATTTATAAAAGCATTTTTTTATTATCCTTAACAGAGATGGCCAAATTAATTTCTAACTGAGCTTTTGTATCTCTATTCTCTTCCTACATGACCTTACAATATCCTTATATGCTTCCTGATTCACTTGACCTTTTTTCCAAAGTTGATAAACTTTTTTTTTTTTTTTTTTTTTTTCTGAGTTTCTACAAAAGCTGCCTGCTCAACCAGACTGGTCTTCACTGACGGCTCATTTTCTGGCACACAGGGACAGCCTGCTCCTGAGCCTTCGTAAATTCATTCTTAAAGTAAGCACAACTTTCCTGGGCCCCTTTGTTTTTGAGGACTGATTCCCAAGAGAAGAAAAACACTTTAAAACACTCTCCCTCAATAGGAAGGCTAGAGCAAATGTAGTTTATGAATCATCTCTCAGCCAAATGATGACTGTGAGTAGGCAGAAATAGAATCAATCACTAAACTAAAAAATGTAGTAGTGGGACTATAAGGTCAAACTCTGTTGTGGAATTTTCCCAGGTAATATTTTCTGAGGATTTTTCCCAGCAATTTTATCTTATGAATAGATAATTTTTTTATTTTTTCTCTTTCATGAGTGCAAGAGAATTGAATCAAGATATTCATAACTTCTTATCTGTATAGTTTTTTCCACATATACCTGTTCATTTCTTTACCATAGAAATAGGAAGTTGATGTTGCTTCTTTATGCAGTGGATGAACTTTCTGAAGCATTGCACAGAAAAATGGGTTAAAAAAATGTAGGCTGTAAGAAATTTTGTAAAAACTGCTTTTCTTTTTAATAAAAAAATAAAATTGCTAAAATTATGATCATCAGAATTGCATTTCTCTTTTTGCAGTTTAGGAATATTTCATCAAATGTAGTCTTCAGTATCAATATTGCAATCTTTGCCTTTCTACATACCTCCAGGAATGAAGAATGTATTGCATGACAGAAAGAAGTCTTTCCAGCAACAGACAACTGAAAGAAATCCAGATGTGGTGTTCACAAAATATCACTTATTTATTTTCCACAGTAACACTTCAGTTAAATTACTTTTTGAAACATAGAGGCCCAAAGAAAATCTGAAAAAAAATTAGGGAAGAATTTTTACAGTTTGAATTCCTCCCACAAAAAACCCTCAAGTCTATATTGTTTTATTTACCTCTGAAAGGGCTTTTCCAGGTCTGATCCAGACATAGATAAATTATTGTGAATCATGCATTGCTGGCATCAGAACGATGTGTTAAGAATTTTCTGTATTCTCCATGTTTCTGAAAGCTGCCTGCTTTCTTTATGATTCTCTGTATAGAATATTGCAGACATAATTTTTGAGAATGACAAGAAATTTGTATATCAGTCACCTTCCCACTAGAAAATCATCTTTTCTCTAAAAACACTTTGATGTCAGAACCTAAAATTTCCATGCAACCTGAAATTTTTTCCACAGTGGGAAAATAGTATATATATTTCTACTAGGAAAAAAAAAAAACAAAACAGTAATCAAACCAGCAGTTTAAGTGTGTTGAATGCCCCACAAAAGAAGCCTCCATCATGTCTTGGTGTTGGTGATGAGATGCTGTTTTTTTCTAAATTACATTAACTTACTTTAATCATAGCACTATGACAACTTTTTTAAAGCTGGAGTTGTAACAGAAGTTAAATTCAAAATTAGAATCAGGAATTATTTAAAACTCAATGAACAGAGTCAGTACTTTAGTGAAATTCCTGGCTTTCATATTGATATTTTCTTTCCAGTTTAAATGTGGTAAAGAAGACCTACTATTTTTATAATCTTCTTTCTTAGTGTTACAGAATAGAGATAGCTGAAGTCCATTCAAGGTTGACAGAGAACAGCCAGTAAACTAGAAATTAAGTCCTTGAAGAGTAAAAAAGGGATCTGAACTCACAGAGCTAAGAAGAATTATAGAACAAAGATTGGATTTTGAGTATTAATGATACTTGAAAAATAAAGAGATGATTGATGCTGGTTCTCTGATACAAATGTTCTACAAAGCATGTGATATTTGTGGGGTGAACAACACCAATGTGGATAGATACAGTTCAGGTTAGGCCTCCAGTGTTACTTCTGTTTAAGACCAGGTAATCCAAGAGAATGCATTGCTTCATGTCAGGAGGCATGTGTTCTCTAGAGTGAGAATCCATAACAGCAGTGGACACTGAGAGTTTAATCCAATATAGGAAAATTACTGACTTCAACATGTAGATAAAAATATATCATATCTAACATCAATACAGATAGACAGACAAATGGATATATTTAATATATCTTAGTTAAAGTACATCTACATCTTAAATTCCCTTAATGGTTTGACATCCATTGAAAAGGCCAGAAAATGTAGGTAAAGAAGGATTCAGTACCTGAGCTAATTCACTACTTAATAGACTAATTGACTCCATCAGATAAGAATGGATTATCTGACCTAGTTTGGAGTATCTTTATTCTTACATCATTTAAAGTTAAGCTAACATAATTGCAGTAAAATGAAAGTCTTGAAGTCCAACAGTAAAGCTGATGAAGATTTTAACATCTTCCACTATGCGATATCACAGACTGTCTTGTCAATAGCTTTACTCAGCAGTAGACTGTGGAATTATTCCTGGATGAATACAGGCATGCCTGCTATCAGCAAGACGGTGTGGGAATAAATTGGGCTGTGGATGACTACCTTGAGGTATGCTTGAGAATAGCAAAGGAGGAAGCAAAGCAGTGAAGCAAGATGATAAAGAAGAAGAAAGTAGAAGATAATCAGGATAGGGGGTGGTGATGGAGACAGCGTAGGATGGCCAATTGTGTACTAGTTTAGGATGCATGAACAGTGTGTGTTTAGAGTAGTTAACCAATAGCTGTTAGTGGTAGTATGTGTACAGGAAGAGAAATTGTATATAACCCTGGCAAAAATGTGAATAAAAGAACCTCAACCTTGATCATATTGATCTGTGTTGAGTCCATTCTTTCAGCTCCCACAAGTGGTGCCCAAACAGGGACCTTCTTGCTGCCATTCTACAAGGGATTACGAGCAGCTGGAATGAGAAGGGAAAAAAAAGCCACAGGAGGACCAACCTTCAGAACAGCTGCCCTGGCCAGCATGTCCCCAGAGATGGAAAGACAGCTGTTGACTTGATCCATAGATCTCGCCCAGAGGAGGTGAGCAGTCGGGGTAGGAGATGGGGAACATGCTCAACAAAGAGGAAGAAGCGGTGTTAAATCTCCTCCAACATAGTCTCTCTAAGAGAGGCCTGAAGTATGACAAATATTCGTTACGTCAGCTCTTAAGGTGGTGCCACAATCAAGGGTATGCCCCTGATCCATCTTTGACGTTTAAGCCAGAGATCTGGGAGGGTATTGGAAAAAAAATAGTGGATGCTATAGAGAAAGTAGATGAAGTAGCATTGGACTTGGTGATATAATGGAAATTATTATTAACCATACTGCAGGACATGAAAGCAGAAAGAAAGGCAGCATCTGGGGCACAAGTAACAGTAAAGCCGGCTGTAAATCTGTTCTTGCCCCCACCTAGTCCATTTTTGTCTCCATCAGATGCCCTTTCGTCTGCACTGACTACACCAACAGCGCCTATAGAGCAAGTCAATGATAAGGGGGGTGCAATCAAGGTGGGAAATTGTCTCACGGACTGTGTTTACCGTAACCCACATTGCCCAGGCGTGGGTATGGAAGCACCTCCAAAGCCGACCCCTCTGATAAAACCTTCTCAGCATAATAAGGTCCCTCTGACACCAGCACTGAGAGGCATTCCTAAGATCTCGCCCTCTCCACCTAACCCTGCAATCAATTTTCCACCGCTGCCAGAGGACAATGATGATGCGTGGGATGAGCCCCCCGTAACAATGTACAGTGAAAGGCAAAAGCAAGTGGGGGGGCAATGTGTGGGCTGTGATCCTAGCGAGCAGTGGAGGAATGTGTGTGAGGGAGCTCTGAGGGATGGAATAACTAATGTGCTGTTTGCATTCCCTGTTACAGTAGTGCAAGGGGGGCCGAACCAGTGGGTGCCTTTTCATTGGGACTTAATCAAGGAGGTTCGTAAATCAGTTGTGAATTATGGGTTGCAAGCACTCTTTACACAAGCTCTGTTAGATAATATTTTTTGGGGTCAGATTTTGACACCCTGGGATTGTCAGCAGATGATTGATATTCTTTTAACACCAACTCAGCGGCTGTTGTGGCAAGATAGATGGTATAAGTTGTGTATGCAAGAGTCATTAAAAAATATTGAAAGACAGGAGGGAAACCCATGGCATCTGATAACGTTTGAGCAAATAGCTTGTCAAGGTCTATTTGTGAATGTACAATTACAGGCTCTCCTACCTACAGAGGCTTTACAGCTAATAGGGTGCTTGACGTTGTTGCCTTGCATGTTGACACAAATGAGGGCGAGCAGCCAGGCATCTTGGCAAGCCTCTGCGCCAGAACTGCAGGGAGTGCCGGAGTGGACATGGAAACAGCAGTAGAAGTAACATTTTGGGACACAGTGGTCCAGTGTGTGCCCATTAATATTAAAGGATCTGTAGGATATGGCTTGAGTGTGCTTTTATTAGGTCAATCGTCAGCAACAAAGAAAGGACTGTTTGTGTTACCTGGAGTTATTGATGCGGTCTTTACTTGACAAATACAGATTATGGTGCGGACTCCCTCCCCACCAGTTAACATACCTGCAGCCAGTCGCATTGCTCAGCTAGTGCCTTTCACTGTGCAGACAGCTCAGGCCTTAACAAATGAAAGGGGGGAGGATGGATTCGGCTCAACTGGACAGCCAGAGATTTTTTTTTTTACCTTAGACATCAGTCAGCAAAAGCCAACAATGAAAATAAAGTTTATTCATCCTCACAGTCACAACCAGCTGAAAGTTTGGACACATGACATGCTAGTGGACACTGGAGTGGATGTGACAATACTTAGCCAACATACCTGGCCACCAACATGGCCTCTTACCAATCCCACTCATGGACTGCTGGGAGTGGGAGGAATTTCTATGGCACAACAAAGCATGGTGGTCCTTACATGTGAGAATCTAGATGGGTTTCATTGTTCTGTGTGACCTTATGCAGCACCTATACCCATTAGTTTACTGGAACATGATGTGCTAAGTCAAATGAATGTTACCTCAGGGTTTTATGTAGAGGCCATTCAGAAGAGACCAAAACTCAAATTGCAGTGGAAAACAGACACTCCAGTATAGGTTGATCAATGGCTGCTAACAATAGTAAAGGTCACTAAATTACAGGAATTGGTCCCTGAACAATTAAAAAAGGGACATATTCAACCTACAACCAGTCCCTGGAATACACCCGTATTTGTGATACCAAAAAAGACAAGAAAATGGTGACTGCTACATGACTTAAGGAAAAACAATCAGGTCATCGAGGACATGGGACCCCTTCAGCCAGGTCTACCATCTCCCAGAATGATTCCTTGAAATTGGGAACTGTTAATTATAGACCTTAAGGACTGCTTCTTTACCATTCAGCTGGATGGAGAAGATGCAGAGGGGTTTGCATTTTCTGTTCCTAGTACGAACAAGGCTAGTAGCATACAAAGATATCATTGGGTGGTATTACCACAAGGAATGAAAAATTTGCCCACTATGTGTCAAATTTATGTAAACTGGGACCTACAGCCCAGAAAAAAAAAAGAAAAATGGCCTCAATATATTGTTTATCATTATATGGATGATATTTTGATTGCCAGAGAGACAATTTGAAAGACTCAAATGATTCAGGATCTTACTGCCACCTTGCAACGCAGTGGTCTTCAAATTGACCCTGAAAAGATTCAAACCACAGAGCCTTGGAAGTATCTGGGGTGGGAAATAAAAAAACCCCAACAATTATGTCACAAAAGATACAGCTGTGAGTCCACATAGAAACATTGAATGATGTTCAAAAGCTCGTTGGAGATATTAACTGAGTGCGTAATATTTGTGGAATGAATGAATCAAACATCAAAGCAATAGCTATGAAAAACAAACAAACAAACAAAAAAAACACAAACAAAACCAAAACAAAACAAAAAGGGGAAGAACCCCAGGCTACACCACACGAGAGGATTTAGAAGGTAGCTATGCACTTAACTTTTTAAGGTTAGCTGAGGGAGAGTCTGTTTCACCAATAATAAGACACATACAAGGTATGGCATGAACACTGAGAGACAAAGCAGAATGTATATGTAAAAGTAAGGAATCTAGAAAAAAATCAATGGGAAGGGGCAATGCAACTATTAACATGGCATTGAGGGTATGCTTGCGTTGTTACAGGAGAAGGCATGAGGTGGATACCAGCTAAGTGGATCAAACCACGGACAACACCTGCACCCAAACCCTCATCAGCATCCTCGTCATCTGGACTTCCAGAACAGTGACCAAATTGACCCAGATATTGCCAAGACAAGATGTATGGGTAACGTTTGTTAATGAAACATTTATCAGCATCAAGGAAACAAGCTGGAATGCATGACATAACCAGACATATCCTAATAGAAACTGGCAAATAACAGAGAAATCTCCACAATGGAGTAGATCTACCAGTCAGACCACTAGGAGGTCCCTGTTATATTGGAAAGATCTCAATGCTTACACCCTCCTATAGGGATATGCTGAATCGGATCTTGTGGAGTGTTACCAGGCCCCGACAAAAGAGATCACTGTCATACTTTGATGAGTCATGTGAAGATGAGATCCAATTTTGGGACACTCCCTTTATAGCAGTGAACTCTCTATTTACTCATAATATAGCTGCAGGATAAGCACTGGGTGGTTTGAAAAAGTTGAGGTGTTGGGTATTGAAGCAGTTAGATATCACTTCAAAAATATTAACTGAGCTTTAGTAGATGTAGACAGCACTGGGCATGCTAATTTGCAAAATAGACGTGTGATTGATTTTTTGTTGTTGGCACATGGACATGGGTGTCGGGAATTTGGAGGTATGTATTGTATGAATTTGTCTGATCATTCTGTATCTATCCATAAGCAGATGGAATGATTACAAGAAAACATGAAGAAGTTATCCATCACAGAGAGTGGACTATCTGGACAATTGACTACTTGGGGAATTATGGGATGGATAAGGATCTGTTAATACAGGGGATGGTCATTCTATAGTGTTAGTGATGTTAGCTGTAGTACCTTGTTTATTGAAGATGGTAGGAAGGATGATTGAAAGAGCTATTCAAGGTGTCTGGATTGCACAAAAACAAAAAGGGGGAATTTTGGAATTATTCCTGGAGGAAAACAGACATGCCTGCTATCAGCAAGATGGCGTGGGAATAAAATGGGCTGTGGATGACGACCCTTGAGGTATGCTTGAGAACAGCAAAAGAGGAAGCAAAGCAGTGAAGCAAAAAGATGAAGAAGAAAGTAGAAGATAACCAGGATGGGGGGGAGGAAGGGGAGGTGATGGAGGCAGTGTAGGATAGCCAATTATGTACTAGTTTAGGATGCGTGAACAGTGTGTGTTTAGAGTAGTTAACCGATAGCTTTTAGTGGTAGCGTGTGTAGAAGAAGAGAAATTGTATATAACCCTGGCGAAAATGTGAATAAAAGAACCTCAACTTTGATCATATTGATCTGTGTTGAGTCCATTCTTTCAGCTCCCACAGTAGACAGATCAGATGAGGTTTTAATTCTTGATATATACAGAAAGCATAATTCATTTCAGAAATACAGAAACATGTCTTTCAGAAAAGTTAATCTGAATATTCAGAAAATATTTATAAGATATAACAAATAAGGTTCATAAGACAGTTCTTTAATTTCAGTAATATTCCTGGAACTAAACCAGTTCACCTTGATGATTTTAAAAAGAGAGAAGCATGTCTTCAAAGTAAAATGGTAATGCCCTGAGGTATTAGAAAATAAATAGAACATGATGGTAGCCTGCTAAAAAAACCCCAGTATTTATGCAGTCATCAGTTTACAGTTACTTTTACAGGCTGTTCAGCATTCCTATGTAAAGGAACACCTATGGATCATTTTTTAAAACAAAAACAAACAAACAAACAAAAAAAATAGGTCTGTTATCAGAAAGCTCTTGTATGTTTATCACCATGCCTAAAGGCATATCTCATTTATGCAGAGATAAGTTTCAGGCTTAAATGAAGACAGTTAAAATTTATTTCCACAATTCAATCATGATTTCCTCACATTTCATGAGTCACATGTGAAAATGTCATATATGAATCACGTATGTATATTTGTCGATATATTGTGTGCATGTATATGGATACATTATAAATTAGATTGCATCCATTCATAGAATACATTTTTGATATGTTTATTATAAATAGAAATATATTTGCTTCCTCTTGAAGCCTCCTGAGTACAAATCAATGGTTTAAATTAAAAGCTAAGGATGCAATGAATAAAAGATGTAATTCATAGTTAATCTAATATAGATAATCTAATTCCATTTGTCTGTCTAAAGTTTGTCTTTGCCAAAAATTTTACTGAGAATGTTAGTGTACTGAAGCACCAAAATAACATTTGGAATATATTAACTTTTATTGAAATTTAAATGGAAATAGTTACCATTTTAACCTTGTCCACTTTTCTTTCTTGAAGAGATGTTTCACAAAATCACAAAGTAGTAGGCATTGGAAGGGACCTCTGTTGATCATCTAGTCTAACCTCTTTGCTAAAGCAAGTTTGCCTAGATCAGGTTGCACAAGAACACATTAGATTTTGAAAGTCTTCAGAGGAGACTCCTCAGCCTCTCTGGGCAGGCTGTTCCAGGCCTCTGTCAGCTTCACAGTAAAGAAGTTTGTCCTTCTGTTGAGGTGGAACTTCTTGTGTTCAAGTTTGTGCCCATTGCCACTTTTCCTATCACTGGGCACCACTGAAAAGAGTCTGGCCTCATCCTCTTGAGATTAAGTCTTCAGATATTTATAAGCACTGATAAGATCTCCCCTCAGTCATCTCTTCACCAGGCTAAACAGACACAGGTCTCTTATCCTTTCCTTGTAAGAGAGGCACTACAGTTCCCTAATCATCTTTGTAGCCCTCCATCAGACTTTCTAGTATTTCCCTGTCTTTGTTGAACTGGGGAGCCCAGAACTTCACCCAATACTCACTAAGACAGAGTAGAGGGGGAGGAGAACTTTCCTTGACCTGCTGGTCACAGTCTTCTTAATGTATCCCAGGATACCATTTGACTGCTTGGCCACAAGAGAATGCTGCAGGCTCATGGTTAACTCATACAACTGTACTCCAAGATCCTTCTCTGTGGAGCTGTTTTCCAGCAGGTCAAACCCTAACCTGTACTGATGTATGGGTTTATTGTTCCTCACATGCAAGACTCTACACTTGCCCTTGTTGAACTTCTTTAGGTTCCACTCTGACCAACTCTCCAGCCTGTTCAGGTCTCACTGAATGGCTTCACAGCCCTCTGATGTGTCAGCCACTCCTCCCAGTTTTTTATGATCAGCAAACTTACTGAGGGTACACCCTGTCCCTTCATCCAGGTTGATGAATATGTTGAGCAAGACTGGATCTCATACCCATCTCTGGACAACACCACTTGTTATGGGCCTTAACTAAACTACACTGCTGAGCACAAGTCTCTGAGCTCTGTCACTTGGACAGTTCTCAAGCCACATTACTGTCTACTCATCTAACCCACACTTCCTGAGTTTTTCTATGAGGATGTTATGGCAGAATGCCAAAAGTCTTGCTGAAGTCAAGGTAGACAACATACACTGCTCTCCCCTCATCTACCTAGCTAATCGCACTGTAGTAGGACATGTCACTAATGTGATTAATGGTAGTAGTACACATATTCCTTCAGATTTACTCTCTACTTTAGATTTTCCAAGTGATGCTCAGTTGGTGGATGAGAATTTCTTGGAGTAGGTTCCAGATTTATTCACTGAGCCTTTTTAATCTACTTTGCTTCATCCTTATATTCACAATGATCTATCCTAACCCTGAAAAATATTTTTTTTCCTTACTAACCCCATTACTTTTGGAAATAAGAATGATTGAGCAAGAGTGGTCTGATAGTCAATGCAAGCTAAGCACCTTATTCCTTCAGAGAGTTTAGTGCTTTTACTCCGTTATGCACCTCATCCAAAAGCTGTAAAAACTCTCTGACATCCAAGGCTTTCCAACCAGCACTAGGTGGGGAGTTGATAATGCTTGTCAACAGAGTATGACAGCCAGAACACAGGTTTTAAGTAATCAAGATAAGTAAAGGTCAGAGCCACAGGTGGCAGATAAAATGAGAGATGCTTCCAAAAACCAGAAGATTAGAAATTTTTCTTCCCTTTCTTTTTGTTTTTGGTTTCTCTTTGAAGAAACCCTAATGTCAGGCACCTTTCTTTAAAAATAGGGTACTAAGCAAAAGGAATCTTAACTTGCTTTACTCAACATTAGGAATAATTTATACAAAATTATACAATAACTATTTGCATTTCTGGAAACAGTAACAAGCTTCATATAAGTGCCCCATTGGGACATAACCTTTTAATGGTGGAAATGTGCATCTAAGCAAAGGAAAAGCTGCACTAAGAGTATGTCAGCAAGTGACTTGTGTTCCTTCCTATCTTCATGACTAGTGTGCAGCTGAAGATGTATTTCTGGAATAAATATTATCCTGCTTGATAATACAGGCTTTCAGTCTTGTTACTGTAACTGACATAAATGAGGTTAAAAACTGTCAGTCAGGTGGATTCATGACAGACATATCTTCAGAAAATCAACATTTCATTCCATACAAGAAAATGACACATTTCATTGAATGAGTAGAATTATTCAAACACCAGAGTCTGACTTTGTAAAAGAGGATGTGATTACCTTTATATTTTTTGCTTGTTTGTTTTTTAAAGGAAAATCTACCTAATTATGTGTATCTCATAATTTGCGGCATTTAACAATAGATGGATCAGACTTAGACAAAGTGAAGTTAAGTTCCATATGTCTAGAAGCTATTCCAGTGAATTTCACTGTTCTCAATGGTGTGTGAATCTTGCCAAGCAAAAGGAAAATGTGAGTTTCTGAAACATCAAGAATTCAGTATAACTACAGATCATTAGAGTACAAACCTTTGAAATAGGAAATGACCATCTGTGATCTGAGTTGTTGCATCTATATTTATCTAACTAGAGAGAAGACCAAGGTGGCTTTGAAACTACACACCAATATTCCCATTTCTTTTATTGACAGCCTGAATTCAGCTCACTGTGTCTGCACACTGTAGCTGGTGTTGGTGCTTTACACATTCCTTGCCCAGTGTCAGTCACATGACATGCATTCAAGGGCAGCTAGAACAGATATAAGCTGCAACAAAAATCCCAAAATTTGTTGAGAACTATCAATAAGCCTCACGGTTACATATCTTCTTAGTGTCTGCTGTAAATTATAGCCAGAGGAATCAGCTTTTTGTGCTAGTTCCGGTCTTAAGGCTATTCCATAAAATAGTGTGGCCAGATTTCTGCCCAAGGTCACCCATAAAAAACATGAATAGAATTATATAGGAAGTTGAATCTAACTCTGAATCTCTGATGAGAATCCTAGCAAGTAGCTAACAACTTTTCTTCCCCCCTGTGTTTTCTTGCATTCTTGTTCAGAAATTCCCTCCAAGGGATGATATATTTCTTCTTTAAGACACAGTTTAGAAATCATCATTTTCTAACTGAAAGAAACAATAAAAAATAAAAATCAGGAAATGGTTACAAGCTCTAATCATGATCAGACAACTGCATGCACTTAATTTCTGTGTGTAACTCTAGATAATTTAAATTTTCTCCCACCTAAGTTTGCCTGGAAGCAGTCATAAATGAACAAGCAAAGACTACATGGCTGTTGCTCACTTGTTTTGTCTGTTTCTCTTAGAGTCACATGTCCTCCAAATGTAACAATAATTTATAACCTCATCAGACTGCACTCATCTGTTTTCAAATACGTCTTACATATATAAGTAGAAAAATCCTACTCCTCTCCAATCCACTTGTACTGTCATTGATTAATTTTATTACAACAGTGTTTATAACTGTGATGTATCTTCACCTTGACTATTACATGAAATTTTAGCTTAAAGGTATGTAATAGAATGAGAAATGGCTAGTAGGATGACATTAATAATGAGAGAAGTGGTGTGGTTTCCTTACAAAGCAGGCTAAATACAGCAGAGTTCTTTACAATGGTAGCACAACTTTGATCTGATAAAACTTCTACAATAATTAATGATATAGAGAAGGTAAATAAGGAATTACAATTAAAAAGCCACCTGTAGTGAAATGTTCAGGTATCCATTTGAAGGTGAACAATAGCAAAGGGAGAGTGTAAATTAGAGTGAAAACGTAACTACAAATTTAATGCTCATGACATGAGTTTAAAATGGACCAAAAAGAAAGAACATTTTAATATATACCTGATAATGTTGCTACAGGAAATTGAGAGGATAACTGGAACAAAAATGCTTTCATTTTATATTTTGTGATCTGAAAACAATTACAGGAGTGTCTCTGTTTTTTTATATTTTGTTGGGGTTTTTTTTTGTTTTTGTTTTTGTTTTTGTTTTTGCTTTTGTTTTGTTTGTTTATTTGTTTTCCCAGAAAGTATTTTGGAATGGATTTTTCCAAGATACAAACCAAAATGAGGGCATTATAAATTAATTCAACTGGGATTGGAAAGTGGTGGCACACTGAGTATAGTGACACAATTTTTATCTTGCCAAGGAGACATAAACTAATTTGAAGAAGAAACATCAAACATCTGGAGACTATTTGCCTATTCTCAGACACACTGCTTTTTCAAACAGTGCTACCATTCCAAAAGTCACTCTTGTAGATTTTTCCAAGGCCATATATCTGTTTTGCTCAGGCATTGCTGATGCTCTAATTCCTCCTCCCCACTTCATGTTTTTCTTCTTCACCTGGACTGGTTTTTTTACAACACATAGTGTCTAAAACAAATCTTGACTGCTTTTCTATCCTAGCAATGAGAAGGTATGCAATCTTGAGTTTGGTTTTCTTTTGAGATGGTGACACAATATGTTTAAATCCTATAGTTTACTGAAGTGAAGAATAACAGTTCTACATATGCATTTCAATGAGTTTCAACAGCATCTTTTTGTCTTAGTCTGTATGGATTATACATAACTGGAATATCAATATGTACAGAGACACAAATGAGATGGACATGGTGTAGTTCAGAAACTGTGCAAAGATAAGTGAAATGCAGATTTTGAAGTGTAAATATGTATATATAGGGAGAATATTAACTTCTGACTGCAGCTGAATCAAAGGAATATAATTTGAGGAAGTGTGCTTTTATCATGGCAGAAATTCAATGTTATCAACTTACACTGCTCATTTCACTTTTGATTATTAATTGTTTGGAAAGAAACAGTGCTGATGTTACTAGCTGCAGCATGAAAAGAATTCTTCCTCCTAATGTATCCACCAGAACCCTGAATCAGTATGGTGGTTCCATCCCTGATTGACCGGAAATGTTTGTTTTGCAAAGTGAAACCTTGCAACTTTTAGAGATGTGTCATGTTAAATACCTTATACTCTTGATGGGTATATATTTTCTGTTCTGAAAAAAAATGAAAGCAAAGACCTTGCATAGTGAGTCAAAAATACAACATAGAATACACAAAGTATGGGATAGGTGCCTAGACTTGAAAAAGATTTTTTAATAATCAGTCAAGGTCATTAAATATAACTTGATTATAGAAAGAATTTGTTGAGTTTTGAGGAGAAAAGACATACATTAAGAAAATGTTTAAATCTGAATTGAATAAAGTGGTTTTCGTGTTAGAGCTATTATTCATCTTAATTAGTCTACAAATTCTGCTGGAATTACTGCCCAGAAATATATTCATTGTATACACTGAATTTTTAATTTTTTTAAAATGTATCAGATACAGAACAATTAAGAAAAAAACAAAATACGTAAGTGCATAAAGATTCCAGTACTTTTAATGAAAAATATACATGAAACAGCATATGATAGCATGCTTTTTCTTTTATTTACTGAAGAAGTTTGACAATTTTTCTTTTAATATTCAAGCAATGAAACATAGTAAGTTACTTTGATAAAAATAGACTACTGGGATATCTCTCAGGAAACCAACCGGACACCTCTAAAGTCATAATTGCACAGACATATAGTAGAACAGGATAAAAGAAGATGAGAAGGAAATTGTAAAAAGTATTGCCATAACAAGGTAGAGAAGCAAGGCAATAAAGACATAAAGGTGTGAGTACATATGTGTAAGTATATGTACATTAAGAGCTGAAGAGAGATTTAGTGAAATAGTAAGGCCAATGGTATGCAAGATAAGTAGTTATTTTATGATAGTATTAGAAGCAAGAAAAGAACATAGAATCATAGAATGGTTTAGGCTGGAAGGGACCTTAGACGTCATTTTAGTGGGTCTGTCTGAGCTGCTCTTCCCCATCCAGCCCTCATGCTGCAGTACTGGGAGCTGGAGGGTGTTGATAACACATCCGTGTTATGACTGCCAGTGCTCACACGGCACCAGAGGCTGAAGGAGGGGATACAGCTGACCTGAGCTGACTAGTAGGATTTTCCATACCATATGACGTCAGCTCAATTATAAAGGCAGAGGGCAGGAGGAGGATAGAGGGGCATTTGCCTTGTCCTCTAAGCAACTGATACATATTCTGGAGCCCTGCTTCCTAGACTCAGCCTGACATTGCCTGCAGACAGGAAGTAGAGAATAACAACTTTATCTATCATAATCCACGTTGTTTTTTTTTTTTCTTCCCATCTTATTCTGTCCCTGCGTGCCGTGCTGATGGAGGTTGGGGGGAGTGATAGAATGGCTTGATGGGCACCTTGTGCCCAGCCGGGGTAAACCCACCACAATCATCTAATCCAACCTCCCTGCCATAGGCACAGACACCTCTCAATTAGACTAGGTTGCTCAAGGCCTCATCCAACCTGGTCTTGGGAGGGCCACCCACAACCACTCTGGGCAATCTATTCTGGAGTCTCACCATCCTTGTACTGAAGAACTTCTTCCTAAGATGCAGTCTTGTGGGAGAGTGGCTACAGGGTAAGGGTCACATTCCCATGCAGAGACTTGCTGACGAGGAGATGCACAGGACACAGATAGTGTAACAGAATAGCAAGGTCAGATTGTTCCTTCAGAATGGGAGTTCTACAACAACAAGATGCCTGGGGCCTAAGATATGAGGAGAGCTGCACCAGCTGCACGACCACAGAGATAAGCAACTGGGCAGGTCTGACTTTTTATAGCCTAACCAATAATGAGCTTGCTTTTGCACTATGTATGAGCCTCATTAATAACTGTATAAAAGAGTGTTGGTCTTAACGATAAATGAGATTTGCCTGATTGCTCACATTGAGTGCCGTAAATCTCCCACCATCTACGACAAATGGTGACCCCAACAACGACCACGACACGATACTGCTAGTCTGAACACGCTCCGACGTGCCAAACGGACGTCTTCGCCACAAAGAGACGGTGCCGAGGGAACGGATCCCATTGCAGCAGCGATGGCAAAAGCTGGAATGGCAAGAAGCCATGCAGCAGGGCCCCCGTCGACCTCATAGGAGAGTCTGTGGCCGTAACATGCTGCCAGTGACCTCATAGGACTGCAAGAGCGCGTGCTGAAGGTAAAATGGAGAGGCAAGCAGCATATGATTTATTTGCCTGCTTCTTAGAGAAACAACAGGTTAAGGGCATAGACTTGCGAAAAGATCTCCCTGGGCTGTTAGCTTATGGGTACGCGCGAGGATGCTTTAAAAAATGGCGTAAATTTGGGGATATACTCTGGGAGGAGATTTTAGATGACGGTAAAACCGCGAGAAAATTAGGGAAGCAGTGGAGGATAGTACATAATGCGCTTTTGCAACATCAGGCGGAAGAGAAAGCTGCCCACCAAGCGTCGGCAGCTATGGGGAAGAATAGGTTGCTAGAGGGAGTGAGTGATTGTCCCCTACCCCTCCCCACCCCCCCGCTGTATCCACCATCCTGCTACCACCTCCTAGCCAAGAGCTCCCCCTGCCGGATCCACAGTCATCGTCTATGCCAGCACAGGGGCCGGATCCGTCAATCTGCTAAGAACATGTCCTGAGGGGGTTTCAACGGGAGTGCATGCTCCATTAGTCATTAATGATCGGGCCATAGGAGCTCTAGTGCTGGGACGATCGTCAGCTAGCATGATGGGACTATTTGTGCTTCCCGGAGTTATAGATGCGGACTACACTGGGGAAATATTCGTGATGGTGTATACCATTTCACCACCTCTGAGGATTGAGAAGGGACAGCGTATCACCCAATTGGTGCCATTACCACAGCTTACGTGTAGTCTACCCCCATTATTGAACAGGGACAGGGGTAAGCAAGGCTTTGGTTCGACCAGAGGACTTACTTTGCTTACCATGGACCTTACCACCCAGCCCAAACAAAAGGTGACTATCACCTATCAGCGACAAGAAATTATGCTGGATGGGCTTTTGGACACTGGGGCAGACTCGAGTATTGTTGCCCCTAAACATTGGCCGGAGAACTGGCCCATACTGCCCAGCATGGTTACAGTCACTGGGGTGGGAGGATTAACTCTGGCAAAGAAATCTCCGCAAGTGTTAATTACCATTGAAGGGAGGTCAATATTAATTGTGGTCTCCCTTGTTCCTTTGCCCGACAACATGCAGTGCCTAATAGGACGGGACGTGCTGGCACAGCTTGGAGTGATGTTGACAAATGAGCGCCCTTTAGCATAGTGGCCATTGCATGGACTTTCCCCATCCCACTGACTTGGACTGTGACTACTCTGGTGTGGATTGATCAATGGCAGCTAAAGAGGGAAAGTCTACACCAAGCTCACCTGTTGGTGATGGAACAGGTTGAGAAAGGACATTTACAACTATCAACGAGTCCTTGGAATACTCCCATTTTTGTCATAAAGAAAAAATCGGGCAAATATCAGTTATTACATGATTTAAGGGCAGTGAATAAGCAAATGGAGCCAATGGGGGAGCTGCAGCCGGGTTTGCCTAATCCTTCCATGCTCCCCTGAGATTGGCCCTTATTGATAATCTACCTCAAGGACTGTTTTTTCACTATATCCCTACACCCCAATGACACACGTTGCTTCGCGTTTACGTTGCCAGCATTAAATCGAGACGAACCTGATAAGCGGTTTGAATGGACGGTTTTACCGCAGGGGATGCGTAATTCCCCGACCTTGTGCCAGTTGTATGTGGACAATGCCTTGCAACCGCTGAGGAGGGTTTGGCCTCAAACAGTGATCTATCATTATATGGACGACATTTTGTTTGCCCAACCACACCCCTTTTCCCAGAATCAGGTAGCGGCCATACAACAACAGCTCGGTGCTGTCGGCTTGAAAATCGCACCAGAAAAGGTGCAACGATCCTCCCCTTGGAAATACTTAGGTTGGACTCTTACAGAGCAAGTAATTACACCCCAAAAACTGACTCTGGACACTAAGATTGAGACTGTGCATGATGCCCAGAGATTACTAGGTGATCTGCAATGGTTGCACCCCATAGTCGGAATACCCAATGAACTATTAGAACAATTGTGACCCCTTCTAAAGGGTGCGGACCCAACACGGCCGGTTTGGGTAACGCCCTGTCAAAGGGAGACTTTGGACTGTACTGTCAACTGTGTGGTCCATGGAGAGGTCCGGAGGCGCGACACAGACCTCCCCATTGACTTTACCATATGGTTTGGGGAGCAACATCTTATAGGGGCATTAACCCAGTCCTTAAAGAAAATGGGGGAGGTGTAGGCCCTGGAACGGGTGTCCCCACTGTTACAACAGAATCGCACCTTGGTATCAGAATCCAAAATCTGGACTGTGGGAGGGTCCAGCGAAGGTGTTGTATTGGGGGGCATGGGTATCTTTGTGTTTCTGCGCCTACAGGTCCTATTTGGGTTCCTGCAAGATGTACCAAGGTTGCAACAACAAATGAGTGTGATACCAGCTTGACTTTAGGGTCTCGACCAGAGGACACTGACATGGCGACTCCTCCTGGCCCTTCGACCACACTTGAGCAACCTGGTGGGAGTGCTCAGCCCGACCTTGGACTGGAAGGTTGAGCACTGTTCCAGCTCTGACCAGCTTTTCCACGTATTATCCTTATTGCCCACCATCGAATTTGCGGACTTGTCTACACATCCCTGCAAGGGGTACCTTGAAAGAAACTGTGCGGCCTGGGTACTCCTAGATTGTGGGCAGTGTAAGCAATCACTGTGGGTGCAACAAACTTAACCGTGGGGGTCGTGGTGCCCTGTTATTCGTTATCATTAACTAGTTGTTAGTTATCGCTTATTATCCACTTATTAGTTGTCATTTATTCTCTAATAGTTTTCATGTATCAGTTATTAGTTGTTAAATTAGTTATCAATTATGGTAACCCTGGTAATGTTAATGCTGTTACTACCAGTCTTGCTAGGAACTGGATTACACAAAATTGACCCAAGAACAAACTTGTGGGTAACCTGGGCAAACAAGACTAACCGTACGGCATTTTGCCTCTCCCTTGCATCAGCATCTGATCCTTTTTGCACCTGTCTGTTAGGGGTCCCTCAGACTAACATGACTTTACTGTTGTCAGCCCTAGCTAAATTTTCTACAGGAAATTGTACCAACAACACGTTGATCGTGGAGTGATCCGGAAAGTTACTGTGAGGCTTGAATACTACGCTCCCATGGGATCCCCAGGAACTTGACCTGTCAGGGTCGAAAGCTATTGTGAATATTACAAGGAATGAAGGCAATGTTACTTGTGTGAAGCTTGGCTCTTATGTGTATCAGAGGTCACAGAATATTACCTGTCTCACACCACATAATTCCATCTATAATTGCACATATTGTGGTGGTCCTGTTGGTCCCGTGAATGAGTGGGTCTTTGACAACTTTAATGGTACTACAAGTTACGGTTGGGGAAGAAATGATACAAGAATTTGGGCTAACAAGAGTGCTCTTGCATTACCAGATGACATATTTCTCATATGTGGAGACCGTGCCTGGCACGGGGTCCCGCAGTTTGTTCATGGTGGTCCCTGTTATTTGTGCTCTTTAACCCTTTTAGCCTTAGATAAAGCCATACTAGCTAACATTAGTCAATCACGGAGCAAGCGGGATCTTTCCCAGTTACCTGCTGATTGTAATGATAAGGTTGAACTATGGAGTCCAGCTTTATGCACATTAGCATCTATTGTCCCAGGGGTGGGAACTGCTTATGCTTTAGCCACACTAGGCAAGCTCGCATGTTGGACTGTCAGGCAATCTAATGTTACCACTCAAGTTATAGAACAACTGTCGGAAGATATTGACAGTTTGTGTCACACTGTTTTACAGAATCGTGCCACCATTGATTTTCTACTGTTAGCTCAGGGTCATGGATGTGAAGAGTTAGAAGGGATGTGTTGTTTTAATCTGTCTGCCCATGGAGAATCTATACATCAACATCTTAAGTGGCTTAAGGAGCATACCCAAGAGATTACGGTGGGATCAAATCCCTTCGATAAGTGGTTAGGGAGACTTTTTGGCGGGCTGTCACCATGGTTAACGGGTCTATTAAAGGAAGGATTTAGGTGGTTTGGACTCGCATTGTTGTTGATTATCGGTGGAAGGATTGTATTGGGATGTGTGATGAAGCAGGTGGATAAGGCCACAGTAGCAATGACCGTCAGCCCTAAAGAAAACGGTGGAATTGTGGGAGAGTGGCTACAGGGTAAGGGTCACATTTCCATGCAGAGACTTGCTGACGAGGAGATGCACAGGCACAGGACACAGATAGTGTAACAGAATAGCAAGGTCAGATTGTTCCTTCAGAATGGGAGTTCTACAACAACAAGATGCCTGGGGCCTAAGATATGAGGAGCTGCACCAGCTGCACGACCACAGAGATAAGCAACTGGGCAGGTCTGACTTTTTCTAGCCTAACCAATAATGAGCTTGCTTTTGCACTATGTATGAGCCTCATTAATAACTGTATAAAAGAGTGTTGGTCTTAACAATAAACAAGATTTAGCTTATTGCTCACATTGAGTGCCGTAAATCTCCCACTGTCTATGACACAGTCTAAACCTAAAGTGCATTGACATATAAGTCTTTAATTAAGAATTTTACTAGAACAAAATTTTAGACAAGTTTTGATTGATTTACATGAAATAGACAAAATGATTTTACCAAAAGTAGATCTTGCCTGTGTAAGCTTGTTGGATTGGTTTGATTTCTTTGATTTGATTACTGAACTGGTTTCTAGCTTATTTCTAACTGATTTTGACTCATTGTTACAGCCAAATTTCTCAAGATTGGATTTTTTGTTTCCAAATATGTCTTTGCTGAAAAGACTATATTAAAAATATTTAATCAACTGTATATGTGACTGACAACTGATCTATGAATGGATAAATATAATTAGTGCAGATTATTTCTGTGTGACTGTGTTTCATTGCATTCCCAAGGGTTATGAGTAAACTATATCATGACATAAAATATTTGGTCATAAAGGCTAAAGTACAATATAAATATTGTGAGTAACAAATTATTCATACAGAGTAGTGTGACCTGTTGGTAAAATAGTCATATTCTGTAACATGCAGGGACAGAGTCTGACAACACAGCCAATATGGTTGCAATCAAGTGTCTCTTTATTAAGCTCAACAAGCTTCATATATACACAAAGTGATGCCAATCACACACCCAGGTTATTTCTCATTGGTCCCACACTCAACCCCAGAGTCTGTTCACGCTAATACATAATTGGCTATACTACAACGCCTCCATCACCACTCCCATCTTCTTTATCTTCTTGCTTCACTGCTTTGCTTCCTCCTTTGCCATTCTCAAGCATACCTCAAGGTTGTCATCCACAGACCAATTTATTCCCACACAGTCCTGCTGATAGCAGGCATGCCTGTTTTCCTCAAGGAATAAACCCACAATATTCCAACCAAATGCTGGTAAGATATGTAGGCCTGCAAAAGAGTTTATGCCTACATCAATTTAAAGGAATAGGTTATTAAAAAACATAAATTAAAAAAATGGAAAAGCAAAGAAGACAGAAAGAATTTTCTTCTAGGGCCACATTCTCAGATAAAATAAGCCAGTATCTATTACGTCTGATGGATCTATATAGTATATTTTTATAATCTATATAAAACACCACAGCCATCACAGGATTTATATCACTAATTATGCAGATTTACTCACATAGAATGAATTTAATACTAACCAATGACAGTATGGCAGATGACTTAGAAATGTCAAAGGATCAGAATTAAAAACTAAAACTACTCTAAAGCTACTCCAAAATTTATTTTTATTGTTTTAGAAAATACGGTAAATGATCTGTACTAAAAACATCCATGACATCAATTTTATTTTAAAAGAACTTGAGCTCTTGAGATGAAAATTTAAGAAGTATGATAAGAAATGACAGCTGCTGTTTTAAGATTAATCAAAACTATCATACAAGAAGAACAGGTAAGCATGTTTCACAGAAATTGCAGCATTGCATAAGCTAAAAGTAGAAAGCCGTAATCCATGCTACTTGAATTCATTAATTAGATGACTAATAGTTTTGAGAGATACAGAAATCAACCAAAGGACAATGATTGACCTCAAGGCTTTTTTGAAATCCAGTGAAATATGTTCCCTATGATTTCAACAGAAAATGTAAAATTCAAAACATTTTCTGAGACCTTAAATAAACACCATAGAACAAAAGAGATATGAATGTCATCTATGTGGACTTCTGTAAGGCCTCTGAATTGGTCCCCCCAAAATCCTACTCTCTAAATTTGTGACATAGAGATTTGATGTGTGGACTGTTTGGTGGATGAGGAATTGGTTGGATGGTGTCATTCAGAGGGTAGTGGCCAAAGGTTTGATATCCAGATGGAGATCACTGACAAGTGATGTCTCTCAGGGGTCCATTCTGGGACCAGTGTTGTTTATTATCTTCATCAATTGCATAGATAGTAGCATCAAGTGCACCCACTGCAAGTTGGCAGACAACACCAAGCTGAATGCTGTAATTGACACATCAGAGGGACAGGATGCCATCCAGAGGGACCTGGACAAGCTTGAGAGTGTGGCTGTGTGCAAGGCCAAGTGCAAGATTCTGCACTTGAGTCAGGGCAACACCATTCAACATCTATAAAGGCTGGAGAATGAAGGGATTGAGAGCAACTGTGGTGGGTTGACCCTGGCACGGCACCAGGTGCCCACCAAGCACTTCTATCACTCCCCCCGACCCCCTTCAGCACGGCACGCAGGGAGAG
>JANVCC010010406.1:30223116-30237708 GCA_025345505.1 Todiramphus chloris collaris
CTTCCTTCCTTCCTCTCTTCCTCTCTTCCTCTCTTCCTCTCTTCCTTCCTCTCTTCCTTCCTTCCTCTCTTCCTCTCTTCCTCTCTTCCTCTCTTCCTTCCTCTCTTCCTCTCTTCCTCTCTTTCTCTCTTTCTCGGTTTTAACATATATCAGTTAAATAGTCTATGGGCTATTGAAAATCTTTTACTCACCAAGACTCTTGGAAAAGGCTTTAGAACACATCCCATCTTCTGGTGCACTCTTGAAATGATTAAGATTAAATCAAATGTAATTTTTACTTCTGACCATCAAAGGAAAAAGAAGTAAACATAAGTACCTTGCAGAGGAGATTGTCATGTCATTGACAGATAAGTTTCTGCATGTCTAGCAAGTGATATTAAACTGATGTTCACAAAAAGGTTGTGGAAGTTAAAAATACAAAAAATTATAATACTTCCAGTGTTTTGCAAACAGTAATGTTCATAGATTGGACATCTGCAATTGGTGCTAGTTCAGAGACTTTTTAAAGTACTTATCCTATACTGTATATTTTTTTTTCATATATTCTGAAAAGAATCCTCAAGAAAATTAATTGATTTTTCTTCATCCTCAGCATTTCTTTACTTTTATGACAACCGATACTTTTTTTCCCTTTTTTTTTTTTCTTTTTTTTTCTTTTTTTTTTTTTTTTAAAGTTTCTTATCTCAGTGCACAGACATTCTAGCTTGATGGCTCAGGACATTTATGATATCTAGTTTCCAATACCTGCTGATCATTATGAACCAAGATTTATGAGCTATGGCATTAAAAGCTTTCATGCCCAGAGTATAAAACCAGAAAAGAGAAAAAGTAAAATAATGATGTATCAAAATATGTTAATAGAAACATACTGTAATCAGAAACTGTTTTCTATAAAATATCTTACTATTTAAGGTGTAGCTGCCTGTGGAGATTGTAACTGGTTATGGCAAAAGGCATCCTACTGTTAATGTGCTGTCATGTATTTTAATCAGTTGGTATTTTTAATCTTATTAATACATGATCCTGAAGGATTTTCTCAATGAGTATCTTCCTCCTGAGATGAACATGTGTCAGGATCACAAACCTCTTAATGAATCAAGAAATATCTAGACATAGAGTTAAACATGTGAATCTGAACATTTAAATAAAAGAAAAATAAAATAATGAACCCAAAACTCCCATACATTTGAATCTGAGATTTTGGCTGTGGGCTATGTCTGTGATATTAATGTTCCATCAAGCTGGTGGGCATAACAGGCAGCTATAAACACCAGTAGCTTTAGATGTAGTAAAATCAATGATCCTTAAAACCACAGTATCCTCAGCTATAGTAAAGGACCAAATCATGCTGCTGATATGTCCCTGCCTGTGCTTAAATGCTATTCACAGAATTAATTGACAGCTTCAACACAATCACTCAATCACATAACAGACTTGCCTAAGCATAAATATTACTTATCTTCCGTGCATGAATTTACTGCATACTCAAGTGTATTCAGTGATGAATTCTTGGACAGAAATACATGAAAATTCATACTCGTTTCTTCAGCATTCCTTACACTTAGTTTAGGTTATTTCAAAAGTTAATTTAATTTCATGTTTGCATCTATTCACAATACTTTGCACACAATTTTGTAAAATGTGTTCCAATTTTTTTTTTTTTCTCTTCTAAATAACAATTTATATTATACTGACATAAAATAGTTCTGTGCAGGTTTATGAAAACACACGGGCACAAGAAACCCTAGTGTTGAAGCACAATTTTATTTACTACAGTCTATAATTACAATGTTTTGAACACTTAGAAAATTTTATGCAGAGACTTTTTCAGCTATAAATTACAGAAACTAGTTCACCAACTCTTTATATACACAAGATTCTCCCCTGCTGTCCCAGACCTAGCTGCATGAGACAAATCTCTCTTATGCATTAACATCAAATCAAAAGCCTGTTACTTATTCCCTTATAATCAGGGCAACATACATCACTCCAGTGTTTCACTTCTGTATCAGTGAAACCCCACAACTGAATTACATTTTTAGGAAAAAGGAACTATTCACAACATTGTACTTCATCACTTGAGTCTCTGTCATTGCTTCAGTCTTGTTAGTCTCTCAATCTGGTCTTAGCATATGAATTGACAGGGGCACTATCTTTTTAACACCTTATGTGTGATGAAGGAATACATATTACTGTGGAAATTCAGTATTTATCTGCATAAAAGGCTGTTAAAATGTGAAGGAATAAACAACAATGCAAGTTAATATTGTGAAAACTATCTCCCTGAACTACTTCACTACCTTTCATGTAACACATTTTCTCCTATACTGCCCTGACGAATTTTATCACTGTACTGATAAAAATGCTGTAGATAACAGAAAAAAAAAAAAAAATGTGCTTTGTGAAGAAAGAAGGTGTCCTAGGTTTGACAAGGATTGCGTTGATTTTAATGGGAAATTTGGAGGGCATCACAGAGAGGTGATATGATAGAAATCAGGACCAGACAATGGGATTTTCTATATCATACTGATGTCATGCACACTATATAAGGGTGGACTGTGGGCCAGGCAGGGCCGCGGATCTCTAGTGTAAGCTGTTGGTGCAGGGCCAGGTGTTTGGTGCATTTTATATTGCTCACTTCATATATTTTTTTCCTTACTGTTACTGCTATTGTTTCTTCTCCTCTCAGTTATAGTAAATTTCTCCTTATCTCAACCTATAGCGTTTTGTTTTTATCTCCCTATTCTCCTTCCCATCCCATTCCCATTCCCATGGGGAGGGTGGAGTGGGGAGGCTAAGCAAGCAACTACTTGATACTCATCTCCTTTCTGAGTCTAAACCATGACAAATGGCTAATTTCGCTTAGGTATTCTGGTTTGGTTGTAGATAATTAGTTCAATGAACATGTTTATGGTCATAACATCCCATCCATTTAAAAACAGGGACACACAAATTCCATGTATTCGATTCATTTTTGAATGAAAATATGCACTAGTGCAGGCTCTGAAATTGTCTTGTTGGAATAAAAGACCCTAAAGGCTCTTAGACCACAGGAAAAAAAAAAAAAAAGCCAAAGAATAAATTGGCCTCTGAGGAGAATCAAGAGTAAACCTGTTTTCATTAAATTTGTCTTGTGTTCATATACACATACTACATTGCATATACACATACTAAGATGTATATATACATTTATAGTCATATACACTCAGAAATGTATGGAAATATGAAATTTAAAAACATATTCATCAGAAAACAGGGAAAGAAAAGAGAAAAAGGTGAATCTGAAAAAAGAAGTACAAGAAAGAGAAATAGAAAGTATCTTAAGAACAAAAAAGACCTCTGTAATAGTATTGATTCTTTTGTACATATGAACAGTAAGAATACTGGTGATAATGCAAAATTCAAAAGTCTTAGATTTATGATTCTAATTTGGGGGAAATAGCCATATAAAAAAGTAGTACAACAATTTTAATTCAGTTACTAGGCTTCTGAGAGCTTCAGGTTCAGGGAATTTTAATCCAAAAGTTTTAAGAAAGTTGTCAGACTGCCTTCTTAGAACATTCGTATTGATTTTCAGTAAGTATTGAAATACTGGAGAAGTTTCAAAAGTCTAGAAGGAAGACAGTGAACCTCGTGAGGCTCAGCAAGGCCAAGTGCAGGGTCCAGCATGTGGACTGGAGAAATCCTTGGTGTGAGTACAGTATGTATAGGATTGACAGCTTCCCTATGGGGAAGGATTTAGGTGGGTACTGGTGGATGAAAAGCTGGACATGAGTTGGCAATGTGCGTTCACAGCTCAGGAGGCCAACTGTATCCTGGACTGCATCAAAAGAATTGTGACCAGAAGGTTGAGGGAGATGATTCTGTCCCTCTATTCCACTCTAGTGAGAAGACACCTGGACTACTGCATTCAGCTCAAGTCCTCAGCCCAAGAAGGACATAAACCTGTTGGAGTGGGTCTAGAGGAGTTGATTAGAGGCCTGGAGCACCTCTCCTATGAGGACAGGCTGAGACAGTTGGAGATGTTTAGCCCAGAGAAGAGAAGGCTCCAGGGACTCCTTATAGCAGCCTTTCAATATTTAAAGGGGCCTTATAAAAAAGATGGGGACAATCCTTTTAGCAGGGCCTGTTGCGACAGGACAAGGGGTAATGGTCTTAAACTAAAAGAGGGCAGATTTAGACTAGCTATAAGGAAGGAAATCTTTACAATGACTGTGGTGAAACTCTGTCACAGATTGCCAGGAAGGTGGTAGATGCCCCAATATTCAAAGTCAGGTTGGATGGGGACCTGTGCAACCTCATTTACTGGAAGATGTCCCTGCTCTTACAGGGAGGGTTGGACTAGATAACCATTAAAGATCCATTCCAACTCAAAGTATTCTGTGATTAATTTAATAAATACAAATTTAGGGACAAAATTCTCTCTGGTTTGGGAGATGACACAGTTTGTAGCCTATAACACCATTGCCTAATATATTACAATATTTATTCAGTTATTCCAACTCAATGTTCTTGAAGGTCTTTTCCAAACTAAGCAATTCTATGATTGTATGATTCTATGGATAAGATTGTTTTCAACAGTTGGTTAATCAACTTTAAGCTTTTCTAGAGCAACATGCTAGTCTGTAATTTCCTTTTTGAAATGTCAAATGTTTCAGCAGGAGATATTCAGGAGTTAGAAGATAGTATGTACAGTTTGTTACAGAAGTAAGATACCACTGTTTGTTTATCTAGTAAGTATTTTACTTGTGTAAGTACTTAAGATGAGATTTTCAAAGCTTTTTCAGTACAATATATAGTTATATGAAATCAGAATTTTTTATCAAGGATGTTGCCAAAGCAGGCTTGGAAATAAGTGTCAAAGTCAAGTGTCAAAGGAAAGCCAATAGTGCTATGGAGCCAGTGGTCAGAAAAATGGAAAATAAACAAAGAAACCAGGGTACCCAAAATTTCCAGGTAAAACAAGAACATATTCATCCTCCTCTTTGATAGTTGCCTATTGTGATATTAATCCCTCTAAGTAGTTCATTGGCACTTGGTTCCAGTCAAGACAGATGAAGCACTAGGTCTTCTGAATGGCTGTGGGCAGCTAGAGCCTTTTTAAGGATTTGAAATTCAGTATGTTTCGATGTCTCACTTTTTGGAGCACTGCATTAATCCTTAGATCCCATGCAAAACCCTACAATTAATCAAAAACCAAATGTTTCCCAAGGCCCTTGATGTCTAGGTTTCTTCAACAGCGAGGTGTTTGAGACTTTCTGAAGGTTTTAAGTAGGTCTTGTTACCTGTTAGGCCTCAGAAAAGGGTGGAGCTGTAGTTAGAAATCATAGCTAGAAAACAGGGGAGTCTTATAAGCAGAGGTGGGCTGACGTTCGTGTTCACATTCTGTGACTGGCCCAGATTATTCTGGTAACGTTTTGTAAGAGAAAAACAGAGCAAAACTAAAACATCTCTGATTTTTTTTTTTTCAAGTCTCTAGGTGTGTTTATCTGTCTCAGTGGAGTAAGGAGATGAGCTAATCATATAGACATAATATGTTTAAAGGCAACCTGCCCAAAGCATGGGATGAAAGGTGGTACTCTGACAGAAAAAAATGCTGTCAAAAGGGTCATGCACATGGAAGGTTTTTGTTGGGAATGGCTAACTGCTTTATTAATGGAAAAATTTGTGATATAATAACTTTCTGCACTATACATAGTCTATCTTAATCCAATATCATTAGATTTTAGTTTATAACAACACATTTCCTGAGTGAAGTGGGTTACTTTTGTTAAAACAAGATGCAGTCTTACTGTAACATATTGTATTTGAAAAAAACCCTAATGTTATGCAGCTATTAGAAATGAAATTAAATAATATGAATTTTACTCCTTGATTTTGATCATAGTTTTATTATCAGCATAGTAAATCTGTTAGTCAATGGTAAGACATTTCTGTGGACTGTGATACTATTAAGGCAAAGAAAGTAACAGGAGACATAAAAGGGTTGAGTTTGGAGAAGCAAGGTTTTAGCATATCCACTTGTTTAAAAATTGTTCTGTGAGTGAAAAGGGATCACTCTCAGTTATAAACTTCCAAGTTAAAACTTAACTGTGAAAGAAGATCAAAAAGTGTCTTTTTCCCCTTGAAATTACTTTAAAAAAAGAAGATATTTTGTTGTTGATGATGATGGTGTTGCTTATTATTTGCCACAAAATACCTTTGTCAGTTTTCCTAGATATTCTAAAAATATAGTGGCATTTTTCTGTTTCATAAATATATATACACAGGAAGACAATAATAATTCTATCTTGGAAGTTAAAAGAGTAAGAACATACCCGAAATTGTGTTTTAAGCTATTGTGAAATAATTTCAGCTGATAGTGTCTTCTGGGTATTTCTTCCCACTTTTCATGAATTACAATAACACTTCCAGGGTTTTGTCTGCAATTTTCTTTAGCAGTGGAAATTGTTGATCTAGCTGTATGTAGATTATTATTCACTTGGAACTTCCTAATAAAAATGTGTTAGTAAAATAGACCAACAAACAGTAATAATAAAAAGGAGATATTTGTTTTCCCTCATTGTTTTACATCTGTTTTTTAGCTGCTCCTTAAATTGTTCCTTTCACCAGATATACTCAGTACAATTTTGAACCTGAATGAAATCTGTTTATCTACATCTTAATATTAAACATTTTACCTGCAAAGACAGAGATAAGCCTTCTATTAGCAATTTCTGTGTAGCTTGTGTTGCCTAAGATTTTTATATTAACAGCTAAAATGCTGAATACCAAGAGAGTGGTGCCAAACAAGTTGAATTGTTGGAATACGTAGGAATTAAGTAGAATAACTACAGACATTTAGTTCCTAAAGATATGAATTTAGGTAACCGTATCTCCTTTTGCTTATTACATTCTGTGGGTCCGGACACATCTTGCAGAAATGCTTTGACTCATATATTCCTATAGAATTCCTTTAATATTGAACAAGTAACCTATAGACTGTAAAGGGAAGTAGTAGTCTCTGTAGTAGAGGTGCTGTGTTATCTCACATCCTTCATATATATACAGGATAATAGCTTATTCTTTTGGTGTTGATATCTTATGAGACAAAATAGTTGTTTAGGAATCTTGTATGTTATCAGTTGAACTCTATTTTAGAAGGGACTTCAGTGACATGACTCACGTCATGCACTTGAGCCATGTACAAAAATGATGCAATAATGTGGAGTGTCCTGGGTTCGGCTAAGACTGGGTTAATTTTCAGAAAAAGCTGAGAGGGCTCAAAGCCAAGATAGCTGTCTGAACCAGCCAATGGAATATTTCATGCCATACTGACATCATGCCTGCTATATAAGGGTGGACAGTGTGCTGTGCAGGGTATATAGCTCTCTGGTGCAGAGCTAGGCAGTTGGTGCATTTTATATCACTTGCTTTATATATTGTTTCATTCCTACTATTATTATCGATGTTGTTTCCTCTCCTTTTGTGTTGTTCTGTTAAATTCTCCTTACCTTAACACACAAGGTTTTGCCTTTTTCTCTTTGTTCTCCTTCCCATGCCATTGGGGGAGAGGTGGGTTGTGAGTGAGCAGCCACATGGTGCTCATCTCCTGTCTGGGTCTAGATGATGACATGGAGTAAAACCTGTGATCACGCAACAGCTATTAAATAAGTAAATCTTCAAGTTAGTAATTTACAGTTAATATTTTGTGCTCTTTTAAACATCTAATTTGTATTTTATAAACATATGTGATTAGCAAGACAGAGTATGGGTTTTTTCTATTTAAGAAGTTGGTAAGAAAAAAATATTTCCATAATTAGTTCTAGCTAAGGGCAAAATTTAGTGTGCTAATAATATCGAATTAAAATACAAGGATTATCAACAGTAGCTTCTGGTAGATGGATACAGGGCAACAGGAAAATACCAAAAGTTAACTAAGAAAGACAGGCAATCATTATGTCATGTTTGCAGCTTTCAATGTGTTTCAATGAAATCTTACTGATTTAAAATCTGAATTAACACATTCTGCTTAAGATTTAATATGAATAATATCAAGCTAACAATATTTTAGTTTTAAAACAAACAAATAAAAAATACCCAAACCAAATAAAAGAGACCAAACCAGTTTAATTAATTTCATTAGTGAAGTCATCTAAACCAGGTACTGTATTGGTTATTATATTTATTAGGCACTAGCAGCAAAAAAAAAGAATTCTTCAAAATTCAGAAAACCTTATGGCACTTTCAGGATGTCCATGTTACATGTGTGCTTTTTTGTATTTCATATCTACTTAGTAATAGACACATACCAGTGATTCAGGTTTATCAGATCATCAAGATCTCATGCTACAAGACTTCAATACATTTTACATAATTACAATGATACAGGTGTAAAGTATTAGCTTTTCAATTCATGGATCCTGCTTTCAATATTTATAGAGAGTTTTAAGTACTGGATAATGTAAACAGACTAAGATAAGAGTATCTCCTGAAGTAAATTGTTCAGTACTAACTAGCGGAAGATCTGGGCTTTATTAATGTGAAATTTTTTTTTGGTATTTAATTAACTCTTAACTCTTGAGAACTATATGTATAAATATCGAATATAAAATGTGGACTATTGCATGGTTTAGATAAATTCACATCGTATGTGAAAAGTTGGTGTAAATTGTGTAGAAAGCATTATAGAATGACTTCTGTCATGCTAAGTTTGATAGAACTGGATGAGAACCATAAAGGGATTTTACTAACATTATTTTCCCAGAGTGTTCCTGATTCTCTTCATTCTCTGCAGTGTCTTCTTTGACAATGCATCATCTTT
The DNA here is from genome assembly GCA_025345505.1 of Todiramphus chloris collaris. Lineage (NCBI taxonomy): Eukaryota > Metazoa > Chordata > Aves > Coraciiformes > Alcedinidae > Todiramphus > Todiramphus chloris. The sequence goes on from JANVCC010010406.1 coordinate 30,231,920, forward strand.
AATACTAACCAGGATTCATTTTTCTCAAATTGCCATTCATCAGCTTTCTAACATACATTCTAAAGAATATCTTCAGTTAATTTTCTACCCTAACATACAACACTATACTTCTATTACAAATGCAATATGTTCTAAAAAAAAGCAGACTGATCTTTCAAGGATGTCACTAATACAATCTAAAATAAATAATAAATAAATACTGGCATGAAATACTCAAAGTCTGCAAAACAGGCATATCTATCTGACATTCTTCTAATGCCATCTGTCCACCTAAAATTAACAGTGTTGCACATGGATATTAAATCTAGTAATACACCTATAACTGAGAATCATAAATGACTTATTCACAGCTGAATTTATGTAAGAGCTGAACTCAACAACCATGATAGCTCTTTTCAGAAGGTCTAATGAAAGAGAAAAGAAAAAGTTAACTTTTTATTTTCTGTATAAAATAATTACACATTAAAAGCATAAGTAGATTGGCTATTTCCAATTTATAGATAAACCATTTTCTTAAATTTTAATGACCTATTTACTCTGATGTAATAAATTCATCTTTGTTTATGTCAAAGATTAGGGCTCTACACAAATGACAGATGCTCTCTACTAACTCCTCTCCCTTCCACAAGAGAAAGGGAATAAAGGAGAGACACTTATGGATTGAAAAAGAAAAGTAAAACAGCTTTAACAAAATAATAACAATAATATAAAATATATAAAAAAAATAATGTCAAACCTATCTCCATTGATGGCAATCACATCACCATCACCACTGGCGCTGTGGGCAGAAACTGGGTGTAGTGGGTCTGGCTGAGCTGCTTTTCCCCATCCAGCCCTCATGCTGCAGCACTGGGAGCTGGAGGGTGTTGATAATACACCCGTGTTATAACTGCCAGTGCTCACACGGCACCAGAGGATGGGGGGGCAAGGTAGGGGAGAGGATACAGACGACCTGAGTTGACCAGTGGGATATTCTATACCATATGATGTCAGCTCAACTATAAAGGGAGAGGGCAGGAGGAGGATAGGGGGGCATTTGCCTTGTCCTCCAAGCAACTGATACATATTCTGGAGCCTTGTTTCCTGGACTCTGCCTGACATTGCCTGCAGACGGGAAGTAGAAAATAACATCTTATTTATCATAACCCACAGCCCTTTCCTTTGTGTCTTATTCTCTCCCTGCATGCCGTGCTGAAGGGGGTCAGGGGAGTGATAGAAGGGCTTGGTGGGCACCTGGTGCCATGCCAGGGTCAACCCACCACACTGAGGAAGTCCCAGACTGGAGTCAGAAGCACATGGTAACTGGATTCAAGATCCGGATTCAGGAACATGGGTTGGGATTGAAGGCAGAGTGAAGTCCTCCTCAGATTCTGGCCATTGAAGAAGCTTAACCCTTGTTATCCCTCAGCTTTATACTAAATATGATGTATATGAGATGGAATGACTCATTGGACAGTTTAGGGTCATCTGTCCTATATGCTTCTCCTTATATGTGCAACCTTTTACTTTCTGCACCCAGAATGTTGTACACCATATTTATCAGTGACCTTGGTCTTCACAGAAGTATAAGCAAGAGCTTTTCTGCACACCAATCCTATAAACATCTAGAGTTGTCACTTCTAGAAGCAGATATTGTGTGCAAAAATACGCCATTAACTTCAGACAGTGCAGTTAGTTAGAAGAGACTGAGCTGAAAACTAAACTCACTGAACAGAAATAGTTCTGTTCTATCTCAAACCACAACTGTTTATGTTACATGATGCTTCAACTTTCTGTAAGACAGAATTGCATTGAACAGGGAGGAAATGGATGCAAAATTAATAATTTCTTAAAAGGTTCCAAAAATATATGTCCTTGTTTGAGTGAGAACAGAACTAGCTCTGTTCAGTGATTTTACTTTTCATCTCAGTTCTTCTAATTAACTGCACTGTCTGAAGTTAGTAGCCTGCTCTCATAGGCAGTGTCTGCTTCTAGCAGTGATAACACCCCATGTTTAGAGTTACTACCAAGGATTGGTGTGCAGACCAAGGCCACTGCTGGATCCTGTGTACCACATTGGGGGGTGCAGAAGACTGAAAAGCCGCACCTGCAGGGAGGAGTGGCCAGTACAGGTGACCCTAAACTGACCAACAAGGTATTCCAGACCATATAAAACATATTCAGTATAATGCTGAGGGTCTACAGTTCTTCTCCCCTCTTGGACTGCTTTGCCAGCTTTGCTTGGCTTGGCTCAGATCTTCTTTTGGTTCCTTCCTCGGAGCATCCAAAGAGGCTTCTGTGCATTCTGCCAGTGATCCCGGTCTGTGTGTTCCTGAATCCGGTACCAGAATCCATCTCCTGAACACAGCTCCCATCTGCTGTGAGGTCCAGTCTGGGAATCCCCTAGTGCCTGCTCCACAACATCAATGGTGATGGTGATGTAATTACCATCAGGGGGGTTGGGTTCGATACTGGTTTTGTATATATTTGTATATGTTTCATTTTTATAATTATTAATTTCATTTTCATGAAAGCTGTTGTAGTTTCCTTTCCTAATTGCTAAGTCTCTCTCCCTTATTCCCTTTCTCTTCCCTTTCGGGGAGGGAGGGGGGTTAACAGAGAGTGTCTAAGGGTCTGCCCTGACCCTAAACCGTGACAAGGTAGAAGCTGCAAAATTTCTACCCAACACTAAAGATGCAGTATTTAATAATTATTCACAAAGTATTTCAATATAAATATGAGATTTCATATGCTTTTCAAAAAGTAGTTATTTCAAATCAGTTTTGTATCACCGCTGTGATCATTCTGGATAACCTGGTGTGTTCAGACCTTCTAAATAACTTCTGTACAGTGACAAGGTTGCTAACTGCCTCACTTTTAATTATGAACTAGTTTGTGACTTGTGAGTTAAGTAACCATCAATGAATAGATGACAGTACTCAGTAACGTATCTTCCTATCATCCAGTATACTTCTACCCATGTGGGAAAAAATAATCTGACTTTTGCCAGCTGGTATTTTTTATTTGTATGGCCCACTGCCAGCTGGCTGTCATTTCCTCAGTCACAGTGGAATGGGAAACAAGCTTCTTGCTGTACATACATACCCACTTCTATTTGTACTTTGCCCCAGGAATAAACTAATTGCTGCTGTAAAACACTGTTCGCATCTTACCCAGAATTCATCTACGAACCCTGGGAGAGAGGAATGTAAAATTGTTCCAGCTGTCCTCTTGGCTTTGACTGGCCAATTAATAGGTGGCTGCCAATTAGCTGTCCACACTGGAATAGTTAAGAAAGAAAAATTCTATTGACATGTAAATGAGATTCAACGTTTATGGCTCAGTCTGATCACTCTTTGTTTCATAAATCTTAGACATTATAGTGAAAAAGAATCAATACGTCTTGTCCTCTGTCTCTCTGTCAATGAAGGTTTAGTTTTTATTATAAGTTTACAGGGTGCTGTCCAGCCTAGTTACATCTCAAGTGATACCTCTTCTAATTTTTTTCCTTACGTATTTAATGAAAAGAGGAGCAGATTCTTCTGTGTTAAGGTCTTTTTTTTTTTTTTTTTTTTTATATTTCTTCACAGTTGGCCTCAATGATTCTCCTAGTTATTTATTTTTTTGCCTCATAACACTCCTCCTTCACTGTTTTGCCTTTCCTTTCCCATCTGCTGCCCTTTACAGTCATACACAACTTTCTGTATTCCAATAAGTGATGCAGTTTCACATTCTCCTTCCCGCTATTGCCCAAAAATTACACTTTCTCTCACAATTCCTGTGCAGATATCTTCCTTTACAAAACGGAAAACTCTGTTCTTATGTATAAGTACCTGCACTTCTATTAACTGTTGTGAATAGGCTTAACTCAGGAACTTAATAATGTGACTGTATTCTAATTTACCATATTTGTTCTGATTGAAATAAAATTTCTAACTTTCAATAAATTAAATAATAATTCTAACTTCTAGTTTGAAAAGTGAAAAATGCATGCCATTCCATCACAGATAAGACATCACAAGAATCATCAGGCATTTGATGCCATGTAGTGAATTAGAAAGGACCCTTTTCTGAAAAATTTGAAATAGTTGAATTTCCCTGACACTAGGATCCTATCTGATTCCTGGTGTTGTATAATGTTCTAAAAGTCTGAAATCACATTATACAGTTTCCTTTATGTCACATGCCCATCTGAGCCGACTGTCAGGTGCTCAATGAATAACTGAACAGTTTTACCGATATCACAATTACAAGGACAAGAGTGTAAACTCTTGAGTGGTAGGAAACAACCATTTAGCACTTGGTTGACAAAACATTCCCCAGAGACTTGTCATCTTGCAAGCAATTGCATAGGTTAATCAATAGAAATTTATTCTGACTGGTTTAGGTTTTTTAGATGGAAGAGAAATAAAGAAATTTTCCAGGATAACCAAATTCGTTGCAATTATTTAGACACACAGGAAGTCTGATATTTCACAAAGGATTATATTATTTTTAATTGACTGTTCGATTAATGGACTGTTGGGCCAGGACAACTATTAAGAAGTAATCCAAAATATTATGTAAAATTCTGATTATGTTTGTTGAAGAAAGATGAATTCAGTTTGAAACAGGTCGAGAAAAGGGCTTTCAGTGTAGTTAAGGGAATTGTCAGTCTGTATTAAAACTTGCAGAGCCTTACTTGATATCTAGTAAAACTGAGAGAATAGACCTTTATCAGTGTGTCTGAAGAAGTTTGTGTGTCAAAGAAGTTATGAGTAAATTTAAGCTTGAAATTAAAAGATAGATATTGACTGTCAGCAGGGTTATTGAAAACAGCAATGGGAACCAAATAGACTTGTGATTAGGAGTATAAGAAGTGTTCTGGGGATAGTTGGGGTCTGGAAGGAGGAACTCTATAGAGTTGCATACAGTCTTACCAAGAATTAAGGCCTAATTGCCTGCAAGAGAAATCACAGAAACACAGAATGGTTGAAGTTGAGGGGGATCTGGAGGCCATCTGGCCTAATGAGACTGCTCAAGCAGGCTCATCCAGAGCTTGCTGCCCTGGACCATGTCAAGATGGCTTTTCAAGATTTCAAAAGACAGGAACTCCACAAGTTCTATGGGAAACCTGTTCCCATGCACAGATATTCCTGCAGTAAAAAAGTGTTTCCTTATGTTCAGCAGAAACTCCCTATGCCTGAGTTGCTGCCTTCTTGTCCTGTTATTGGACACCATTGGAAATAATCCGTCTCCATCTTCTTTACAACCTCCCATCAGATGTTTACGCATATTCATTAGATCCCTTCAAAATAAGAGATACAGTCAGTACTGACAGTCACTGACTAATCAGTCATTGCGTTTTATAATAAAGTCTTTCAAAGCTCAAGATATCCTGAACTTGGCCTGACTTGAAGTTTGAAGTTTTGTGTAGACATATGAAGTTTTAGCATATGCAGGTGTTTTTTTGGGCATGAAATTGCCGTGTTTCTGACTGTCTGATCATAAATGTTAGATACTGTAAGAGTCAACAGTAATATTTTGTCCTATGCAGACTGCTATAGCACTGTGAATCATTTTTGCCACATTTAAGTTACTATAGTTTTCAGAGATGACAATTTGAGGTAGTGGATCACATTGACTTGTTTAAATCCAATAATTTATGACTCTTCCTAAATGTAATAATCCCAAAAGATGTTCTATGACCACCTGTTTGCTTAGATGACTTGGTTTAAGATGAAGTTTCTAAACTGGTACCCAGATTTATAGCTTTTTTCTCTGAGAAAACTTTCCTTCAAACAGGTTTCTGGTTTTTTTTGTGGAGTGTT
>JANVCC010010406.1:30251866-30298353 GCA_025345505.1 Todiramphus chloris collaris
AATTGAAATATTGATTTTTCTGACTTTGTATTACAACTTAGAGCAAAATAAAAAAAAAACATTTTGAAAATATCAGCTTGCTTCCTTTATGAAAGTAGAGTATTAACTCCCTTTAAGATTTAACTTTCATTAAAAATTTAATAAGAAATTTTATTAATGATAGGCTATAGTGATTTTATCTCTTTATGGGTAACAGTTTTATGCCTAAAGATGGTCACATCTGCAAAAGTTGGAGGTTTTTAGCCAGTCCAGAACTGACAAGATATACATTGTAGATGAGTGTTCTCAGCTGGTCTTAAAATTTGTTAACTCTTTTGTTCAAGTTGAATCTAGAATCATTTGAATTGAAAAGATGTTAGAACTATGGTCTACTTTAGAGAACTCTGCAACACCTAACATCACTATACCAGGATCTGATGTCATTGTAACTACTGCTGCTACTAATTCTTCAGGCTTAGACTATTTTAAACCTGATTGAAGGTGTATATAAAATGTGTTAAATATTTGTAGAAAAACACACAAAGTATGTAGTTCTTTAGCCTTTTAATTATGGGTTCAACTGTGGAGGATGGACAGGGAAAGGTATGAAATTTCATTTGCCTTTCTGTAGAACTAGGTGGAAAGCTGAAGCACTTCTCTGCTCTTAAGTTCTACACATGCATGCAATGATCAGTTCTATAAAATTAATGCAGATGTCAAAATACTTTCATACTTTTATGCTGTGCTTTCAGAGTTATGGTGTTTCACTTCTATTTCATAGAGTCATAGAATGGTTTGAGTTTGAAGGGACCTTAAAGTTCCAACCTCCCTGCCATGGGCAGGGACACCTCCCACTAGACCAGGTTGCTCAAGGCTTCATCTAGCCTGGTCTTGAACACTTCCAGTGACTGAGCATACACAGCTTCCCTGGGCAACAGGTTCCACTGTCTCACCACCCTGAGAGTGAAGAACTTCTTCCTAATTTCTAATTTATAACTACCCTCTTCCAGTTTGAAGCCTTTACCCCTCATCCTATTACTACAAACTCTTGTAAAGTCTCTCTCCAGCTTTCTTGTTGGCTTTTTTCAGGTACTGGAAGGCTGCTATAAGGTCTTCCTGTATCCTTCCCTTCTCTAGGAGGAAAAAACCCCAACTCCCTCAGCCTGTGCTCACAGGAGAGGTTTCTAGCCCTCTAATCATCTTCATGCCCCTCTTCCAGACCCACTCCAAACAGGTCCATGTCCTTCTTGCATTGGGGATTTCATATCAGAGCACAAACAGTGAGGCAGCAGCAAGGGGTAGCTTGTGCCTGTGAGACAGATTGAGTCAAACGGGGTTTCTTGTGACAGAAAAGTCCGAGGAAAAGCAGCGAGACCCACCAGGAGCCAGCAGCTCTCACATGCGAAGCCAAGAGGCTGATGTGCCTGGGGGCATTACCGGGACACCCACAAGAGATTTAAATGTGGCAAAACTGGAAGCTGTGCTCAGAGCATGAGCAGTGAGGCAGTGGCTGTCACAGGGGAGCGCGTGCCAGCAGCAGGTCATGCGGGGGACACAGCAGCTCTGCCGGCTTGACAGGGCAGACCCATCTTTAGAAAGATCTCAGTCATGGTCTCCCCCCAGCAGAAGGTCACATGCTCAGCACTCGCCAGGGTGGGTGTGGAACTCAGACAGAACCCCACAGAAACACGCAGGGGTCTAGGTCACGAGCTGTAAGGAATGTCATGGCCTGGCACTGGCAACAAATGTCAGTGGTGGGAACTGCTTCATGAGGTGTGAACAAGTAGATGATCTCCTCTGCCGCATAGCAAAGTTACAAGAGGAAGTTGAAAGGCTGAGGAGAATCAGGGAGGCTGAGCCAGGCCCTGCTCTCCCTCAAACAGAAATGGGAGCAGCCGTCAAAAAGCACTCAGGATCAGCCAGACCATGCTCCTGTCAGATCAGAGGCAGTGATCTGGATAAGGGGAATTAATGGAGACAAGTTCATCGTCATGGCAACAGATGAACTGCCTCCTTGCCCACCTCACCCCCCCAGTGCCACTGAAGAACAGATATGAGGCCCTGGTCGAGAAAGACCATCCAATGATGATACAGTCAATGAGCAACCTATACCTGAGATTCATCTGCCATCAGAAAGGCCTACTGCATGTATCACAACCACACTCACAAGAAAAAAAAGAAGGGTTATAGTTGTAGATAACTCTCTTCTGAGAGGAACAGAGGGTCCAATATGCTGAGCAGACCCTTCTCACAGGGAAGTCTGCTGTCTCTCTAGAGTCCGGGTTAAGGACATCACTAGGAAAATTCCTAGCTTGGTACAATCCTCAGATTATTATCCATTGCTGGCCTTCTGTGTAGGTGGTGGGCACACTGAGAATAGAAGTAAGAGATTTTAGAGCCTTGGGATGACTAGTGAAGGATTCTGGTGCACAAATTATTCTTTCCTTTATCCTTCCCATGTCAGACAGCAACATCAGAATGAACAGGCTCATTCAGGCTATTAATACATGTCTCTGTATCTGGTGTCACTGTAACACTTTTGGCTTTTTTGACAATGGGATGACCTATACAGCACCAGGTTTCCTGACACCTACTGGGAAACACCTTTCTCTGCAAAATACATTGCAGGGTTGATTGACAGGGCTTTAAACTATGTGTGAAGAAGCAGGGGGATGTATCCAGACTAGCTAGACATGGCTATGGGTCATATACCAACACTTGTGGGACAGCATGATGACATTTTTGAGAACCAGAAGGTCTTTCATCCTCCAAGAGTGAAAACTATACACTCAAACCCCTCTCTGAAATGCTTATCAATACACACAGCACGGGGAGTAAGCAGGAAGAATTGGAGATCTATGTTTGGTCGAAGGGCCATGATCTCATTGCAGTTACTGAGACATGGTGGGATAGCTCACATGACTGGAATGTTGTCATGGATGGTTATCTACTTTTTAGGAAAGACACACCAGCAAGGCAAGGTGGTGAAGTTACTCTTTATATGTGTGAGCAACTGGAATGCACTGAGCTCTTCCCAGAGCCGGGGGGTGAAGAACATGTTGAAAGGTTATGGAAGAGAATTAAGGGGCATGTAAATACAGATAAAACTGCTGTGTGTGTCTACTACAGATCACTGAACCAGGAAGAAGATGTTGACGAGACCTTCTACACGCAGCCAAGATCACATGCCCTGGTGATCATGGGTCACTTCAATCACACCAAAATATGTTGGAAAGTCTACACAATGAGGCATACTCTGTCCAGAAAGTTTTTTTTTGCAATACATCAATGGTAACTTCCTGATGCAGGTGTTGGAAATGCCAATGAGGAAAGGAGTACTGCTGGACTTTGTACTAATGAACAAAGAAGGTCTGGTAGGGGATGTGAAGGTTGGAGGCAGCCTTGGCAGTAGTGGTCATGACATGATAGAGTTTAGTATCATACAAGGAAGAAGCAAGGCGGTAAGTAAGATTGCAACCTTGGACTTCAGAAAGGCTAACTTTGTCCTCTTAAAAGATTTGGAAGAATCCTGTGGGCTAAGACTCTAGAAGGGGACTCAAGAGAGCTGGTTGATATTCAAACATTACCTCCTCCAAGCTCAAGACAGGTGCATTCCTTTGAATGAAAAATCAAAAAGAGGAAGGAGGCAAGAATGGATGAACAAGGAGCTGCTAAAAAAAAATCAAGTGGAAGAATGAAGTTCATAGCATGTGGAAAAAGGGGCTGGTCTCTTGGGAGAAGCATAGGAATGTTGTCAGGGTTTGTAGGTGTCATGGTTTAGGGTCAGGGCAGCCCCTTAGACCTATAACAGACATTCTCTGTTAACCCACCTCCCTCCCCAAAGGTGAAGAGAAAAGGAATAAGGGAGAGAGACTTAGCAATTAGAAAAGGAAACTAGAACAGCTTTCATGAAAATGAAATTAATAATTATAAATATGGAATATATACAAATATATACAAAACCAGTATCAAACCCAACCCCCATCCATATGGCTGCAACAAGGAAAGCCAAGGTCCTCTTGGAATTAACTGTCAAAGGAAGTAAAGGAGAACAAGAAGGACTTCTTCAAATACATCAGTGGTAAAAGGAAGACTAGGGAAAATGTGGGCCCACTGCTGAATGAGGTGGGAGCCCAGTGACAGAGGATGCAAAGAAGGTGGAGTTACTGAATGCCTTCTTTGCTTCAGTTTTTACTGCTAAGACCATCCCTCAGGAATCCCTGACTCTGGGATTTAGAGTGAGAGCCTGGAAGGAGGAAATCTCTCCACTGGTTGATGAGGATGGGGTTAGAAATCACTTACATGAACTGAACACTCACAAATCCATGGGCCCTGATGGGATGCACCCATGAGAGCAGAGTGAGCTGGCTGATGTTGTTGCTCTACCACTCTCCATCATTTTTGAAAGATCATGGAGAACAGGTGAGGTTCCTGAGGACTGAAGGAAAGCCAATGTCACTACAGTCTTCAAAAAGGGCAAGAAGGAAGACCCTGGTAATTATAGACCAGTCAGCCTCACCTCCATCCCTGGAAAGGTAATAAAGCATCTCATTCTGGAGCTCATATCTCAGCACATAGAAGAAAATGTTATCAACAGTAACCAGAATGAATTTACTAAAGAGCAGTCACGTCTGACTAATCTGATAGGCTTCTATGATGATGTGACTGAATGGGTAGATGCAGGGGAAGCAGTGGATGTTGTCTACCTTGACTTCAGCAAGGCTTTCGATACTGTCTCCCATAACATCCTTGTGGGTAAGCTCAGGAACTGTGGGTTAGAAAAGTGGACAGTGAGATGGGCTGAGAACTGTCTGAACAATAGAGCTCAGAGTGTTGTGATCACTGGCGCAGAGTCCAGCTGGTAACCTGTAAGTAGTGGTGTTCCCCAGCAGTCAGTTCTGGGTCCAGTCTTATTCAGCATTGTGGTGTGTTGACACCGGCATGGCACCAGGTGCCCACCAAGCCCTTCTATCACTCCCCCTGACCCCCTTCAGCACAGCACGCAGGGAGAGAATAAGACACAAAGCAAAGGGCTGTGGATTATGATATTTCAGGTGTACTGGATTCCCCTCCAGCTGAAGGCAAACTGTGGCCTGCACTCTGGTGCTATGGGAATGGAGAAAAATGCATTAGCGATGTCAATTGTGGCGTACCACTTGGCTGCCTTGGACTCCAGCTCATACTGAAGTTCTAGCATGTCTGGCACAGCAGCACTCAGCATCGGTGTAACTTCATGCAGACCACGATAGTCCACTGTCAATTGCCATTCTCCATTTGACTTTTGCACAGGCCATATAGGGCTGTTGAAGGGTGAATGAGTTTTGTTGATCACTCCATGTCTCTCCAGCTGATGAATCAATTCCTGGACAGGGATCAGGGGATCTCTGTTGGTGAGATATTGCCGCTGGTGCACCGTTGTCATAGCCATTGGCACCAGCTGCTCTGCAACCTTCATTAACCCTTCTATAGAAGTGTTCTCTGAGAGACCTGGCAAGGTGGACAACTGTTCACTTCCCTCCGCCTCCAAGGCAACAACACCAAAATCCCACTGGTATCCTTTTGGATCCTTGAAATAGCCTCTCCTGAGATAATCTATGCCAAGGATGCATGGGGCCTCTGGACTAGTCACAATGAGGTGTTTATACCACTCCCTACCAGTCAGGCTCACTTCAGCCTCCAATCCTGTCAGCTGCTGGGATCCCCTTGTTAGTCCAGAAATACTTATGGGCTCAGCTCCTCTGTATTTTGATGGCGTTACCATGCAGTGCGCACCTGTATTGACCAAGGCCTTGTATGTCTGTGGATCTGACGTGCCAGGCCATCAGATCCACACAGTCAAGTAAATCCAATTGTCCCTTTCCTCCACCTGGCTAGAGACAGGGATCCTCTATTCCTGCTCCTGGTCTGAATATTCACTGTCTGACCCTTGCTGTGTCAAACCAGAAGTCCCCTCATCAGGTTCGGTGGAGTTGACTTTATTCTTCCCATATCTGCAAGATCGTCGATTGCCTTCTTGTGCTTCAACACTGACTGCATTAATGGTCTTCTTGGATGGTCCTTTTTTAATGGCTGTCTTCCCTCTCAATTCCTGTACATGGGCTTCCAGCTTAAAGGTTGGTTCACCGTCCCACTTCCTCATATCCTCCCCCTGATCAGCTGGAAGACCCAGAGTGCACTACATGGCATACACCTTGGGCTCCTTTTCTCTCTGACTGGCTGATTCGTTGGGGGACTCCTGATATCCAAGGTGCTAGCCCTTATGGACGTGGAGGTACCAAGGCTCTCTTCAATGTTCTGAAGCCAGGAAAAAACAGTTTCCACAGTTGGATTGTCCATTTGTGGATAATGCATTGCTGCAAAGCTGGCAGAATATCATGCCGGTGCATTCTTGATCACTTTCCTCCACATGGCCCTTGTACACTGAACATCCTCTGGATCTTTAGGATGCTCATCATTATCTAAATCCCCATAGATGACTTCCAGTAATGCTAGTTCTCTCAGGTACTGGATACCTTCATCAGCAGTGGACCATTTTCCTGAGGAGGTGGAATTCATTAAGTCTTCCTTGAACAGATATCTGGCTTTTACACTTGAAAGGAGCCATCTCCAGAGACTGCAAATTGCTGCCTCTTTTCCAATTCCTTTTTCAATGCCACAATTCCTAGCAAGGGAGCCCAGCTGTTGGGCTTCCTTACCTTCCAGCTGTTGGGTATCAGCCCCAGTACCCCAGCATCGAAGCAGCCAGGTAACAATCGGTTCCCCTATCTGGCAGCTGTAATCCTTCTTCAGGTCTCTAAGTTCTGACAAGTCTCTAAGTTCTGACAAATCCAGGGACCGGGTGGTTTCTGCCTCCTGCCTCATTTCTGTCACCCCCTCCTCCTGTCTTCCTGTTGAGGGTCCATCTTTCTGGTTGTGTTCTTCCTCCTCTTCCATATCCCTCACTAAGCGAGGGTAGGGGCCTGTTGTTCTCCTCGTCCACTGCTTCTTTTTCACTACTGGGGTAACTCTGCCAATTGTTGTTGCAGTCCTTATCTCAGCTTGGGTGTCTTCGGATGCAGTCTGGGTCCCTGCCTCAACCACAGTCCTCTGAGTGTACTCAGCTGTGGCTCAATAGGCACAGGCCAGGCCCCAGTACAGTGCTAAGAGCTGCTGGTTCTCATCGGGGTAGACAAGGCACCCTTCTATTAGAAGTTGTGTCAGCTTGCCAGGGTTGCTTGCCTGTTCGGGGGTAAAGTCCCAGGCTACAGGAGGTGACAACCATCCTAGGAACCTGCCCAAATCCTGCCAGACCCCTTGCCACCCAGGGACAGGCCATCTCAGGGCACATTTTGGTGTCACCCCACATGAAACTTGTCTCCTCTCAGGCCAAATTGGGACCCGACTACACACAACCCAGATTAGGCCAATGATATTGTTTAGTAGTATCAAGAAGCTCACATAAGGGTGGACGAGGACCTTGTGAGCATGCACGAATAAATTATCTACTTCAGTTTCCAGTAGAAAGAGAGAGAGATAGATTCAATCATTTTCTCCCCAAGGTAGTCCCCCAACACAGCAAAGCCACCGATGCCAGCGTGAAACACATCGTTACTATTTGTGCCAGGGTGCAAAAGACCTGATTCTCCCGTGCCTCTTCCTGGTCAGAGGCAGGGCCCCCCTAGCCCTGGTTATCATTCCTTCCCTGGGCATATGTGCGGGAGGTTCCTTCTAGGGGATCTGACATATCATCCTCCCTTCTGTAATACCTGGCAGCTTGGTCATGGGAGGCTGAGGCCACTTTCACTCTGGCGGAACCCCTTTGCTTAGTGTTTTCCCTTTTGAGTTCACACACCCGTGCTGCCAGAACAGAAGTGGGTTTCCTATCCCATCTTCTCATGTCTTCCCCATGGTCACACAGAAAGAACCACAGCTCAGCTCATGGGGTGTACCCTCTCTCTCTAGCTGGGGGATGTAGGACTCTGATTCTGGGGTCTGTGAATCTCACTGGTGCCACATAGGAAATGTTCTTCCTTACCTCCTCCACAATCTCCTCCTTGAGATCCCTAACCACAGCAGAGACATGAGCCTTCACTGGGCCATTGACCATACTCTCATAATACCTGAACCTGTTGGCAATGGAGCCCACTGTTTCTTGGCTGTCCTCAGCATTAATGGTTGCAATGAAGGTGGCATATTGCTGTGGCCCTAGTTTTGCCAGGTTCCACAACATCTGCCCTGTGCACCTGACTTGGTCGGGGTCATTATCATGTTGTCCATCCCTCCCAAAGAGTACCCCTAACACTGCCACTTCTCTTAGCTGTTGGATTGCTTCCTTGAGTGTCTTCCACTGCATTTTATGGTGGTACTCCTGCATTCTCTCTCTATGAACAAATCTTTCTCTCATACTTGTTAAAAGCCGCTCCCAGAGAGAAAGGGGCCCTGGCTCCCTCACAAATACCTGATCTACAGCGGGGTCCTGGGTCAGGGATACCAAATACCTCGTTTCACCACCATCCAGTTGCACACCTTTGCCCATAAGGTCCCAAACCCGAAGTAACCAGGTTGTAGGAGCTTCACGCCCTCGTCGCACAATGTCTTTGTGCAGATTACGGAGGCTGTCATACAACAGGGACTCGGTGATGATTTCAGGCTCTGGGTCTCCTGATGGTTGCAAGGGCCCTGGTTCCCCATCATCATTAACTGGGCGTGCTGATTTGGTCTTACACTTCCTCCTCTGCACAGGGGCAACTGCTGCTGGCTGGGGCTGCCCTTGTGATTCAGCTGGAACCTGGACAGTTGTAACATTTGTGGGTTCCACTGCTGCACCATCAGATTCCCCCTCTTTGGGGCAGGGAGAGGGTTTCCCATCAGCTGGGGAGGTGTATTCCCTCAGCATCTGGCCCATCTCACATATCTCCTTCACCAGTACCACTACCCAACTCAGGTGGTCCATTTCTGAGGTGGGCTGTGGGGCAGGGTCAGGCTGTGGGGCAGGGTCTCTAGTCACTGGGGCCTTGTCGGGCTGTGGGGCAGGGTCTCTAGTTGCTGGGGCCATGTCAGGTTCTGGGGCAGCACCCCTAGACTCTGGGGGAGGTACCTGGGCAGATATCCAAGCCAATCTGAATGCTAAATAGAGCAGGCCTATCAACAACATTTGGTTAGTATCTAGGGGAAATATAAACCCTTCAAAAGCCGGTGGGGTAGGCCCAAAGAACTGGTTGAAAGGTTGAGAGAAAAGTTCCCATGGTGTTATTTCCTCACAGAAGGTACCATTTTTCATATAACCTCAAAAACATACGCTTAGTGTACGATAGCCCTTTTTTCCATGTGCCCACACTCCAGAGGAAGTAGAAAACCCATGAATTCCTCACTTTATCAACCCAATGTGCAAACTGGATAACAGCCACAGTAGCCTTAGTCAGGGGATCCATGTTTAGAAAAGGAGCTGCAAAGGGGAGAAACACAGCCACGACCACGTGCCACGTGAACCGGGGTAAGCCAGACCACATTGTGCTGCCTAACAAGGTTGCAGTATTCATCACACAAACTAGATTACCCAATAACTGATATTCCTTTTTTCACCCTTTCCTCTCGATGCCCTCAAGCCCCACGTTGGGCGCCAAAATCTGTCTTGGTTTGAAAGACAGGTGTCTGCCAAGGAAGGCAGGAGTTCTCCTTGGAAGGGAAAAATGCAACCCCCTCCCCTCCAAATGCTTATAATTTTTAAATTAAGGGGCTTTCAGGCAAAGATATGAGGAATAGGAGTAACAGTTCTTTACTAAATATATATATAACAAGGCAATCAAACAACAATAACTATGGCAGTAACAACAAACAGCACCAGGAACCCAGTCCCAACCTCTTGGGTGGCTCCCAGTGAGCAGGGAGGGCGCGATGGTCTCCCCGCCACTCCAGAGCCAGCTCAGCCCTCACGTGGCAATGGCCGACGAAAAGCCTGTGTCACAAACCCCCCTGGGCAGCCGATCCCAGTGTCCAGCAGGATCCTCGTGAGACAGCAGGGGTAGAAGGAAAAGCAGGAAACGCAGCAGGGATGACCTCTCTCCAAGCTGATCTTGACGGATCCTCGGGAATCAGCAGGGAGAGCAGGAGATGCAGTGGGGATGAGTTCTCCGCACCATGAGGGCAGCTGCTCCTCACCTCGAATGCAGGGAGCAAAACAAGAGCACTAGGGGCTCCATTCAATGCCCTTTATTAGGCTGGCTGGACCCCTCCTCCTGTGGCCAGGTCCTTTTGTCTCTCTTAAGTACAGAAATTTACCTCCCTGACAAACAAGTATGGAAAAATTCTTTAAGAGAATAAGGAAAACAGAATAACTCCACAAAACCCCAACACCCACGTTGGGTGCCAAAAAAGGAACTGTGGTGGGTTTACCCTGGCACAGCACCAGGTGCCCACCAAGCCCTTCTATCACTCCCCCCGCCCCCCTTCAGCATGGCACACAGGGAGAGAATAAGATGCAAAGCAAAGGGCTGTGGGTTATGATAGATAAAATGTTATTCTCTACTTCCCATCTGCAGGCAATGTTGGGCAGGAACACATAGCATCCACTTGGAGGACAAAGCAGAATGCCCCCCCCATCCTCCTCCTGCCCTCTCCCTTTATAATTGAGCTGATGTCATATGGTATAGAATATCCCACTGGTCAGCTCAGGTCGGCTGTATCCTCTCTCCCCACCTTTCCCTCCCAGCCTCTGGTGCTGTGTGAGCACTGGCAGTCATAACACGGGTGTGTTATCAACACCCTCCAGCTCCCAGTGCTGCAGCATGAGGGCTGGATGGGGAAAAGCAGCTCAGCCAGACTCACTACAAACATCTTCATCAATGACCTGGATGAAGGGATAGTGTGTACCCTCAGTAAGTTTGCTGATGATACTATACGGGGGGGGAGTGACCGATACACCAGAAGGCTGTGCTGCCATCCAGTGAGATCTGGACAGACTGGAGAGATGGAAGCCAATGAAGTTCAACAAGGATAAAATGTAGGGTCCTACAGCTGAGGAGGAACAATATGTACAAGTACAAGTTAGGAGTAGACCCACTGGAAAGCAGCTCCATGGAGAGGGACCCTGGCCTCCTGGTGGACAATAAGTTATCCATGGAACAACGATGTGCTTTTGTGGCCAGGAAGGCCAATGGTATCCTGGGGTGCATAAAGAAGAGTGGGTCCAGCAGTTCGAGGGAGGTTCTCTTCCCCCTCTACTCTGCCATAGTGAGACTACGTCTGGAGGATTGTATTCAATTCTGGTCTCCCCAGTCCAAGAGAGACAGGGAAATACTCCAGAAGGGCCAACAGGGAGATATAAAGATGATGAAGGGACTGGAACATGTCTCTTATGAAGAAAGGCTGAGAGCCCTGGGGATGTGTATCCTGGAAAAGAGAAGACTGAGAGGGGATCTTATTAATGTTTACAAATATCTGAAGGGTGGGTGTCAAGTAGAAGGGGCGAGTCTCTTTTCAGTTATGCCCTGTGATAGGATGAGAGGTAATGGTAGCAAGTTGAAACACAAGAAGTTGTACCTCAACATGAGGGAATAATTCTTCACTGTGATAGTGGCAAAGCCCTGGAACAGGCTTCCCAGGGAGGCTGTGGAGTTTTCTTCTCTAGAGATGTTCATGACCCACCTGGATCTGTTCCTGTGTGGCATGTCCTGGGTGTTCCAGAGGGGTTGGACTTGATGATCTCCAGAAGTCCCTTCCAACCCCTGCCATTCTACCATTCTATGATTCTATGATCTGGATATGATACTCTAGTTGAGGTCTCACCAGAGCAGAGCAGAGCAAGAGGGGAAGAATCACCTCCCTTGACCTGCTGGCCACACTTTTGATGCAATTCAGGATACAGTTGTCTTTCTGGATTACATTCACACATTGTTGGCTCTGTCCTTTCTTCCATCCTCTGTAGACTCTCATTTTGCATCTAAGTGGGTCCAGGAGCTCCTTGTTCATCCACACAGGCCTCCTGGCATTCTTGCCTGCCTTCTATTTTTAAGGATGCATTGCTCCTCATCGTGGAGGAGGTGGTCCTTGAATATTGAGCAAATTTCTTGGGCCCCTCTCCCTTCCCAGAATCACACAGAATCACAGAATTGTCACAGTTGGAAAAGAACCCTAAGATCACTGTGTCCAACTATCAAAAACAACTACAAAACAACCAACAAAAAAAAAACCCTACATGAAACCAACTAACCAAAGAAAAAACCCCCCACCACCTCACCATCCCACTAAATCATCTCCTGAAGTGCCTCATCTACATGTTTTTTGAATACCTCCAGGGATGGTGACTCCACTACCTCCCTGGACAGCCTCTTCCAGTACCTGACTACTTTTTCAGTAAAGAAATTATTTCTAATATCTCATGTAAGCCTCCCCTGGTGCAGCTTCGGGCCATTTCCTCTAGTCCTGTCATTACTTCTTTCAGGTAGTTGTAGAGAGCGATATACGGTCTCCCCTCAGCCTTCTCCAAACTAAACAATCCTAATATCCTCAGCCTCTCCTTGTTCTCCAGACCTTTCACCATCTTGGCTGCCCTTCTCTGAACTCACAGTGTCTTTCTTGTGGTGAGGGACCCAGAACAGAACATAGAACTTGATGTGTGGCCTCTCTAGTGCCAAGTACAGAGGCATGATCACTTCCCTTCTTCTGCTGGACACAATATTTCTGATACAGGCCAGGATGCTTTTGGTCCTCCTGGCCATCTGGTCACACTGCTGGCTTATGTTCAGCCAGCTGTCCACCAGCACCCCCAGGTCCTTTTCCACTGGGCAGCTTTCCAGACACTCTTCCCCAAGCCTGTAGCATTGCCTGGGGTTGTTGTGACTGAAATGCGGGAGTCATCACTTGACTTTGTTAAACCTTGTCCCATTGGCCTAGGCCCATTGATTCAACCCGTGCAGATCCCTCTGATGGTCCAGGATAACATCTTTTCTCATTGGTTCCTTTACCACTTGTAGAAGGAAACTGTTGTCAATGCATTCCACGAACCTCCTGGATTGATGGTGCCCTGCTGTGGTGTCCTTTCAACAGATATTGAGGTGGTTGAAAACCCTCATGAGGACCAGAGATTGTGAATGTGAAGCTGCTCTTATCTGTCTCTAGAGGCCTCATCCTCTTGGTCTTCCTGGTCAGGTGGCCTAGCAAATCCCCACTATGATACCACCTTCCCCTGCCTTCACTTTACCCTGACCCATGACCTCTCCATAAGCTCCTCATCCATCCCCAGGCCAAGCCCCATGGACTACAGCTGACCACTGATGTAGAGGAAGTCACCCCCTCCTCTTGTCCCCTGTCTGTGTTTTAAAGAGCTTGTATCCATCTATTCCCATGCTTCAGTCACAGAGGCCATCCAACCACATCTCAATGATGCCACTAACATGCCTTTTAGGTGTGCAAGCATCTATAAATATTAATATTAAACTTATCCTAATAGTAACCTTTGAGTTTACAAACAAAGAAAATATATGGGTTTTGCACATTAAAAAACATTAGTTATTAATTTTTTATTTTTTTTTTTTTTTTTACTTCCACTAGGTTGTACTGCACAGAATTTTGAACTGAAAAACTGAAAATGTGTTTGTTTTGCAATACATAATCTTCCATAAACCACTCTCTGAGTCAGAAGATATATTTTGGAGGATAGATGGGACAAAGATATCTTTTCCATGCTCTTATTTGACTTAGTTTGTGTTTTTAGTTTACTTACAGTTTAGTTTTAACCTGAAGAAGTTAAAATTAACTACTGAAATATTACTCGCATGGTAGTCTGTAGGGAAAAACTTTCATAAAGCTGCCAGTGTGCAGTAGTATGGATTGCTGTGCCCATCTCTACCACATTTCCAGTTATTAGCCCATATTGCTAATTAGGGACAATTTAAATTCTGCCTCAGCACATCTCATAGGTAGCTTTCAATGACAGAAGCCGCAGTCAGAGTTTAGACCTGAACTCTTGATGTTGCAAATGGGACGGGCAGTGTTGAAAGTCATAGTAGCTACTGTTGATGTTGTGGCTTCCATCTCGTCCTAAAGTGTGATTTGTAATAAATGTATAACCTTGGTAAATATATAGGTAATTAAAAAGCCTTTACAGCTACCTTCTCAATGGTTCTATACTTTTTTAGATCCTTTAGTGCACTGTCTATGAAGAGAAAGAAAGGCAGCTTTTATGTTAATTTGTTTCTTTAAGAAGCTTCAAAAGACCCAACAAACTAATTCTAGTTACAGGAAAAGAAATACACAGAAGTCAGTAATTTGGTCCAGAGATATGTTTTATCACTCTATCCATTCCCTGACCAAATCCAAAATTGTACTAGGAGTAGCACAGTAAGTGTCTGGTCAACGTGCACTGATAAAGCTCTACGGTCTGATACAAATAAAGACATAGCCATAACTCTGTATCTACCCTATCACTTCCTCTATGACTTGTTCCTGGAGGAAACAAGACTTAACAACCCTTGAAAATATGCTGCTCACAGGGACATATTTCTACATGTCCTTGAGATGAATTCTTGAAAGGATTCCTTTAGACATGAGCAAATTTGTCACAAGAATCTTTTTTTTAAATCAAGGAGAATCTGTTCACAATGTTTTGAGTATGACGTTTGCCTAAGAAGCATTTTGTAGAAGGAGGAGTGGTATCTTTTGGAATATTCTCAAAAGCATCTTTTTGTCAAAATGTATCACTTTATTTCCCTCTTTTAGAACACTGTTAAGTCAATTCCTTTTGTCTATAATCTGTACATTAATGTATGTCTTTTTAAGGTTAGTGTGATGTTTTAGTTTCTAAAATCATTGTGAAGACTAGATTCTTCTAGAAAATTTCTTAAAGAGACTAAACATTCCTGGAGAAAACAAAATTGACTTGTTTTTATAAGCTACTCATTCTAATTTCTAATGTGGACACTATCTTCCATTCTGTCTCATATTCCAAATAGCTATTACAGTCTTTACTTAAATCACCAAACATGAGACAATTAACAGGACAGCCACATAATGAACTTGGAAACTCAAATGTTTACAAAATCAGACAGCTGTAAGCTTAAATATAGATTTAAGTAGTTAAATGTAAGTTTATAATTTTCTGTTGGAACACACGATCTGAAAATTTGCCTCCCTGTCAACAAAGTGTAAACAAAATAGTTCCCAGTGAATAACCTCTTTCTTTTTTTTTTTCATTTCTTTTTTTTAAATCAAACTGACAGATATCCCAGGATGTGGAGAAATGAGTAAACAGAGGGCTGCTGAGAAAGCCTTTAAACTTCACTTCTCAAAAACATATTTTCCATTGTTCAAAGCAGGCATTAATAACAACATAAAAGATTTTTTTACTCTGTTCTAAATTGTGTCTGTATAGCTAACATACAAAATTTATTTCAGTTGAATTAGTATATAGTCATTTTTACTGAAGTTTTATGGATTAGGACTGCATATAATGAGATCTTTCACTAACAAGATTTTTTTATGAGTTCACACACTTTGTGCAAGCAAATCTATGTACTGTAGAACATATGATTGATGAAAGAACTTCTGTTATCCAAAGCAGTTTTTCCTATAATGAAGTAGTAAAGCACAGAATGTTTTTTTTTCATTATCATAACCAACATATATTTGAATCTTAAAATGTCGTCTTTCTAGCTCCAATGTGTACTTCTCTGTAAGTAATCTTGACCTACACAAATGTCACAGCTTAGGGTCAGGGCGGCCCCTTAGACCTATAACAGATGCTATCTGTTAGTCTCCCTCCCTCCCCAAAGGAGAAGAGAAAGGGAATAAGGGAGAGAGACTTAGCAATTAGAAAAGGAAACTAGAACAGATTTAATGAAAAAGAAATTAGTAATAATAAAAATGGAATATATACAAATATATACAAAACCAGTATGGAACCCAGCCCCCCTGATGGTAATTACATCACTGTCACCACTAATGCTGTGGAGCAGGCACCGGGGCAGTCCCAGACTGGGCCCTGCAGCAGACGGGAGCTGTGTTCAGGAGCTGAACTCTGGTACCAGGCTCAGGAACACACAGACCGGGATCGAAGGCAGAACAGATCAAGTCCTCCTTGGGTGCTCTGAGAAAGGAACCAAAAGAAGTCCTGAGCCAAGCCAAGCAAAGCTGGCAAAGCAGTCCAAGCAGGCAGAAGAGCCCAGAGAACCTTTGGATCCCCCAGCTCTAAGCCAAATATGACATATATGGGATGGAATACCTCGCTGGTCAGTTTAGGGTCACCTGTCTGCTCCACTCCTTCCTGCAGGTGCATCTTCTTTACTTTTCTGCACCCCCCAATGTGGTACACAAGATCCAGCAGTGGCTTCGGTCTACACACCAATACTAGGTAGTAACTCTAAACATGGGGTGTTATCACTGCTAGAAGCAGACCCTGTCTGTGAGAACAGGCTGCTAACTTCAGAAAGTGCAGTTAGTTAGAAGAACTGAGCTGAAAAGTAAAATTACTGAACAGAATTAGTTCTCTTCTCACTCAAACCAGGACAACAGAACATCCAAGACTCATATAAAAAGAATACTGAAGATGAGACAGAGTAATTACAGAATGATATTATTTATTGACAAGGTGTGTGTTGTGTATCATGCAGTAAAATCAAACCGAGTGTGCTGTGATGCTGCTGTAAAGTTTGAGCTGTATTGGACAGAGGGCTGAAAATATTATTTAAATTCCAGACTGAAACCAGTGACACTCTACTATTAAAATTCATCAGTTTCCATCTAATGATCCTAAGCCATTTACTGACGTTAGAAGTTGCATATAGGAGTGACTAACTTTCTATAGTAGCACATGTACATTTTTATAATTGGTCTGCAGGAACATACTCAGTTTTGGTTAACATGCCTAGAACAACTAGGTCACTAATCAGATAGTAAAAAATGCATGGGCATAAAAAATCTTTCTGAATAAATGAATGCATTTAGCCAGATGATAACCCATATACAGATTGAGAGGGAGGTATTAGGAGGAAGAGGAACACTTTGGAGTCCTTCCTTCCTTCCTTCCTTCCTTCCTTCCTTCCTTCCTTCCTTCCTTCCTCCCTTCCTCCTTCCCTTCCTCCCTTCCTCCCTTCCTCCCTTCTTCCTTTCCTTCCTAATTCTACGTAACAGTGAGTTTATAAGGTAAGCTTCTTTGCAGGACAGAACACTACCTATAGACAATATCCATGAAAGACAAATACTTCATTAAAAAAACCCCTTAAGTCTCTAACATAAAATAAGTCATAAAATACTTGCTAGTATGTCGAGGAATGGCTCAAAAAGCAGGGTGGACATGGGTACATGGCTGCAAGTGTGAACAAGCCAGCAGGTGAGCAATGAACCGTCCTTGAGCAAGTGATAAGAGGAAGACAAAGCAATAAAACAATCAACTAACAAGCCTCTTTCCCAGGTCTCGCTGACTGAAAACAGGAGACTTGAGAGGTGCAGAAAGGGGGAGGCTGCGCCAGCAGGGAGAAGCGGGCAGAACCGCTACTTCCCTGCACTGAGGGGGGGAGTGGGCCAGGGTGCTTAAGCGTGCTTGCTGTATGTAGACCAATCACAATATGTATTAGAGCATGTGAACTGTATGTAGCCAATCAGTAATAAGCAAGAAACATATGAGCGAAGCATAGATAGTAATAAAGTGGAACATGTTTGTAACTCATATTGAGTCCTGATCATTGTTACCAGGCCTTTTCCCAACAAATGGTGACCCCGACGTGATACAGCCAGGACCAGTGCCAATGACTTGAGCCGGGCCAAAGCTCAAAGAGGCAGGACCAGAGCTGGGCCAAAGCTCAGAGGCAGGATTGGGGAAGTAGGAAGGTGCATCACTAGTTAGATGAACATGAGGGTCTGCAGTAGTGGGGTCGCGACCCGCCGGCAACAAGGGTGAGTATGGAGCTGTGAACAACTGCCTCCTTACTTGGTAGTATACTCTCTAAGAGAGGCATCAATAGGAAACAAGAGGAGGTCAAGAAACTGCTTAGGTGGACTAAGCAGAACAGCCATTTAAAGGATTGGAAAGGGGAGGTTGGAAATGTGCTGTGGGACTGTACAATAAGTGGGGACAAAGAAGCAAGACAACTAGGACCTATATGGTGTGAGACTTTTAACACTCTCTCACAAATGAAAACTGAGCAAAGAGTTGCTCTGGGTGTGGCTGAGGCTATTGATCCTGTGCCTGTCCCTGACTCTAAGCCCACCCGACTACAGAAATTTTTTGGATTCGGGGTGGAGGCTGCACCCAAAAGAGGCGCTATTAAATATCAATGTAAGACAGCCGCAGAGGTAAAAAGGATGGCAGAAGGAGAAGGAGAGAGAGAAAAATCTGAACAGGGAGGAGAGGAAGGACGGGCAGTCTGTCCTAAGGAGCAGCAACCTGGGTGAAAATCCCCTCCACTCAAACCACCTCGACGACAACGATTAACCCCTTGTTGTCTGGAGTCTAAACACGCTTCAGACGTTGCAAGGCTTCAAGAACCTGACTTGCTGCCGATCACTGCGGAATCATCTACTGTGGAGTCATCCCCCACTCAATCCAGACAATCGACACCGCATCCAGGACCTGCCTCAACCCCCATAGAAAAGTTATTGTCGGAAGTTGTGGGAAGTCTGCAACAGCTGACCCTGCGGACGGAGTCAGAAAGGGAACCCCCTGGAAACCCTTCAGCCCCTGTGGACTCAAATGATCCGTTGCCACCATATAATACAGATAAGATGGAACTGCAGGGGGCGGTGGGGGGGGAACAGGTGGGGAGAAATGTCTCCCAAAGAGAGGCTGGTCTGGGGTGGTGAGGGACACGATATTAGAAGGAGACTGGCAGGCTGCTGATCTATAGCATGTCCTGTTGTAATGGGAGGGGTGGGGGGGTAAAGCAATGGCGTCCACATGATTGGAAATTGATGCAACAATGCAAGGTGATTGTGCAGGTGAACAGCATTCATTCAGAAGTGGCTCGGCATGTTTTAAATTACATCTTTACTGTTGAACAGATGATCCCTCACAATAGCCGTAATTTAGCCAGACTTATTTTGACCCCCTCTCAATTTTTGCTGTGGGAAAGTGAATGGCTCAGACTGTCGGTGGATGAATGTAGCAAAGCTAGACAACCGGGCGACCCTCTCGATGGCATAAACTCTAATATGTTAACAGGACGGGGGAATTATGCCTTGGGAGAGGTACAGGCCGCGTATTCCCCTAAAATCTGGGTAAAATCAGCTGACCTGGTGCAGAGGGCCCTATTTTTAGTTCCAGACAAGCGGCAAAATCCAAGCTTTGCCAGCGTGAGACAGGGGCCTAGAGAAGATTATTCTAAATTTGTGGCTTGTTTATGGGAGGCTTTGCTGGGCAACAGTGAACTATCTGAGGAAATGAAACAACAAATGTTCCAAATTTTAGCGTATGATAATGTTAATCAAAATACAAAGGGAATACTTTTGACTTTGCCCAGAGAAGCAGGAGTGGACCAAATGGTAGCTTACATGAGTTGAGCACAGAAACAAGAACAAGCTGCAATGATTGCTGAGGCCGTTAAAGGCGCAGTAAACCCTCAGGCACAAGCTACTGCAATCACTGAATCTGTAAAGATGGTACTTGCAGCAGTGACACCCCAGGGTGGAAGCAATGGAGGGCTGTGTTTTAGGTGTGACAAGCAAGGGCATTTCAGAAAGCAATGTAGAGCTTCGATGTGGTAAGATAATTGTCAATCAAGAAATCATGCAACATTGGTATGCCGGTGGGGAAACTCCAAGAGGAGCGTGAGCAACCACGCTCTGACACAAATGGTTGCAAGCTCTCAGGGTCCTGCTGCCCAGCAATCCGGGGGAGCCTGGGAGTGGACCTGGCAATCACAATAGATATCATGCTAACAAACGACAAGGTGGATCTTATCCCCTCTGATGTCAATGGGCCATTATCTCCTAAAAAGAATATAGGGGTGCTCTTATTAGGGTGCTCTAGTTCTGGAAGCAAAGGATTACTGGTAGTTCTAGGAGTAATAGATGCTGATTACTCGGGCCATATTAAAATCATGGCACATGCCCAAATGGGACCAGTATGGGTCCCAAAGGGAACTAAAATTGCACAATTGATAACATTACCACCATCTTGGCCCAAAACAAATCAAAGGGAAAGGACTGGGGGCTTTTGGTTCCACCGGTGCGATTGTTTGCCTGACCCTGCCACTACAGAACAGACCTGTAATACCAATGACATTGAAAAGGGGAACATATCACAGAAGGTTATCTATGTTAGCAGACACTGGAGCTGATGTAACTGTGATTGACCAGGCTGCATGGCCCTCAGACTGGCGATTGGCAAAATATGATCAAAACATAGGAGGAGTAGGAGGGCAGTGTTTGCCACAACGCAGCAAGGAAGCTATAAAATTTTGTTTTCCAGAGGGCCAAGCAGTATCAATAAAACCTCTCATCATGCCCCTTCCGCCCAATATTTTTGGGCTATTAGGGATTTCCAATAACCTGGAAATCGGATGACCTGGTACGGGTGGAGCAGTGGCCCCTAAACTTTGAGCGACTCAGTGCTGTGCAAGAACTAGTACAAGAGCAATTGGAAAAAGGACATATAAGACCTTCTACCAGCCCCTGAAACACACCCATTTTTACAATAAAAAAGAAATCTGGAAAATGGCGCCTCCTTCATGATCTCAGAAAAGTAAACAAACAAATGCAAGACATGGGGGCCCTGCAGCCTGGTCTACCTCACCCAGGGATGGTGCCGGAGGGGTGGAATGTGTTGATAATTGATCTTAAAGATTGGTTTTTTTTCTATCCCACTTGCTGAACAAGATTGTAAGCGCTTTGCTTTTACTGTACCAAAGATTAATAAGCACGACCCTGCAGATCGTTATGAATGGGTAGTGTTGCCACAAGGAACGAAAAACTCCCTGACTTTATGTCAGTTATATGTACAATGGGCACTAAAACCCATACTACTAAAATGGCACAATGCATTGATCTATCATTACATGGATGACATCTTAGTTGCCCAAAAAGACAAAATTAGCGAACAACAGTTGGCAATGTTGGTTACACATTTGCAGTCAAAGGGACTGATGGTAGCCCCGGAAAAAAATTCAACGAACATCGCCTTGGCAATATCTGGGGTGGACTATAACGGACACGCACATTAAGCCACAAAAACCGGCCACACGTCCACGACTAAGAACAATAATAGATCTACAGCAATTTTTAGAAGATGTCCAATGGGTCCACAATATTGTGGGCATATCCAATGATAAGGTGGCACCACTGGTACCACTACTGAGGGGAATCCGAGATGAAACTTCTATTGTTGTGACACCTGAACAATGGCAAGCTGTAGATGTCATCCTTCAAATGATAGAAACAGCTATTGCATTCAGATTTTGTGAATTTCTGCCAAAAACATTGTTAATTTGTTTGGAACCATCAACATGCGCGCTACTATGTCAGTGGCATAAAGAAGAAAGGGAAAAGGGCCAAGAGAGGCATGCCACGATGATGCCACTGACACAGTACGAGTAAACAGAAATAGAAACAAACCTTCACAAATTCAAATATTAGAATGGCTATTCCCTCCAATACAGCCAAAACCAACTGTTTTGACTCGGATTGATGCAGTAGCTGCACTTATAAAGAAGGGAAGAAAAAGATAGGTAGATATATCAGGGAATGAACCTAATGACATCAGCATACCTGTAGCAGGGTCAGATATCGAATGGTGGATTAGCTAATATGATAAATACGCGGAATCATTACAGGGTTATACAGGGCAGATTCATAATAGGCAACAAAAATGGGAATTGTGGCAAGTCACGAAAGTTAGAAAATGGGTAAATCGCTCAGTTCAGTCCCATACTCCAGTAAAAGGACAAACAGTGTTCACAGATGCAGGTCGCAAATCACACAAGGCCGCATATGAGCATACAGACGCTGAAAGAAGGAGTGAAAAAACTGCAAGTGAGAGAAGGATTCTATGACTGGCTTCGGGGATGGGGTATTACTGGGTGGATGCTAGACTTAGTTAAGCAGTTAATTAGTATAGCAATAGTTTTGATAGTGATTCTGCTAATAGGGGGATGCATTTTAGTCTGTATACGCAAGGCTGTGGTTGTTTTCACAGGTCTGGCTTGTTCATAAAGGAGAAAAGGGAATTATGGAGGAATGGCTCAAGGAGCAGGGTGGACATGGGTACATGGCTGCAAGTGTGAACAAGCCAGCAGGTGAGCAATGAACCGTCCTTGAGCAAGTGATAAGAGGAAGACAAAGCAATAAAACAATAAACGAACAGGCCTCTTTCCCAGGGCGCGCTGACCGAAAACAGGAGACTTGAGAGGTGCAGAAAGGGGGAGGCTGCGCCAGCAGGGAGAAGCGGGAAGAACTGCCACTTCCCTGCACTGGGAGGGGAGTGGGCCAGGGTGCTTAAGCGTGCTTGCTGTATGTAGACCAATCACAATATGTATTAGAGCATGTGAACTGTATGTAGCCAATCAGTAATAAGCAAGAAACATATGAGCGAAGCATAGATAGTAATAAAGTGGAAGATGTTTGTAACTCATATTGAGTCCTGATCATTGTTCCCAGGCCTTTTCCCAACACTAGTACAAATGCATTTGAAATTAAATATAACAAACACTCAACAAAGAAAGGTTAAAAATTACTGAGAAGCTATAATTGAAACAGCTTTTAATTTGCTGACTTTTCCACTTGCACTTGATCGATGTTGTTTGATTGTTCCATAGCAGAAAGACCAAGCATTTTCATTAAACAGCTCTTACTCAATATCACTAATAGTAATGGCATAGTTTCTATAATTTGGCACAGTATATATTTTTCAATAATAACTTGGAAGACTGAGCCCACCTATTATCCCAATTTTCCTTGAATTATATCTTATTGTGTAGATGGTCCCAGTTGTAGGGGACAGAACTTGTCATGTAATGAAGTACTACATTTTTATTAGCAATAAGAGTCTTACTTCAGGGAAGTTTTTCTTTCTAGAGTAACATATTTTATATATATATATATATAAATACTGTCTGGTCTACTAGATTGCAAAAGACATTTCTTTCATGGTCTTCTCACAAAAGAAGGCAGTGTTGATACTGACTGTATAGGTTAGGAAAAGATAGACCTGTCTCTTCTGTCCTGATGAGCTTATCATTATAAGTGAGCACAACAAAGAAAGAGCTCAGTAATACTGGGTTTGGAAGTGTACAGTACAGAAAAGGACTCTACACAGGTTTTTAAGTCCAAAATTCTCAACAATATTTAGAATTATCTAATTGAGTAAATTGTTTTAAACTTTCAAAAACTAAATGATTACACAGTAAAAAAAAATATTACCTATTACTAACAATAATACTATGCAGATACTACTTTTTAGATAAAAGGAAAATAATACTGATTCTTGATAGATAAATCCCCAATGTATTAAGAGATTCATGCATTTTCTGTCTTTTTTTATCAAGGTAATTTCACAGCTTCTATGTTGACAGATGGGTCATGATGTCTCTTCAATACTGAGCCGAAGGACATGTGGAAGTAACTTTCCCCATTCAGGCTGTGAAATGGTTACACATCCACTACACAGATACTGCTTCCACTCAAGGGATGCTTTTTCAAATTTATGGGTAAAAATCTTGCATTATATGTAGTAGACCCCTGATTCAGTCCTTCTCTCTAATCCTTGTGTGTTCTACTCACACTTTTTCCTTCACGTCTTCCCTTTTCTAGGCACACTAAGCATTCACAGAATGTATGTGTTCCCTTTCAGAACTTCTCTGACAACCTGCCAATATAGCTCCTTTGGAATATGTATGAGAAGCATCTCAGGATAATGCATAAATAATAACAGAAATGGTATGAAACAAATTGTCCATTGTAAAAAAAATCCCAGACAAAATAAATAAATAAAAATAATAATAATAAAAAAAAAAACCACACCAAAAAAAATTAGGACTAGAAGACTGCAGTCAGCAAGCAATTTGAGGATTCAGTTATAAATGTAATCACATGGTAATCTGTATGTCTTAAATTTAACTCTATATACATAACTTTCCATGAGATAATCTATGTTTTATGTGATCATAGACTGAAACTCTAAAGTTCTACCCCTGAGATAGTTTAAGGATGTTAGTACACACTAGAAATTAAGATTGCATATTTCTGGAGTTTTCATTTTGTATCAGTAACGTGTTTAATTAGAAGCATAATATATGTTCATTTTCTAAAAAATCTGGTGGTATAAATTTTAATGCAATACATAGACTAGATTTGGTAACTTAATTTTTTTCATATACTATAGCAAAGCTCACTCCCTCCAGAAATCAATACTTACCTGAAAGACTGCTAACTATTTCTCCTTGTTGAGCTTTTATGACTGAGATGTAATTGTGAAATACTGAAAAAAAAAGATTTTAGTACTTTTATAAAACAGCTGCTATTTGCAAAATATTCAATCAAGCATCATGAAAGTGGATTTAGAAATTTCCGAATTTTATTAACTGTAGCTTCATAGAATGTTTTGGATTAGAAAGGACCTTTAAATGTCATCTAATCCAAATTCCCTGCAGTAAACACAGCATCTTCAACTGGAACAGTTTGCTCAAAGCTCTGTCCAACCTGACCCGAAATGTGTCAAAGAGTGGGGCATCTACCACCTCTCTGGTAAAAGTGTTCCACTGTTTCACCATCCTCATAGTAAAAAAAAAAATTCCTTATAGCCAGTCTAAATTTACCTGGTTTTAGTTTGAAATCATTATCCCTTGTCTGGTCACAACAGGCCCTACAAAAATGTTTGTCC
Organism: Todiramphus chloris collaris; assembly: GCA_025345505.1. NCBI lineage: Eukaryota > Metazoa > Chordata > Aves > Coraciiformes > Alcedinidae > Todiramphus > Todiramphus chloris. Next base: position 30,276,627 of record JANVCC010010406.1, read on the forward strand.
CCATCTTTCTTTTAGGCCCCCTTTAAGTATTGGAAGGACTCAGTAAGGTCTCTTTGGAGCCTTCTCTTCTCCAGGCTCAACAAAACCAATTCCTTCAGTCTTTCTTCATAGGAAGGATGCTCCCACACTCAAAGATATCTTGTTGATACACGGATAAGTGCAAAGAGCCACATTTTCATCACCACAACCCCATGCAATGCTACAGTCTTGGGGAAGGATGGCTGGAAAGCTGCCCAGTGGTAAAGGACCCGGGAGCACTGACTAACAGCAAGATGAATATGAGCCAGCAGTGTGTCCTGGTGGCCAAGAAGGCCAACAGCGTCCTGGCCTCTATTAGAAATAGTGTGGACAGCAGGAATAGGGAAGTGTTTGTCCCTCTGTACTCATCACTGATGAGGCTGTATTTTGAGTACTGGATTCAGTGTTGGGTTCTTCACTATAAGAGAGACACAGAGGTGTTTGAGCATGTCCAAAGAAGGGCAATTAACCTGGTGAAAGGTCTAGAGAAAATGTGTTACAAGGAGTGGCTGAGAGAACTGGGGTTGTTTAGTCTGGAAAAAAGGAGGCTCATGGAAGACCTTATCACTCTCTACTATTAGCTGAAAGGAGATTATAGCAAGGTGTGGGTCAGTCTGTTTTCCCAAGTAAGAAGTGATAGGACAATAGGAAATGAGATCAAGTCCTCCAGGGTAGTTTTGAACAGGGTATTAGGGAAAAAAATTCTTTAACTGAAAGGGTTGTCAAACATTGGAATAGGCTGTCCAGGGAAGTGGTTAAGCCACCATCCCTGGAGGTATTTAAAAGACATGTAGACATCCTCAGGGACATGATTTATTGGTGGACTTGTTAATGTTAGGTTGACAGTTGCACTTGATCATCTTAAGTGTCTTTTCCAACCTAAATAGTTCCGTGATTTTATGAAATATATTTATTCAAATAGAAGTCTCTTATTTTTTGAGAAAATTAAATTTCATAGAGGTTCTAGAGACTTCCAAATTCCATTTGTGATATACTAAAATCAGAACAGAAAAATAGTTTTTGTCATTGTAGACTTCCTTCTAAATGTAAGTATATTCACAGGACTGATATTTCTGGAAAGAAAAATAATTGAATCTGCTGAATCAGCTTTGATTAATATCATAGAATCATAGAATATGAGGTTGGAAAGCATAAGGATCTGGTCCAGCCTATCCTGGCAAAAGCACAGTCTAGATGAAATGTCCCAGCACCCTGTCCAGCTGAATCTTAACAATGTCCAGTGTTCAGGAATCCACCCAGGGAGATTATTCCAATGGCTGATTGTTCTCATTGTGAAAAATGTTCCTTCTGTGTCCAATTAGAATCTTCCAATGAGTAACTTGTACCCATTACCTCTTGTCTTTTCCATGTGACTCTTTGTAAAAAGACACTCTCCATCTTCTCTGTAACTACACTTTAAATAATGGCACACCATGACAAAGTATCTCTGAAATCTTTTCTCAAGGCTGAACAAACCCAATTCTCTCAGCCTTTCTTCATATGGCAGGCATCCCAGACCTTTGATCATCAATATTAAATACTGAATAGAGCTTTCTCATTTTTATTCATATTGTTTAATTGCTCTTATTTCAATATTCATTGAATCTCAGATGTGTGACAGGATTAATAGTCCTCTGTTTTTGTTCTCCATACCCATCTTCCATGAGTGAAATGGACTAATAACCTATTTTTAAAATACTACCAAACAGGAAACTGCACAACAGCTTATCTAAGTAATTTCAAAATCAAGTCAAAGCTTGTTTGACAGTCTCAGAATACAGTTTACCTTCATTATTTCCTAAAATGTTCTTTGGAAATTCATTTTCTTAAACCATTGTTTTCTACTGGTTTGGATTTTTTTTTCTTGTTTTAGGTTTTTGTTGTGTTTATTTTTCCTAAAATATGTGACTTTCATCAAACTTTATTTACAAAAAGAATATGAGAAAAGATGGACAATGCTGATGGCATCATAGTAGAGTTTTTAAATTAAATGCAAAGATACTTAGTGTGCCATGGGTCTTTACCATAAAATACTTAAAAATTCATCAAGAGGAAGGCATGGTTATGCAGAGCTTGTATTTTAGAATAACTATAATTTTGTTCTGGATTCTATCTGGATTGTGATTGATATTAGTGAAAAATTAAAAAAAAATATTGGCATTTGTAGATAATGCTTTTATTTTTATTTGTGAATTTATTTCTTACTGTTTTATCTATTCTGCACAACATCTTTTGTTTTTATATTGCATAAAATGAAACTGATTTCAGCAAGATTTTAAATTTTATTTAAATGGTAGTAGTGCATACGTTTAATTGATTATCACTTATAGATAATTCTAAGGAATTTTCTAGCTTTGAGATGGAAATTGCAATATTTTATGCTGAATATCTTCTCTGTTACAGACCATCCCATCTTTCTCTTTCTGTTTTGGATAATACTACAATAAATAGTTTTTTTTTCAGATTGGATCTGTCTTGCCCCTTCCTAGACACATCCCCTTTTCAGGGTATTATCTATTTCTTCTGTATCTTTTCTGAAATAATATTAAACTGAAAAGCAATGTTCAACCTAAGCAGGTATCTAGTGACTTATATAAGCTTAATGTCATGAGAATATTTTATTTAATGAGCTCAGTTTCCAAAGTGATGTAGGAGCACCTTAATATTAACTTCTGTTCACCCAGGGAATTACTGAGTGAACAGAAGTTAATTATTACTTCTGGCTTCCCAGTTATTAAACACTCTTTAATTCATACCAGTGCTGGCACTGTGATTATTGTCAACTTCCTTTAATGATCTTATCCAAGTGTGTCATTGAAAATGCGAGTTAATTGATTCCTCTGCTTCTCCTCTACAGCCGTTGTTTTATAATATATTTAAAGTAATTTGTCCATATATATTTTATTCCATTTACAACTTGTGATGTTTTGTTATAATGGAATACTTATGTCCTGGTTTGAGTTAGAAGAAAATTCATTCTGTTCAGTGATTTCACTTTTTAGCTCAGTCTCTTCTAACTGCACTTTCTGAGGTTAATGCCATATTTTTGCTGACAGTGTCTGCTTCTAGCAGTGACAATGCTCAGTATTTATTGTTCATACCAAAGTCTGGTGCACAGAAAGGGTCTTGCCTATACTTGCTTCTGTGAAGACCAAGTCACTGATAAATCTTCTGTACCACATTGGGGATGCAGAAAGTAAGAGGTTGCACCTTCCAGAAGGAGCAGATAGGACAGGTGACCTGTGAGGTATTCCATACAATATACGTCATACTCAGTATAAAGCTGAGGGATCATGAAGGTCAAGCTCTTTTCATAAACAGTCAGGATCTGAAGAGGACTCTATTCTACCTTCAGTCTCAATCTGTGTGTTCCTGAATCCAGTTCCCATCTGCCACTGGGTCCAGCCTGGGACTTCCCCAGTGACTGCTCCACGGCATCAGTGATGACAGTGATGTAATTGATATCAGGAAGGTTGGGTTCAAGATTGGATTTGTATATATTACTATATATTCTACGTTTCATTATAATTTTCATTAAAGCTCTTTTAGTTTTCTTTTCTAATCCTTAAGACTCCTTATGTCTCTCTCCCTTATTCCCTTTCTCTTCTCCTTTGAGAATGGAGAGGGATTAACAAAGAGAATCTGTTATAGCTCTAGTGGATGACCCTGACCCTAAACTTTGACAACATATAAAGGTGGGGTTTTTTACTTTGTTTGCTTGCTTTTTCATTGCTTCCCTTTTTTTTTTTCCTGAAATAAAACTCAACAATCACATAATTTTTATGTAATGAAATAGGCAGAATTTGTTTAAGATGTTTAAGAGCTTCTGCGTATGTGTTTGTCACATCGTACATTTCCTTAGGAGTCTAGAGTGCTTGTGTAAATGTTCAGTAAGGGTGCACAATGGAAATATTACTTGTGTAGTACGTGGCTACTCACACTGCATGCTGTGTCTTTGACTCTGTATCTCTGTCTACACAGATGCATCAAAGCAGTACAAAGAGTGTGTTGGTGTTCCCGTCTGAATATGTTTCCCACAGATTTGGAGTCAGCAGGAAACCTGGAATTAAAAGTGTACATAACATGGATGGTTGATTTCTCTACACACTTGGCACTTACTTTCAAGAGAAATTAATATGAAATGTAAAATTCTAATGATGTTGTGATCATGTTGCACAAGAATTATGATTCCAACAAACTCTAAATTAAAAAAAATGTTGAGTGTTTAGTGAAATAAACATGAGAGACTTTCCATGATGAAATATGGTATTTTATTTTGTAAAACATTTACCAATCAATTTGCTGCAAATCAGAAGACTTGCTTTTTTTCTGTTTAAAAAAGTCAGCCTTAAAGGTGTCTTCTTAGCTAACTTAAACTCTTCTTGCAGAGAAAAATCATAAGGAGTTCTTTTTATTTTTTCTATGTGGTTGGTATGATTTGTCTGTATAAAACTGGGATAAGAGCTGAATTAAAGAAACATTTCCCTCTTCAGAGTCTGTCCTGGTGAGTTTAGACAGCCCTTCTCAAAAAATTGGTGTCTATTTCTCTTATTTATTTCTTGTGAAGCTTACAACATGCATAATGTATATGTGTAATAGTGTCATCATCCGATTTAACAAGCATTAATGGGAAAGGCAGCCTTTACTGCATAAGCCTCAAAGCCATCTTAATATTATGCAGTATTACTTTCAACAGCCAAGACACTATAACTTCTAAGTGCTAAGTTGGCACACATCTGTTCAGTCTGCCAACAGCTCAGCTTGTTCATACTTAACAGGTTGTTGCTGTGATGCCAGGAGAAGAAAAATCTGCATTTTGCTTGATGATCAACCTGAAAAATACAAAAGTAAATTGAGATTCACTGTGACACCTATATTTAACTGTTATTGGCTATTCTCTGTTGTATATTTGACGAGAGACTGTGTTTTGCTTCTCTGTCTACAGCAGAAGGAACCTATGTAATACAGCTCTGTGCTTTTCCTTACTGCCTGTGAGCGTATGTTTCCTTCCACAAAAAGATGTGGACATGTTCTCTAGGTTTCTCAGCTTGTTTACAACACTCTAATTACACAGACACAAACAATCTGGAATTTTTCTGAAAACACAGAGAATGGTAAGTTTTTCAGGTCTCAGAAATCTGGTATTTTATAAATTCATTCAAGAATGAGCTTGAGTATGAAATTGTAGTCAGGAGTTTGAAATTTATGACAAAGCTAAATTCTTATGCTCTGTGTCCAGTTCCATCCTGGTTCCATGAACCCTGTCTTGTCCACAGCTGTTTGGATTATGAGTCTGTGTTGTTCTGTTTTGGCTTTGAAATTTCCACTTCTGCTTCAAGGAAAAAATAATTTAGTAAAAATTTGTATATTTTTTAATGAACCAAATCTCATCCTTAGATTTATTTTCTGGTTTCAATTTTACAATACTAACTGGTAAATGTTGGTTATAAAAGTTGTGGAGAGATTATTTTGAAAGACCTTGAAAAGTGTAATAAGGTTTAAGGTTTTATTGAAGTCCAAAATTAAGTTTTGACAATGAAATTTCTGCATAAATTATTCATACAAGACCATAATGCATGAATAATTCAAGCAGCATCTTTAATTAGATGCTAAAAAAACCCTCTGCAGCAGCCTATCATTGCTTTAATGATCTAGAAGCAGACTAAATTTGAAAAACAAAGAACTTCTGCTCAAAGTCAAATTAACAGGCAATTATTAAACTGCTCATTGCAATTGAGCTGCTATCAATACTCTTTATATTCACAAATATACAGTGCATTATGATGTATAATGCTTATGAAATGCCAACAAAATGGAGTCAAAACAATGAGATTTTTAATGAAAATACAGTGTCATTTATAAGCTGTTATTGGTATTGGAAAAAATGAGCTGTGAATAATAAGCTTTTGAGGCCTAACATTAAGGGATAATGGAACACTGTATTAGAACACAATAGCTATGGCTTGTTTCTATTAATAAACATCTTTATGTTCTCATAAGTGGAAAAAAAAATCCCACTTTCTTTACATCTTGGTCCCCACATTAGGTATTAGAATTAATTTAATATCACTATTACGGCTTGAAAAAAAAGCAGGAGTGGAAGCGCCATTGAAAGTTCTGCAAAATCACCCTGCTTATAGAGTAGTCTGTGAAACATGGCAGATACTACCCTGAATCTTTCCTGTTCCCTTTAATATTGAGGATTGTTGTATATTTTTAGGAGAATGTGTCCCAGGCTACAATAATTTTGCTACAAAATTCTACCCAACATCAAGGCTGTTTCCTCTTAAATGAATTCAAACATATTACTTCTTTCTAGTATTCTTTCTTGTATGCTGGGTTGTTTATTTGTTTGAGTTTTGCTTGCTTGCTTTTTGTTTAGTTTTGTTTTGTTTTTAATTTGGGGGTGGTTTCCTTGTTGTTTAATGAAGACTGCTACGTCTCAGTTTCTCTTTATTTTAAACTGAAATTTTTAGGTTTTGTTTTCTTGACCTGCAGTCAATTTTACTTCTTTTATCAGTGTGTGTCCCATACTCAAGTGCAGGAAGCGATGGTTATCTGCTGGGGCTGCAGTTTAGCTCATCAGCCTTGACAAAGTGCAAACTTCAAGATGTACCTGGGATGTTTTCCATTTTTTGCTGGTTTTGAAGGAATGCATGCTCTTATCTAGTTTTGTCTTCCACTTTATGCATGCTTCAGATATTGTCCTGTTTGCATATTACCAGGGAATGTAATTGCACAGGGTAGTGCACAGTTGTAACAAATCTTTTTTTATGAGTTATTATATACTTACTGTGTGTTTGTTGAGGGAATGATCAAATCATGCAATGAAAATGTTTACTGTTTACTTCTGTGTAAATAATTCAGTATGAACAATGTTGAGAAATTCCAGAAAAATAGCCTCTGCAGAGACAAACTACTCACATTCCTTTCATTAGCTGAGAACTACTCTTCAGATAGCTGTTATTGTTGAAGGGATGGATACCAGAAGAAAAACTTACAAAGCTTTATGGAAGTTTTTACTACACACCTCTGGGATCATTTTCAATTTATTATGTGACACTGAACAGAAGCCTCACACTGTTAACATTGAGCTCTTGAACCTTCTTACTGACAAGACAGAGACATTTTAACCTCTACAGGGCTATTTTTTTTGTGAAATGTTCCAGCAGTTCTACAGAGCATACTGCAATCAGAAGTTATTAATTTCACCACAAAAACAAACAAACAAACAAAATCAAAAACAACACCAACACCAACAACAACAACAAAAAGAGGCATAAGATTTGTTAATATCTATCCTCCTCTATGATGAAGAAATACTATGTAGCCTACAGGGCACAGTCTGTGCTGCCCAATAATCACTGGATGCTTTTGTTGTTTTGGGATTTTTTTTGGGGGGGGGAAGTGGTTTTTTTGTTTTGTTTTGGTTGTTTTGGTTTTTTTTTTGATTTTTTGGTTGGCTTTGCTTGGTTGTTTGGTTGGTTTGTTTTGTTTGCTTCATTGGGTTGGGTTGGGTTTTGTTGGTTGGTTGGTTGTTTTCTTTCTTTGTGGCCCTTAGAAAATTATCTACTTTATTTCAAAAGTGAAATTAAATTTAATGATAGTACTACTAATTAAGTAATACCAATTACTTAATTAGTAATTTTTTTTTTACTGTTCATAAAATCAAGGAAAGAAGGATGAAAAAAAAAGGAATAAAATTGTGCTAGGGACATGAAAGGAGAAACATTATTATTTGATGGTCTAAGCTGTGATAATGAGATTCCTAAATAACGTTTGGTAGGTACAAGCAGACATTCAGCAAAGTGAAGTTAAATTGCAAGGTCTAAAATATGCACAGAGTTGCTGCTCAGTCCTGAGCCTAAAGATTCCTGTGGCTGCCAGGCTACTGGGAAATAAAAGTGAGAAAAAAAGAAGGTGTGGGGCATGAAGTTGAGAAGTCTACTTGTAAAGAGTAGTGTGAAGAAAAGAAAAAGCAAAAATAAGTAGCTGAAAAATTTATCAGCCTTTTTGTCCTCTTTTGTTCTATGGAAAAGAAATGAAAAAAAAAAAAAAAAAAACAAACACAAAACTGCAGTAATTTAGTAACTTCTCAGAGACATCCTCTTTTTTCAGATTGGCTCAGAGTAAAAATATACATCAACTCTTGTCTTGGTTCATACTTAAGTTCTGTTTGGGAATCTTGATTTCATGACTCTCACCGGCAAATAACGTTGTTTTGATTGGAATCTTTCAGTACAGATAACTACAGTAAAGCATCAGTCCCTAAAACAGGTTTATTTAATTTCTTCTCTTCTTCAGCCATTGAATCAGAGCAAATTTGATAATACTTTTGCATAGTAAGTACTTGGGGTTTTTTGTTTTTTTTTTTTTTCCTGCTGCTAGCCTTTCCTTTCCTCAGAGAAAAGTAATAAACAAATAAACTATAAATTATTAAAGGAAAAATAGTTACTTGTGTTGGTATGAATTTTCAGAAAATGTTCAGCATTTAGTTTCATAAATTGAAGTGCCAAAAGATATATCATAGGATGTGCAGCTCTTTGTCTTTTGATCATATTTACCCAGTGCCTTACAGAAGTCTAGTTTAACACTGGATACTTTTTTCCAGGTCTTCTGAACAGTTTTGTTCCAAGATGAGATCCAGCTATTTAGTGCCTCTGATGTTCTGACTGGTTTAACCTCTCTGCAGAAAAATATTACAAGACTTTTCATAATTGCCAAGAAAACCCTAAGTATTTGACTAGCCAATTTACAGGAAGTCTCTTATTTTAAAACAGTTGTTGGAAGTGTTGTCAGTAAACCTATATCTATAGAGAACATGTACACATGATGCATTCATACACACACATATTTAAACTAAAAAAATCTCATTCCTTCATACCTAGAAAGCTTTATTGTTTTTCCATTTGTGTCCTTTATTCATCAAATAATAATATGTTGTAGCTCTAAATGAACAGAAAGTTTAAAAAAAAAGGTATTTCCTCGTAGGTTCAGAAGGTTTAGAAAATGTATTATATTTATACAAAGACTGTGATCCCAGGGAAATGTGTGATGTATTTAGCAGTAAGACAAGAAATATTTTATACCAAATATTTTATGGAGTAAACATGGTGATTTTTTGAAAAATATAGCAGGAAGACCAGCTTGTCAACAGAACATGAACTGGAATTTGAGATCTTGTTCCGGCTTAAATGCATTTATTTCCAGAACTTAGGTAGATTTAATCCTCAAAAGAAAAGGAAAAAAAAAGGGGAAAAAAAAAAAAAAAAAAATCTGCTACTTAATATTTCCTGAACTGATTTTTAAATTATAAATTTTAAATTACAGATAATAATTTATATAGTGCTGACAGTTGTAAAAACATGATTATTAACATAGTATGAAAGGTAAGACTTTTTCTCAAAGGTACCATATTAGAATGACATTGCCCATAAAATTGCTTGCCTTGTAGTTTTATTCTTTCTTGTGATTCTACATTTCTATCAGAAATATTTCACACTAATAACACACTACATATCTAATTGCTTTGGATGAATTGATCTTCTGGATTTTAAATATTTGCATCATGTCCACATGATCCCATTATGCATCTTCTTATAGTATACAGCAAAAGAGATGCAAAATGATCACCAAGTCAGGATATTTATTCCATTTTATAAACCCACTGTTAGGCTGGAATTGGAAAAGATCTTCTAACATTTCAGTGGTATCTACTTGGAAGCATGCCATCACTTACAGGCAAGGCTTTCCTTTGTATAGTGCTCATTTCAGCCTAGCTTTGATGTGCTGCAATTTTACTACAGCCTTAAATTAATCTTATGACAGTTTTCTCTCCATCCCTACACAAAATGGTTACTCTGTCTTAAAATGACTGGTAATTTTGTGCAGACTTTGCAGATAAAAGCAAATATCTTTGCTTTTGAAGTAGTTGAAATAGTCTTTCAAATACTGCCCTGAACTTGTGATGTATGTATACAGTACCAAAAGAAGACCTAAGGTAAATGTAGAAAATCTATGTATGAGACATCTAGAATGTCAAGGAACGGGAAAGGTGAGGGACTAGAAAATCACTGGGAGAGGAGATTACACATAGTAAACTTTGAGCAACAGGGTACCTGTGAAAGGATAGTGGATGCTGAAGAAGAACAATTAAGACTTCCTGAAGAAATGTTAAAAGGAGTTAATTACATGAATCCAAGTGTATACTTGTAGGGATTGATAAGAGTAGGACAGAAATAGTCGTTAGCCAGAAGTAGTTATGCTAAGGCCTGCAAGGTCAAAAAACAGCCAACACTGCCCCAACCTTGAGGAGATAAGACTAAGGATGAGTAAAGCAGAAGCACCCGGCAAAACAGGAAGATAAGAGGAGAAAAACAGGGTGCTGAAGGAAGAAGCCCAAGAGAATCGCCAGCCAATTAAAAGTGTTTGAAGTGTGCGTGGACAGACTCTGGGTTTGAGTGTGTGACCAATTAGAAGTGACCTGGGTGCATGATCAGTATTGTCTCGTGTATAAATATAGCCTGTTGCACTTAATAAAGCGACTTCTGATTACAACCATATTGGCTGTTCTGTCCAGAGTCCATCCCTGCACACTACATATACTTAAGATCTAATTTTTATTGAGGTACTGGCAAAAGGCTAGTTGTGAATTTAGGAAGTTTTGTCCTGAAATAGAAAATTAGATAGGAGTTTGCATTATGTGCCCCTCTGAGGATATAATTAGAACTGTGAACTTGTCTATGGATGTAGACTTAATTCACCTTATGGGCTCAATTTCTGCTTCCGGCTTATGTCCCATTCATTCTTTAGAACTTAGATCAGACTGTTTGGACTAGCTGAAGTACAGAATAATTTACTGTACATATACTAACATGACAACATTTAAATAAGCTAAGTACTCTGCCTTATGGATCAGCTTACCCTAGCTATCTAGACTTTTGTTGGACAGTATAATTGCTCTCCTGACATATAAGGTTTTTGGTTAAGGTGATAATGTTGTTCTTTCTGAAGTGTTTTTTCTATGAGTTCTGTCTCTTGACTTCTTCCTTCTGTCCAGAACTCTGTTTCTTTTCTACACAAACTTCTAGTGCTATCATCAGTGCTGATTGCAGATAACTTGAATTAACTATGCAGTGAAATCACAGTGGGCACTAAGTTTGGAAATGCAGGTATAAAACAGCCTGTATAATTCTTGCTACCTTAGAAGGTATAGATGAAACAGGATGGTTAAATTTGTAGACTCGATTTAACAACTGTTTCTAAGTCATTGAGGAATTAGGTGATAATACACCATAGATAGAATCACCAGAAAATTACAGTACTCTTATGAGTCAGAGGAAGAAATGTGCAATTAAGGGAGTTCAGAGAAGCTCCCAAAACCAAGATACTCATATGATATAGTAACTTAGCAAATGTGAAATGAGATGGATGTTTGCCCAAATTTCCCTTCAGGGGACTATGTTAGGGAGAAACCAGCAGTGCTTCCAATAATGAATAAAAGACTCAAGTTCATGGCAAGAGAGTCAGTGCACAAGTAACTGTGGCTGGAAGGGATGGTAATGGAAAGGGGAGTGTTGTATGGCTTAAACTCATGACTTCAGGCTTTCATATGAACTATGTCACCCATTTGTACTCTGAGATATTAAAAAATTTAGAGAATAAAATGGAAATTTGATTTTTTTTTTTTTTTTTGTATTTGTGATATTAGAAAGGTTAAATGAATAGGGGAAAAAAAATGACTGCTGAGTTTTGAGACTGTCAAATTTATTAAGTTTTATTATTTCAATCTACATAGAAGTTTTCCTGAAGAGGTTGTGCTGATACCTCAGTTTTTTCACTTAAAATGAGCAATGTCATTTGCCTTGTCTCTGAGGTGATAATATAATAAAATCATGCAAACAAAATGCTTTTCTTAGATCACCTTAAAAAAGTGCACATGAGATATAAAAATCCATAGGTCTTTGTAATGATTTAGCAGAGGGCAGTGTTTTATTTCCACCACTTCAGTGCAGCAAAGAAATGGACATGAAATATTGCCAGACAATATGCCAGTCTGCTAGAAAGCTACAGGGGAACTCATTTTTTTGCATCCTGCTCAGCAGGGATGGAATGGAACTGAAGTACAAGATATTAATCAAATTAATTTATTATGGCAGTTTAGTGTGTCTTTCTGCCTATATTATCTGTATTGCTCCTTCAGTATGGGCAATGAGTATAATGTGTAAAGACGTTTGAAATATCTTTATTTACCATATGTGTTAATTACAGTCAATTTATGCAATGTGGTGTATTTTCTGTCATAAATTTAACATTTTGCCCTGTCAATCAAAGCACTAACAGTCTGGGAAGTTATGTTACCATTCTATTATTTTGGTTTTCTATGCTACTACTTCTTCTGTAATAGTCATAAAGGGTCCAGCCTTTTAGAAGGAGAGCAAAATGTGGCATCCATATGTGTTTTTCTACTCTTTTGATGACTAACAATCATTGCCAGAAAGCAAAAGATAGAAAGTTATCTCTGCAGAACAAAAAAAAATAATTGCCTTAAATTCTATTTTTCTTTGTTTCTGTTTGCACAAATAAACTATTTTTAATAAGGTCCCCTTCGTTATACAACTGGAATTATACAGTGATCAAATTTCAAGCTGTGATTTACTCTGCCTATGCACTGGGATTTGAATGTTTCATTCTGTCTTCAAACATATATATTATGACACTTTTAATTTTTATTTTTGTTTTCCTGATTGTGTGAAACAGTACATGCAGGATGCAGGAACAACAGCTAAACCATGCTTGAAATGCAAAGAGGAAATTTTTTCTTGTTACCTTGTTATGCAAATCACGGGATCTCTGCCATAACACCCAGGTGGAGGCATGCAAGCATGGGCACAGGCTCCAGAGAACTCAGTCCTTGCTAGAGAGCGAAAAAGCCTATGAACATGCTGCTTTCTCGTGTATATCAAGTATTCTTGCAGGCATAGTTTTCAGTGTGCTTAGACCATTCCCATAGCAGGGCAAGAATCTTGAGTGTGTTCGATAAGGTACTTCCTAGTCCTTCACAGACCTATATTATCTAAACACAGATACTCTACTTGTCGAGAACACAAATCTGAGCAACAATTGGTATGATATATGTGTTTTTTAACAACTCAGCTGAAAGTTTCTTGAGCTTGTTTACAATCTTTTTTGCCAGTCTTCCATTATTTTCCCACTCTGATATTGTCTTGTCTTTCTTATTAGAAGAAAATCCTTAGGAATCCTCACATTTCAGACTCTGTGCCACTGTGACAGTGAGAACTGTCATGTTTCAATGTTTCCAGTCATTTTATGGGAAACACAAATATTCTTGGATATTTAACTCTCTAGTTAGTTGTGATCAAAAGGCAAGCTATCTTGAATTAATAAAATTAAAGTTGTTTCCAAGAAAAGGACAAAGAACTTGTGGGGTTTTTTAAGGGCCTGAACACTTTGAAGACACATGTATAAATGTAGTAAGACCACTTTGATAGAAGCCCTCTATTTGATCTTGGTTTTGCTTTCAGTAATGATAATTGATACTGCATTTCAGAGGTCATTAAAAAAAAAAAAAAAGTCAGAATCTTTTTCCTTTGTAAATGGTTTTATGACTCCTTTCCTTCTACCTTTACACTACAAAATGGTTATTCATTTTATATAATGTTTAGTTATTAGTGCAAAACAATGATTTGTGAAAAGTCAAACATTAAATTGGATTTTATTGTATCTAAGTAAACAAAAGAGGTGATTTTCTTTAAATGTGACCTTGTCTCAGAGGCATTTCTTTTTGATTAAGTTATAATTCATTCAGATAATCTAGACATGAAAACCTTACTGCTTATTTAAATACATTGCTAACTTCTGCTTTTGTTTTAAAGTGTCCGTAAGCATAAAAATATCTAATGTATGTCTACTCTTATCAATAGTAATGCATATCTCTTCTAAATAGTTGAAATACTTCAGTTTCTTTATTATTCTGATTATAAATAAATAATAAAAACAAAAACAAAAGAAAACAAAGGAAGCTAAATAAGAAGACCTTGTTTATCTTCCTTTAAGGGAAAGATAGGTCTAGATGAAGAGAGCTATGTAAAATAAGCCAAGTATTGAAAATGGAAAAAAAAAGAATAAAAAATAGGAAATTTGAGTCTTAAGTAAAAACAGGGAAATTGTTTGCGAACCATAGTGTGTAAAATCTGAGGTGAACAGCTCTGTAAGGCATAACTAAAAGTATAGATGCAAGAGTAAGTCTCAAGGCTAAAATTTAAACAGGTGAACCCTGGGGAAGGTACTGTGACTATGCCTATGAGGAGTTTTAAAAAGGTTACTTTCTATTTGTTTGTTTTCTTTTGTTTTGTGTTTATTTTATTTTTTTTTTCCCCTAAACTGTAAACTGACTGAGAAATAAGAAGCAAAAACATGTTTCCAGAACTGTTTATCTAGTCCTGAAAAGTCAAATGCTTGGCGCAGTTTGATACATTTACATCCATACACCAGAATGTAGCTTTCATTTAAAAGTGAACATTCCTAATTTGTCTTCTCACAATTTAAACCAATTAGAAACTGATGGATTGCCACCTTTGTAATTCTTTAGGTACTCTGAGTTAATGACTGAAACAGACAAAAACTTCTATTCTCTCCATACATTTATTTAAAATATTAATCCTGATATGTAATAGTAGTAGCTAATTGTCAGTGTAAACCATAAAAATGATAACTACTCTGAAATACTTTGGTCTAAAGAATTAGGAATGGGTAGTTCTTGCTGAACTGATATGAAAAATCAATATTACAATAGAAACATGAGTTTCTTGCCAGTCATATCTAAATAATACAATCTCTACAGCTTTACAAAGGAAGGAAAGGAAAATTAGAATTTGTTTCATTTGAATGGGAAATTTGAATTATGGGATTATTTGATGTAAGTTTGTATGTTCCTGACATGTAAATTGGTCATATATCTCCTTCTCCTGCTTTCATAAGCTCCTTAAAAAAACAGTTTAAAAAAAAAAAAAAATTACAAATGTTGAAAACATTGTACAGATTCTTACCACTGAAAAACTCCTGGAAACTTAATAAAGATGTTCATATTACAGTTTTAAAAGCATGTACTGCCTCCTAAAGCATAAAGGCAAAAAATAAAACAATTTACTAAGCATGTGTTCTTTGAGTATATATTAGCCCAATTACTGACAAAGCAGAGGGATGAACAAAAAATTATAAATGATCATGGAATTTTTATGCAATTACACAATGTGTCCAAATTAAAAATTCATCCTTGCATTTTCTATCTTTTCAGTTTTCATTTTGAGTCTTTGCAATATAGTTACAATTATTCTCCATGGTAGTAATATATAACATTATTTATGTGCTTTGTTTTTATGCTTTAACATAGTTTTGGAAGTTCCTGTTAATCATGTTAAGCTTAAGGTGTCATATAAGGTAAAAATTCCCCCTCTGTTCAAAAGGATTAAGAATTCTTTGCCTTGTAATTCTTTTTGAATGGTTCGATTCTTTTACAAGACTCAAGCACAGTGCAGCAAAAGCAAAAATTGTATATCTGTGCAGTCTCTCTCTGATTAGGTGCTGCATGTACTGTATATAATAATATCGTAAATTCAAATAACATATCAAAACATATTGACTGAAAGTATTACATATTAGGTCTTTTCTGTCACATCCTTTGAACTACTCTAAATCATTTTTGTCTAACCCTAACTTTTCATAGTATCTCATAATGAAGTTGACTAACTGATAAAGAAAAAGAATAATGTCATATGAAACTTGCATTGGTATTTTAAGAGCAATATAAATTATGCTGGTTTGGGACAATAATTTAATTCTTATTAAATCTAATGAGAATTCATTTTAATTATTTGGAATTCTTCTCTCTCACATATTTTGAGTTTTGTATTGTCCAACTAATTTTGTTATCTGTTAACAAGTAAATGCTTGACCAAATTAATTGTTGGTATGCTGCAGAGGTCTTGATGTTGCTTTTCTTGTTTCTATAAGTAATAGTTCAGAGTTAATAAAATGGAAAACATCTATAAAGAAAAGGTATGTAATGCAAAACTTTGTCCCTATCCTAAAATACTTTAAAGCAGTGATACTCTGCCCTATATGAGACTCCTACCTTTGTGAATTCTCAGCTTTTACAAACAATAATCTAGACGTATACCATGCTCGTGTAGTGTATAACCTCCTGTCACTGGAAAGATACTCTGAAATCAAGGTACCTATTCAAGAATTTCATTTCATTTCAAAATAGTCTTTTCTCTATTACAGGTTCATCCTACCAGCCAAGTATCTCACAAACTTTTATCAAACATTCCTTGTAATACTAACAAGTAAGGAAATACAAGTTCCTCTGGTTTAGACATGAGATGCAAATCACTACATAATTGATTTTTGTAATATTTCAGAAGTGCCTGAAATGATAAGCAGAACTCTGATCACCATGGCTTGTAAGTTTACTTATTTCACTTAGCAGATTTAATTATTTAATTAATAAGATTTTGGTGGTGGGTGTGGCTACAGGGGTGACTTCTCTAAGAATATGCCAGAAGCTTCCCCTATGTCCAATAGATCCAGTGCCAGGTGACTCCAATACAGAGACACCACTGGCTAAGGCTGAGCCAATCAGCGATGGAGGTTGTATATCTGTGCTAACATATCTAAGAAAGAATACAAAGAGTGCTGCGCAACCTTTCACAACCTCTGTTTTTAGGACTCTCTGAACATTTTTTCCTACCATATATATGGTATTTCTTGGGCCATCATCTACCTTTGATTGTTTAGGTTCATGAGATATTCCTGACCCTGATACAGAAGGAATGCCATACATACAGAGAAAGCAGTTGGTTATGTTTACTACCTGACCTATATGGTCCCTCTACAGAGTTTCTCTGATGCCTGTTCTCTCTTCTCAGAAAATAGCGACTCTATTGAACAGAGACTGAGAAGTTTTCCTTAGTGGTTTTTCTGCATTTTTATTTGAGTAACATTGGAATGACACCATGTGACCCTAACATCACTAATGTATTGTGTGAGCCCCAGCACAATGTTGCTGTATTACATGGAGTACTTCTTCATCTAGCTAGCCAACACAAGGCAGAGAAGTAAGTCTACTGGGGACAGTCCCTCATGGACAAAAAGTACAAATGTGTGGAGCAGATGGAATAGGCAGATGCTCCGTCATGAAGGGAATGGCCATTGCCTTTGTCAAGCTCAACAAACTTTATGGCACTATATTGCATACACTGCTGAGCACAGAACCAAGTTCCAGACAGCTGTGTCAGAGACTTTATCAAAAATATATGTGTATAGACATCTTTGAGCAGCTGTACAGTTTTCCTCAACTTTGAGCATTTAACTTTGTATTTTTCTTACATATCCCACCATAACATAAACCAAACCAAAATAAAAACCAAACAGAAGACCAAACCACAAAACACACATAATATACTTACAGTTGTAAAAAGACTACACAGCTAACAAATGATGTGTAAGATGACTTACTGTAATCCTTTTCAGCCCTTATTCTATGATTGTATGACTTCTTGGCTCCTGATGCCTCTAAGGATTTAATTAAGTCTCTAAGGGCTTTAATGTTTGAATGGTCTCTCTCATTAAATATTTAACACAGCAATGCCTGCTTTTTTTTCCACTTCATTTCATCATTGCATTGTCTTAATTAGTTTAACTAGGAGGTTAAAATAAAGCTAAAATATCTACATAGCATCAAAATTTAGGATCATACTAATGTTTTTGTTATTGCTGAAGATATTCTTGGATTTTTAATTGTATCTAATGAATAACTCAATATTTTTTCTACTCGCTGCCCAGTGAGTAATGAGTAAAATTACAGAATTATAGGTTAAACTAGAACATAGTTTTTGGATTATTGTCTTCATATGTGTCATAACTTGTTTGATAAAGCCAATTAGAACTGATAGGCCTATAACTTACATTGAGACAGACATAAATTAAACAATGAACATTTGAATGAAAATACAATTTCCAAGCTATTTAACTAATGTAGCTGATAACAAGCAAATTCTTTGCTGATAAGCACTTCACTTGTACAGAGAAGTAGGTTACAGTCCAATTACATAAAATATGAAATACTTAGAGATAGAGCTTCAATTCCAAATTATTTGTAGACATTAAAATGGGTACTTTCAATACAAAAACTGAGTCAATGTTCTTGTTAATCTAGCCCATGCACAACTGTCTAAGTAACAGGAAACAGAACAAAGGACATCTTGCTTTCTCAGCTCAGAGAAATGAAAACCAGAATGAAAATTGTTTCTTCTCTTTAAAGATTGTGATTGCTCAGACCCAGTGTCAGATACAACAATGTTAGGCAGTTTTTGTAGCTTCTGGCTGTGCTTCATCAGTGCTCTGGATATAGTACTTCAAGCTCTAGAACTGTTAATTTCACTTCTTTTATTCTCAAGCACTAAAATGAAGAGAAAATGCCATTTTCCTAAAACAACTACAATACAGTATTGTTCTTAATGACATTGTAGAATAGCTGGAGATATAATGAACCTTTTCTGCTACTACAAGAGCTTTCTTTTCATGAAAGTGCGTTCCAGTGAAATAGAAACTCAGAACTGAAAAAAAAAAAAAAAAAAAGGTAAAAACTGTAAAATATGCAAATCAGAAAAAGAGACAATTTACTTCAATAGCTGAAATGACTTGTAAAAGTAAATGCTGTCAGGCTGAAAGCTACACTTAGGAATATATATATTTTTTTTTTTTTCCCCTTGCTTGTTGAATAGGTAATTTCAGTGTCAATTATGGTTTTCCAAAACTCTTTTAACTGCTCAAATTTTACCCAAAAGCCATATCAACAAGAGATACAAATGATCTGTGTGGTGATCCTAACCACACCATTGTACATGAAGAAGTTAGGGTTCCATAATGTAGTTCACCTAAGTATGCAGGGGCCAGTACTGTGCTGCATAGGGTTGTCCATCCTGTGTGGCCTTCAGGCTGTGTTGTACTGCACAAATCACCTGGCTGTAGGATAAACTCAGGCATCTTACAGCAACAGAGGACCCTGCAAGGAGCTGTCACTCCATAGCAGTGGTAATGCCACCAGTGAGGCCTTGCCTTATCTAAAAGTGCAGCAAGAAATTCTTATAAGAATATAATTTCTCTTTAACTCTAATAATGATTAATAGATTGTTCCCTTGTAAAGAAAATTTTATAATAGCTTGAATGACCAAAAGGGGAAAATCTGTGTTATATACAGGGTCTGCACAGCATGCTGCATGTTGATCAGAATCTGTTCAACGTTGCGCTACTCAGGTCTCCCAGAATCTAAAAGTGTCTAATATTATGTGTGCTGTTCTCTTAAAGTGTTATCACTAAGAAAAATATTTTTAAATAGTAACTTGGTCTAAGTGCTTTTCTTATGGGGACCATAATAGAGCAGCTCCTCCCAATGCAAAACAACTCACAAAAAAAATATGTTTCTTGTCAACGTACTTCACTTTTTAATCCCACATCCTTCCATACTTAAAAGTCTTAGTAACTCATATCTGAAATTCTGCTCTCAATTTCAGCTGCCTCTCTAGTTATTATTTGCATCTTCTGGTGATTATATTTACCCTATTTTTATTGTTGTCTTACTGAGGTGTCAATTAAAGCTTGTCATTCCTTCCCCTTTCTTTTGTGATTGTTCAGGATGGAAAACTACAAGAAATCTACCACCTAAGTTTACTTCATAAGGACATGGGAAATAAAAAGCCTATAAACTTTAAACTTGGCTTTTGCTTAGCAACTGAAATTGCATGACATTTTTGTTCCAACTTCTATCTGATTCATGAACCTCTTGTTGTTAAAGTCAATCAAGGTCTTCAGAAGAACCTATCAACCAGATTAAATGTTCTAGATCAAGTAAAGACTTTTTTTTTTTTTCCCCTCATTGACACCAATAACATTTGATCTTTCATGTATTTACTATTTCTTTCAGCTGTACTGTCTAAATTCTGGAAAACATGAGACAATGTCTGTCCTGTATCACTGCTTCTCCTAAAATACACATTTTCAGACTTCTGCTGATTCTTTCTCTAATGAAGACAAACCATCAAATCTATGAAGTTTTGGGTTTTTTTTTAATTTTATTACAGAGTAGAAATCAATTATTTTACTGACTATTATACAGTATATATAACTGTTCAATGCTGACAGGTTAGGCTTCAGGTAGTTTATGGCTTAGTGCAAGATATAAATACACTTACCAAGAGTAAAGGGGGAAAAGGATTAATCATCAATTCCTAGGCCATTAAGCAACAATGTACCAAACACTTTTAATATTGCTTGATTTTAGTTGTATGTATTGTACTGTGTCTTGCTAGAGGAACTAATTTTAATTTCAGATGAGCTTTCATATGTGCTTTAATTCAGCAATGTATTAAGATAATGAACATAGTACAAAAAGAAATGTGTCATTTGCATGTGCTGTTTGAACTGGTTTATTCAAAGAATTTAGTAAAATAAAGTTATGATTTTAAACTGTTCATCATAATTCACATTCATATAGCAGGGATGTTTCAAACCTTTCCTGTTTTCATTCACTATGAAATTCTTGAACAGATTTACAGAAGCTCCTGTATGCTACAATTACATCCAAACAAGATCTTTACCTAATGACACACTGATTTTCATGGTTTTAAACCATCTTTGCTTTAAAAAATAATTTCAGGAAAAATAATATTTCATATGAACCATTCTAAGGAGGTATTTTCTCTACTATGTATATAATAGTGAAACTGAAACTTCAGATTACCCATTGTCATCACTCTTGAGTTTACTTCTTTTGTGAATGTTCAGAATGATTGTGATTATATGTATAGGAGGGTAGTCTTTTGTTTCTAGAAAGCAATTAGGATTTATGGAAGGACTTAATCAGGTATGCTGGAATCAATCTCTCCATTACACAAACGACATGTTAACATGTTATCTTACTGTGCTATCATTTGAATGTCAGAATAGCATGTGGTACAGAAGAAATATCCACTGATTGGAAGAACTTGCTTTTTCTGCTCCAGATGAGGTAGATGTGATAAGTTGAGCAGGAATGAAGTCTTGCAGCCTGCTGTCTTTCTGCACATGGAGAATGGAGAACCAGTGCACTGATGCACTATCAATGAAAGTCCAGCTGTCATGTGTGCAGATTCAACAGATACTGTGAGTACCCAAGCAGCTTCTTTGCGGTGAATCACAGGAAGTGAAGCTGCCTTAGAAATTGCCTAAAATTTCCCCAAAGACATCTCCAACTGGAGGCTAACATACACTTTTGAACTGTTAGTCACACATAGGCAGCAACTGAGCAACAAAGTGTGTGATAACATAGGCCTCTTTGAAGAATATTGGGATAATGGTGGGAAATTGAAGCAATATTGATCTTCATCAATATTTCAAATGGTGATGAGACCTTCATTTATGTTCATAGACCAATTATATTATACAAATATATGCTGAACTTGAGACACTGCCACCACATCATAGTCATCCTTGACTCTTTATGGCAGTTACAGTAATTCTCATTGTGGTGGGTTAACTGACCAGCAGCTAAGTACCCATCCAATTGTTCCCCCTTACCCATCAGGGTGGGGAGAGAGTTGGAATGATGAACATGAGAAAAACTCATGAACTGGGATAAAGACATTTTAGT
>JANVCC010010406.1:30298992-30386850 GCA_025345505.1 Todiramphus chloris collaris
AAAAAAAAAAAAAAAAAAAAAAAATAGGAGAAGATATGAAAATCTAGATTTTTATTATTCACACTGTTTCAAATGCATTGAAAGTAAAATAGATCAATATTTTATTCACTGTGAAATTCTGATAGTCTATTTTACATTCTAATTAAACCAATTCTCTTTGTAACTCTTTTCTATGCATAGGTTACTGAACTTGGTTTGGTTCGTAATTGAGTTAGAGAACTTCTTCAAAACCATGAAATGTTTAGTAAATGTGTATACAAATTTTCTGGGCTTGTTAACTTGCCTATTATACCTATTTAGTAGCAATCCTAGTAACACTTGGAAAATTGTTAAACAGTGACAACCACAGCCTATTACTTATACATCACAATAACAGACACTAATAAATATTAAATAATATGTTTTCCATATGCTTCTAATAAAGCATATACTTATAGAAAGTTGACAAAGCACATAGTTATGACAAATTTATTTGAAAGGGCAAGTCATTGAGATTGTTATTATGCAGACATGTTTGTTTGTCTTCTCAGATATGTCAGCAGTGACCTTTTCAACATTCCTGTTGCGTGTTTTATCAAAGAACACTGCCTCAACTCCTATGATATCTTGCTGATAAATACAGGTTATGAACTCAAATCTTTGCACAGTCTGTGAAACTGGAAATCCATGTTATCCATACAGTCTTATGCAGCTTTCAGCATGCCAAAGAGAACTGATGACAGCTTCCTAATGCTCAAAGGTCTGGAACTCTAGCATTATGTGAACCTGAAGGAGACTTGTACCAGGGGACTGAGAATACACAAAATAAATTTTGTGAGGTTGGAGGACACTGATAAGGACATTTATCATTTGCTGAAGTGAGCATTTGCTAAACTCATAAATCTTTGAGAACAGAAGCTTCTGAGACTTGTAACTTAGGAATTTGTTTGGGGTTTTTTTTTCTTCAAAATATAAAATAAAATTATTTTTATCTACTAAAATGAAAATTCTGCATTTTTTTCAACATTTCTCAAGAGATAATCATAATTTTCTAATTGATTATATGCAACTCTGCCAATATGAATTAGTTTCATTGAGCTAACTCAAGGACAATACTTTCTCCAAAGCACAAAAGCATTACTGTTTTTCAGGAGATTAGTTGGGAGGTGGGTTTAGTTTTTTGTTTTGTTTTTTTTTTTAGCATCTCTTACTATTGTTTTCTGGCTGAAGCTTTTTTGATAGTTGCTCCCCCCCCTCCCTGCAACTGAAATGGTTCAGTTGTTCAGTTAGAACTATTCACTTGGCACAAAAACATCTAGAGTAGGGGGAAGATCCTGACACAATGACAAATAACAGAAAAAAAACCCCACAACGATGACAAATTCTCACAGACATTGGGTTTTGTTTGTTTGGTGGTGGTGGTATTTTTTTGTGTGTGTGCTTTTGTTTGTTTGTTTTGTTTTGTTGTGTTTGTGTGCTTTAGTTTAGTTTTGTTTTGGTTTTTTGGTTTGGGTTTTGTTCTGGTTTTTTTGTTGTTGTTGTTGTTTTCTGATCTGGTCAGCATCATTATTACATAGGTCTTTTATTCTTAAATACAAAAATAATGCCAGATGGGTTTGAAGATTTCAACTTCAAAACTGTAAAGAACCTAGCATATAAAATGACACATAGTCCATGATACATGAAAAAAGTACTCAAGGAAATCACATTCATGTAAGCCAAACCTTTGGATGACTGTTTCTGTCTACATATACTCAGTAAATTATGCTTGATGCACTGTCACTTGAATGACAACTTTTTGTACCTTTATGTTCCTCCATTTATAATAGGTTATTTTGAACCATTTTAGTTACTATGTCACTGATAGACTTCGTCACCTTCTTCTGGCTAAGAAAGTAGGTATTATATTTAATGCACAGTTTGAAGGCAATCAAAATTATATCTTTATTTATTTGTTTATTTATTTTTCAACTTCTGCTTTCTGAATTTATGGGACAGGAGTACACTTAGTTCATTCAGTTGTTGTCATAATGTCTGAAAGGGAACTTGTTTTCTTGGTGAGCAATAGCTGTTTTTCTTGCTATTTGTCTTTGAGCCAATAGACTTTATATGTCCCTTTTTCTGCTTCATTGCCCATTTACACATTTTAATTTCTATAGGATCTCTTCACAACTTAAAAAATTAAATAGATGCATATCCCTCATCAACTTATTCCACTCCATTGCCTTCTTATTATCATACTAATTGATTACTTGTTGGGTGTATAACTGAAGCAAAGCATGATAATAGTTATCTCCTTCTTTTAGATAAGATGCAAATTAGGGCAATAAAACATATTTCATCATGTCAGAATCAGTCTTTAAAGAAATAGTGGAATGTGCTGGCTTCTCTGACCTTCAAGAAGATGGATTTAATATACTGTTCCACACTATAGTGAAAATACACAAAGGGACCATAACAATTTTCTGACTAAATGAGTGTATTTTTATTATATATATATAAAAAAAGAAAAAAAAAAAAAAAAAAAAAGAAGAAGAAGAAAAAAAAACCTTATGGTGTTGCATAATGATTCAATTTTCCCTGTATGGTTAGTCCTTGGTCCTTTTGCTGAGGCATCATTGGGGTGCCAATTAGCATCAGTTTCATTACACTAGAAATTTCCCTTATGTGGGCATGCCATACCAGCATTACAAATACATTCAGCTCATTATTAGTTCTGCAAAGGTCAGGGAACATTATCCATGAAAAGTCAGTAAGCAATGACAGGCTTGGTCAAACTCAGACATTCCACATAGCATTGGAATCCATGACTTAATAAAGGAGTCTATGGCACTTACTAGCAACATATGTTCTTTGTTTGCATTTAATGACAACTCACTAAAAAGTGTCATCTACCATGTGAAAGAGTGAAACCACTCTTTCAAGAAACATAGTTCTACTACTTACTGCTAAGAATATAAGCCTTTGCTTTCCAAAAAAAAAAATTAATGGATTAAAATGTAGTGGTAAATCTTTCCCAGACTACTAATTTATTCAGTGACATTGTAAAATTACGTGACATTTTAACTTCTGTTTTCAGAATGCATGCACAGACTCTTCTCTGTTAGTTTTTTTACAAGAGACTAAGTGCAAGGGATTTTACTTTTCATTATCAAAATTTGTGGTCCACTACCAACAAAATTAACTCTTAAAGAATAAATATTTTAATTCTATTATAAAGAATGGAAGGATAAGAGAAGAGGAAATAATTATGCAGGTATACTATACATGCAGATGCTATAAAAAGCAATACACTAGGAAAATATGTCTGTGAAATAAGAGCAGACACTAGACAAAAATATACTTTATCTCCCATACTAATTTCTTTTGGAACAAACTATTGAAAATCTCTCCATTCTGCTGAAGTACACATCTTTTACAACCACCTATATGAATTTTGTCTTTCATATTTTATTATTACACTACTTCATCATTTGTTCTGGGTCCTGAATTGTACACTTTAGAGGATTTTCAATTTTAAGAGCATGTGTTCGAATATGTATTTCAACCTAACAAAGACCAAATGTCTCTTTTCTTGAATTTGTACATTTTGAGAATGCAATTTAAGTATCGGTAAAATCTGAACTCAGACATAAAAATACAAGGAAAGAAGCTTACAGTACAAAATACATCCTCAACAATTGGTGTTCAATCTGATCATCGCTTCAAATTTTTAGAAAGATGAGAGCTTTCTGGCCCCTTTTTCTCCTAATTTTTGACTATATGCAACCTTTATTGATAAAAAGGGGTATGATCAAGGGCTAGACACCCTCTTTATTCCAACAGCAAATGTAGCTGCAGGCTTGAAACCTGACCTATTTTATGTATCTTATAGTTGTGTGTCCTACCAGTAAAAATCACCTAGATAATCAGCTGTGGCCGCTGAACACACATTGTAGATTCCTGTCATTCCCATTGCAACAAGTGCCAGTTACTGTGGTGCTGGAATGAAGAAAGCTATATTTGATAGATTATTTGATATTATATATTAGTGATTTAATTAGAATAGGAACCTGACAAATGATAGCCATTTCAATGATGTGTCAAATTTATTTTCTTTTAAATTCCTGAAAAAAAATTGTTTTAGCCTGAAAATGTCTCACAGATATACACACTGAAGACCAGGTAAATAAAACTTAATATTCCACCAAAGAAGAGAAGTACAATATTTGTTTCTATGAAAAATACCTTTATCATTTTTAACAGCTGTTAGCAGTCTAAACACAGAACTCAGTCTAGCTCTTTTTTCTCTCTCAAAGTATACACATACATATTTTCAACACTGTATTTATAATTATCTTCTGCTTATGTCTGTTTCCCAGTGTGTCCTATTGCTTTTCTCAGAAATGGCACTTAAAATTAATTAGGTACTTTTGCTGTTAGTTGCCGCAGAAGTACATGAGAAGATATATTTAATTGCCTTTGGTCTGCCTTTGCTATTCACTGCCTTCACAGATCAGACAAAACTTGAAATTAAAATTAAAATTATGTGATTTAACTTATCATACAAGTGTTAAGGAGCTTATGTATCTTTCTGCCCAAAATAAACTTTTTTTGAAGATACAGAGAAAAAGAAAGCCTTAAAAATATTGCTTCTTATTATCTAGAAGAAGAAAATGAAAGAAGTAATGTATTATTTTTATTACTGGTCTAGTTAAAATACTAAGATACTGGTACCTTAAAAATACATTTTAACCACATCTGTTCCTGTGAAATCATTGCTATTTCAGGATTCATATAGAGATTTATCCTCAAATCTTCACTATCAAATTAAAACTTGTACTAAAATTTACTTCAGATACAGTATATTTATCAAAGGTTTCCACTAGCAGTGACAGAATAATAGTCAAAATTTGTTAAAGATTAGGTTATTTTCATTTTTCCTATACATACATGGTACAATACAGTACAATAACTCAGATTATTTTAACTTTCTTAAAGTCTAGATACGTTTTGATGTTTTTTGGTTTTTTTGGTTTTTTGGGGGGTTTTTTGGTTGTTTTTTGGGTTTGTTTTGTTTTGTTTTGTTTTGTTTTTGTTGCTAACACACAGCAATTTACTAGTATTGGACCATCTTTAATTGTTACGCATTGTTCCCAATGTGTGCTGGATTTCTCCCTGGGTTTCCTTATGTTACAACACAAAACCAGTATCTTCATTAGTCTTTTATGTACCAATATAATTTTCTTCATCAAAAGAGATCAAAAGTTGACTGTGTCTGTCATGGTAGCCCCTGGGGAACACACCGTCTGTGGAGAGACCCAGTACAGTGAAATGCCTGTTCTGCTTTACAACCAATTTGTGCAAGACTGGGAGTGGTCCAATGGGCTGAATGAGCCGGTGCCCACAATGACTCTTAGAGAGCTGAATTCATGCCCACAATGAGTCTTAGAAAGGTGAATTCATCCCATAAAATGCTAATACAGAGCACAAGGGCATCAAGTCAGGAAGGAAACATTTCCTTTCTATATTATATGAACTTACAAATTTAAAAAATAATGTAAGTTCATAAGTAGAATTTTTACTTTCATTACAAGGCCAGACCATTACTCAAGCCTTTTTTGGCTATGTCAGGCAGTAAAGGACAATAAAATGTAATTATATTTCCTTCTGCTTTCTCAGTTTAAAATACAGCAGGAAGTACCAAGAAGATGTATCTTGCTGATGTCACTTTATGCTTTACTATGACATTTTTTTGGCAAACTACTCAGGAACCATTTTAATTCTAAGACATTGTCAATGTTTTTGAAGACTGTACTGCATTGTACTGAATCATGATGTTGCTGTAAGGTGACTGATGTTGTCAATATTTACTTCCCTCATGAACTTTTTCTACATTAATGAATTTCTTCAGAAGTATTCACATTTTTCAGTCAGATTTTTGGATAGGTAATTCTGTTCTTGTTTAGCGAAGGAAATCTGCAGTGATAGCTCTAACATTTCTTTTTGTTGTGTTATTTGATCCTGATTGTTCTGACCTAAATTCCTTTGTGGTACCTATGCTATGATTCGCAGATTCATGAAAATAAATAAATAAATAGATAGACAGACAGACAGACATAGGCTAATGCCCTGACAGAACTTCATTATGTCACTCTTAGTTTACACTTCTTCCTATCAGGAAGCTAGTCTTACTTCTTTATACACTGACTGAACATTATTCAACTACTGTTTACCATCAGGTTAAATACTGTGCCCCCGTTTCCCTATCCAAATAATTTTAACACAGGACAAAGCATCGCGTCTAAGGCATCTACTAAAACATCCTTTGCTCTAATATACTTTTCTCCAGTGGGAAAAGGTGCAAGTCCCTTATGCCTAGCAATTTGTTGTCTTTGGTAGATCTGTGAGCAGTGGTAAAACATTGAGACTTGTTTTGAAGAACAGCAGATCTTTACATTGGGAAAAAAACCTAATAGCTAAAGAAGAAAAGTTTAAAAAATTTAGGTTAACATTAGAAGCAGAGAACTTCAAATTACAGCAGGAAAAGAGAAACACATGAAGTAAGAATTACGGTGGTAGAGAAATTACAAATACACAGAATAAAGAAAATAGTAATCATTTAGTAACTTCAGAAACTGAAAATAAAGAGGAAAAAACCAAACCTGGTTTCAGTGCAAATTATTGTAGGTTAGAATGGTAAGAAATGTGTGTGTTGGATTTACTGACAGAGTCTCTTATTAATAGATAAGGTATTTTTTTCTTCTAGAAAGCCACTGACTGATTCATGGAACATACTGTAATTGACCTTAACTTAATCCATTTTTTTTAAGTCCTTGTCAGGGCCATGAATGCAGAATCATCATATTTGGATTCCTCAGATGGAAATCATCATGCATATATAAATAGAAGGTTGTTTTGCTTAGAAGTTTATTATTTTGAATGTATGAGAAACATAAGTAACTTATAACTACATATGTTATGTTGACCCATCAAAACTGGGACTATTTGTATTTTATATATTTGTTTTTGTTTTCTGAAACATTTACTCTTTCTGGTTTGTATTCACTGGCATATTGCCCAGGTATGTAAAGAGAAAATAGAGTTCATTCATTTCAGTTTTGAAACTTCTGTAAGGCAAACAATCACAATATACAGAATTTTTCTTCATGTTATCACTATCTAACCTTCACTTTTCTAGTGAAGTCTAGTTCCATTAATTTCTGAAGATAAAAGGCACTGAAGAAAATTAAAAGGTGTAGCTGAGATAAATTAAAATAGCACATAGTGAAAGCTAATTCAGCCAAGGATCCACTGTTAAAATAGTACCAGTCAATATCATTATCTTCTCCTACCTTTTCCTCTCCCATCCTTCCTTCATTTTCCCAACTTCCATAGTTGCTCTTACTTTTGATTCTATCCATCCTTCAAAGACCATGTTATGATTTCCCATTGTCTTGGCTAATTAGACTATCTGAATTATTATTTTGCCTTCCTAACCAAGCATGTCCCAGTCTTAGTACAGTGTTGTCTCCTGTTTCAACAATGGGATGATGAGCTTCCTTGTACTTGACTGAGATATTACTCTATTTTTAATTTGACATCCTACCCTACTTTGTGGGTTTTAAACTATTCACTTTATATCCTTGTCTAATTTCCTTAAGGACCTTTGAATGTTCATCCACTTTGTCTGTCTTTTAAGAGTGGTAATGGAATATTTGCCCTTCTGTGCCTCTGGCCTCTTTCTCAAATTTTTTATAACCTTGTCAACATGACATCTCCCCTGCACCCTCAATTACAATATCCTGCTTAGTTTCAAATCTCTTTCTTCCACTCTGTATTCTCATTCTCTTGACAAGACTCTTGTGTTTTTATTGGTTGCTCTCTATTACTTCTCCAAAGAAGAAGATGAATGTACAGTGTAGTTTATGGTATTCTTAAGAAATGCTGACTATACAAGTTTATTCTGTGTTGTGTTCACTGCAACCCCAACCTCATAACGTTTTACTAGAGTAACACACAAAACAAAACAAAACAAAACAAAACAAGACATATTAAAGCTTAATAATTGATTATATGCATAATTAGATTACAGGTTATCTTTCAAATATAAAAAGTTGTCTCACAGAGAGTTTTAAACTTGCATTAATGTTTAGACTAATAAGATTTATTATAAATTAAAATGTAAATAAACAGTTCAGTATAAGAAAATAAGTGAATTCTAGTTGAGAAATTCAAATAGAATTTAAAGCTATCTGCACACAAATTGAACAGACTCGTGTTTGTATCTGAAGATCAGAAGTATCACACAGAAATAATTACACAGTCTCATGTGTCTGAGTTTACACCTCAACATATCTTGGCTATAGATGTATGACTATTTCAGGCAAAGTCAAATGGGTGAGGTTAAATTCCTGTTTTATAGCTTAAAACAGACTATTTTTTTTCTGAAAATAAACTATTTATACTCAATATGTATCTTCTCATCATCAGTCCTTAGATCCTCGCTGAATCCTATCGTAGGTTTGTTAACTATGGGACATACTGAAAACAGTTTTGGGAGTTCTTAGTACATTGGTTATAGGGGGGTTTAAGCTGAGAAGCAGTCAATTCCTTCCTGCAATTGAGTTGTATTTGTTAACTTCCTGCTGAGGCAAGGTGATATAATGGTCATCCCATGGACAGACTTGATGTTTGTCAAGTTTTGATGAACATACTAATAACAAGTTCTGACTGAAAGTTAGTTGATTGCATAGACATATGCTAAGAATTTATTCAGTAAATATTTTGATTCTTTCTTGGTTTGAGTGAGAACAAAACTAATTCTGTTCAGTGATTTTACTTTTCATCTCAATATCTTCTAACTAATTGCACTTTCTGATGTTTGTGGCAGATTTTTGCAGACAGTGTCTGCTTCTAGTAGTAATAATGCTCGTTGTTTACAATTACTACTAAGAACTGGTATGCAAAAAGGCTCTTGCTTATACTGCATGCTATGGTGACCAATTTCAGTGTCTTGTGTACCACATTCAGTGTGCAGAAGGTAAAAGGCTACACCTGTGGGAGGAGCAGACAGGACAGGTGACCCTAAACTGACCAATACAGTATTCCATACCCCATAAAAGTCATACTCAGTATAAAGGTGAGGGACCACAACAGTGAAGGTCTCTTCTTCAATGTCCAGCATCTGAGGAGGACTCTGTTCTACCTTCAATCTCAACCCATTTGTTAATGAATCCAGTTCCAGAATTGGTCTCCTGAATCCAGTTTCTTTATGCTACTGAGTCCATTCTGGGACTTCCCCAGTGTCTGCCTACATCATCAGTGGTGACAGTAATGTAACAGCCACTGGGGGCAGGGTGATTGGATTCAATATTGGTTTTGTATATATATATCATTTTATTGTTACAGTTTTAATTAAAGTTGTTTTGGTTTTCTTATCCCTTTTTTTTGTTTTTCTTTCTCCCTTATACCCTTTCTGTTGCCCTTTTGGAGGGAAGAAGAGTTAATAGAAAGCATCTATCATTCATTGTTTTGGTGGCCAATTCAGTACTAAACCTTGACATATTCACATTAGAAATTGCAGGTTATTATATTGTATTATAGCATAAAATTTTTACAGGAATTTTGACTTTTCATGTCCCAACAGAACTTTTCAAAAATTTGGTAATACATCACAAGCTACTAAAATTCAGTGTGGAAAAACAAGACACACTCTTGAAAGTGTTATTATCTAAAAATCCATAAAAATAAATCATGTACATTTTTGTGAATATCAAATTCAAATTTAAAATATTTATTCTTTTGTATAGTAATATAGGTTTATTGCTTCTATTTTCAATCTGTGTCCTGATCAGTACTTTTGGGATCAAAAAATATATTCATTTCCAAATAGTCTGAATGTCAGCCTGCTTTCCGAGGAAATCTTTTATCATGTTCCATTCAGTTCTGTGAATGCTGAAGACATGATTTAACATCAAAGATGTCACAATCGGTGCATAATTTGTCTGTAAACTACATTGATTTTAGGTTCTTTTGAGGTATGACCATACTCTGTTATCCTGCCTGAGTTTTCAAAATGGAAATATATTTTCTGTTTTAATTTACCTGATTAGTGTCTTTTTTTCGGCCTCTGTCTTAGTTAACAGTTTCCCTTAAGATCATTGTGACAGATTGAAAGTTTGCTGTAACTTCTGAGAAGTGGCATGTTACCTACCTTTCACACTGAGTTTTGAAAGTAAAATGTAGTTTAAATATTTACATGCTGGGAAGTGAGTTAGTATGTCATTGGAAATGCATTTACAGAAGGTAGAGGAATAGAGCTGTATGTGTACTGTATTTAAGGGGCAATGAATGGGCTTGCCCAGCTCTTCCTCTTGACAGGTGTTCTTTTCAAGGAAGAAAACCTAAGATGTAGAAAAGGCTTAATAGTAAAATACATAGCCTTCTAAAAACAATGATTCCCAAAGAAGCAACAGATTTTCAGCAAGCAGGTAATTTCTTCTAGGTTAAAGTGAGAGCCCAGAAACAACTAGGCTGCAAAAATTGGGTCTATCTTGGTTAGTCAACAGAACACCTGATTCGTAAAAATGAGTCTTTTTCACATTATTCTCCTTGAAACACATAGTAAGCATTCTTCAGAACACAGTGATGCCCCAGAAACCTGCAGATTGTGAGCTTGCAGGGTGGGAAAAGAATCATAGGCATCTACCTGTAGAATGCTATAACCACAGTAAAAAAGATCGGTCCAATGCCCAGGTATTTAGCCTGGAAGTGGGAAAAGAGTCTATCATACCAAATGGAATAATTCCAGTAGGTATAAAACATACAGAAGATAATGACTGAAGAGTATTTCCAAGGACACCCAAATAGGAAGCAAAGGGTAATCCTGAATCACAGTATTGGTGTCAGTAGTGAGATCATGTTTGCTTTGTGTTACCAGGTGTAAAAACGTTTTGCCTTACTGTTTTTCATAATTACGTATTTTTTCCTTATATGTTTTATTCATTGACATCAGATAAAATACCAACATTATGAAAAAGATTAAAAAGCAGAAATCAAGATAAGTCAACTCACAGAAGCTGACAGGCAAAAAAATATAAAAGAAACAGAAGAACTTTTAAGTCATGTCCATACATAGCTAATATGTTTGCTTTTTAATATACATACTTCCTCTATTAGAGGAGAAAGGAAAAGGAAAAGGAAAAGGAAAAGGAAAAGGAAAAGGAAAAGGAAAAGGAAAAGGAAAAGGAAAAGGAAAAGGAAAAGGAAAAGGAAAAGGAAAAGAAAAAAAAAAAAAAAATTTCTTCCAGGTCCCAGAGAACATATCAGAAGAGCAGTAAGATTTTGGAATGAGTGTTGAACATCAAGCAAACTTGTCTAGCCACCATTTTTGTGCCGAAGTAGCTACTTCTACATGTTTGTGAGGATGTGGTAGTACAGTAGATATTAATCAAGGTCAAACATTTTTTCAGGCTTGCACTGAAATCCCCATGCAGCTGTCACTGATAAAAATAAGTAATTACTGTTAATTTTAGAATGAAAACCTTGGCAAGATGCTATAGTGGCAACATGATTCCTTTGTGGCTAATGACTGCAATGACAGGTTTTGTAACTCCTAGTCCTCTAACTGTGCTAAGGTTTGGATAGACCTTGAATCTTCTGAGATTATACTGCTCAAGCTTTATTGTTTCGGTTTACATTTTTGGTGTTTTTTTTTCCTTACATCTATTTTATCTATTCTGAACCACGTTTTAGAACATATACAGGAATTCCTAATATTTTGTAGTAAAAAAAAATCTGATCTCAGAGGACTCTTGTCAGTGGCAAACATGTCATATTTCATAAGGGAAGGCTGCTTGTTGTACTGAATGAGGGAACTATGAGGCCACAGACAGCAGGAAGCACTCAGGGACACAATTAAAAGGGATGTAATTCATCATCTGGAAAAAACTTCTGCACTGAATGCTTAGTAATACTATCTAGCATTCTGATGTGCACACAGAAAAATATGTAAATCTAGACGAAAAATACCAATCATACCAGCTGAATGCAGCATGTTAATTGTTTATTAACATTTCAGAGTGATAACATATGTTGCAAGAAGAGAAATTATATGTAATATTTCCATTTTTAGGCTTCATACTAATAAGACCACAAAATAGAAATGTACTTATATTCTTCTGCAGTTATTTTTGCTTTTGTAACCCACCCAACCCTGAAAGTATCCCAAATATGGACAGTAGCATACAGAGTAACTTGTAGAAGCATTTGATCTCCTTTGGAACAAACAGGAGATAGTTCTTGATTCTAATTTTCAGCAGATAGACTTAAAATGAAAATTTGTTGTTGCCATTTTATATTGAGGATTAGAGTAGCCTGAGATAATGTTTATTTTTGCCTTGTGGTGCATGGGGAGAGAGGTGTACTTTATAATATGATACTCATCTTTTAGGGTGCAAAGTAGGAAATACTGAAAAAGGAAAGTAGTTGAAAATCTAGTACTTTTCACAGTCTCGTTGTTGACTGCAAATCCTGAAAAATGAAAGCATATTTTGTGGGTGGGTTTGGGAAAGGAAAGACCATATACACAACAGCATATAGATTTTGATGGTCATGGTACATTTTCCCCAGAAACAGGTCCATATTTATGGCTATTATAGAGCTGATTTTTCATGTGAATTTGGGATGAAGACAGAGCTACAACTTATGGGGTCTGGTGGCAGAAATGCTTTCAAACTGTGAATGATGATCATCCTACCAAATGACAGGGACTACAGAAGAGGGAAGGGGAAAAGTTGAAGCAAGGCCACAGCTGGTATGGTGATAGAAATGCGGGGTTGTGCAATGTAGTGAGGAAGCATGGGAGGAAAAGCGAGCAGGATCTGTCCTGAGGTGTGAGGCACAACAAGTCAAGCTCCCTGTGAGTCCAAGTTCTCAGTGAGTCTTGGCTGAGTTATTTCTGACAACTTTGAGTTCCTTCTGTTGTCAGGTTTGCCCAAGACTAGTTATTCTACAGGGAGGAAGAGCTTTCCATACACAGAAGTCCCATCTCTGCAGACAGTCCAGGCTGCTAGGATAAGGAACCAGGTGGTAAGACAAGGGCTAGGATGTATGAAAAGAGTTGAAAGCTGTTTTCTGCCAGTTTTCCTGAGGTGTGATAAATACTATTCTCTCCAATTCTTACCCTTAAATAAACATTAAACAAATATGGTTACTATCTAGTCCAAACTCCTGTCCTGAGAGGTTCAAAACAAAGTAATTTATTATAAGAAATAATCTTTTCCAGCAACAGAAAGATTACTCTATGTCAACAGATGATGCATTTTCATGGCCTGAAGAATCTGGCTACGCTGATAATTTTTCAACAGAACCAACCATAACACAAGATTTGGGAACAAAGTACTACTTGTGTATCTAGGAAGCTTTTACAAGCTGCAACATTCTATGAACATCTGATATAAAATAAATCCCATTTATGGACTGAATAGAAGCTGTATTTGGTGTTCTTTGACAAGCTTATTTGACCAGCTGTGTCTTATACATCTGTCATTTCATAAAAATGAAAATTCAAAGATTGTAACTGAGATAATTTACCAAACGTTGACAGATTCTCTCCACAAAATGTAGTTACGTAATTTTAGGATGAACTAATTCAGTAATCTAGCTGTGAAAGTTCTAACTGGACACAACTAAACTTTTTAAAGTATGATCATGCCATTCCACTAAACATAACTAGTCTGAACGTGCATCGTAATATTTGTGCATCTGTAATCATGGTCCTTTGGTGTATATTAAATATAACTGGATTTATAATGTCAAATTAGGCATCACTCAGAATCTAAGCCCGGCTGACCCCAGTGCCTCTGATATCTGAGGACAATTTGAAATGCAAGGGGGTTTACTTTCTGTCAAATTTCTCTAAAGCACTACACAGAAAATTGAATGGACTTATTATATTTTATATACATTCAATATCTGAATAAGACCTTAAACAGAGGGGGCATTATTCAAGGAAGATTGTTTTTTGCATGAAAATATAGTGAGCTGTGAGTTTTAATATCTAGAAATGGGATTCATAGAATAGAATCATATAATTGTTTGGGTTGGTAGGGACATTAAAGATTACCTAGTTCCAACCTTCCTTCCATGGGCAAGACCCCTTCCACTAGATCAGGTGGCTCAAAGCCCCCTCCAACCTGGCCTTGAACACTTCAATAGAGGGGGCATCCACAACCTCTCTGGGCAACCTGTCCCAGTGTCTCACCAGCCTCACAGTAAAGAATTTCTTCCTAATATCTAATCTAAACCTACACTCTTTCCGTTTGAAACCATTACCCCTTGTCCAATCACTATATACCCTGGCAAAAAGATCCATCCCCATCTTTCCTGTAGGCCTTCTCTATGTACCTCTATAAGGTCTCCCTGGAATCCTACTCTCCTCTAGGCTAATGTCACATTGGCATCCAGAAACTGAGCAGCAGCTGCTGCTGGGGGTTTATTGCAACCAAAGTTGCCTGGTGCTCCTTCTGACCAAATACAAGTTTGGATGTCTGTTGGGAATTAACTACTACACAACTAATTCTTAAACCTTAAAGAAAGATGAACCAAAATGGGCACATACTCACTTATCAAGGGGAAACCCACCACACCAGAGTGCCCAAGATACCACTCACCCAAAGCGTGGGGCAAGGCTCGCTCAATTCTAGGAGACTCACTTAAACCATGGAAGTGCCTTTGGGTGGCATGTCCAAGGGTAGGGTCCAACTGCCAGTTACACTGCTCTATGAAGAAGCAACTCCTCTGGCTCTCAGGCAGGACCCCATTTATACCCTAGATGAGGGTGCACTGTGGTCATTCTGGTTGGTTGAGGGCACAAGCCAAGACAAAATACAGACAAGCGCAGACCCCAAGCCTGTTTACTAAGGGGTCCAGACCCTGAGGCACCAGTTAAGCACCATAAGGTGCAGCTTAATGGCCAAGGCATCAGAATGCTCCACCACACCCTGTTTTCTTTGTCTGTTTTGTCCATTGTGGGGGCTGCATCTGCCACAGCTAAACAACCCCAACTGTCTCAGCCTGTCCTCATAGACAAGGTGCTCCAACACCCTGGTCATCTTCATGGCCTTTCTCTAGACCTGCTTCAACAGCAGTTCATGCTGGGAGCCCCAAAGATTAATCCAGTACTCTAGGTGGGGTCTCAAGAGAGGAGAGTAGAGGAGCAGAATCACTTCTCTTCACCATGACCTTTTGATGCAGCCCATGATATGGTTAGTTTTGAATGCAACCATTCACTGTGTGGTCTGTCAGTCAAATCCATGTCTCTCCAGTTTGGAGACCAGGATCTCCTGGGTCCAGTCTTATTCAACATCTTCATCAATGACTTGAATGAAGCGACAGAGTGTACCCTCAGTAAGTTTGATGATACTAAACTGGGAGGAGTGGCTTATACACTGGAAGGCTGTGCTGCCACCCAGTGAGATCTGTACAGACTGGAGAGGTGGGCAAAGGAAAACCTAATGAAGTTCAACAAGGACAAGTGTAGAGTCCTACACCTGGGGAGGAACAACAACATGTACAGGTACAGGTTAGGGGTAGACACACTGGAAAGCAGCTCCATGGAGAGGGACCTTGGTGTCCTGGTGGACAATAAGTTATCCATGGGACTGCAATGTGCCCTTGTGGACAGGAAGGCCAATGGTATCCTGGGGTACCTGAAGAAGAGTGTGGCCAGCAGGTCGATGGAGGTTATCCTCCTCTCTACTCTGCCCTAGTGAAACATCTGGAATATTGTGTCCAGCTCTGGGGTCCTCAGTACAAGAGGGACAGGGAAATTCTAGAGAGAGTCCAATGGAGAGCTACAAAGATGATGAAGGTACTGGAACATATTTCTTATGAAAAAAACTGAAAGACCTGGGACAGTTTAGTCTGTAGAAGACTGAGAGGGGATCTTATTAATGTTTGCAAATATCTGAAGGGTGGGTGTAAAGTAGAAGGGGCCAGTCTCTTTTCAGTTCTGCCCTGTGATAGGATAAGAAGTAATGGTAACAAGGTGAAACAGGAAGTTCCATCTCAACAGGAGGAAAATATCCTCCATTGTGGGAGTGGCAAAGCCCTGGAACAGGCTGCCTAGAGAGGTTGTGGAGTCTCCTTCTATAGTCAAGACCTGCCTGGATCTGTTCCTGTGTGGCCTGCCCTAAGTGATCCTGCTATGTCAACAGGGTTGTACTCAATGATCTCCAGAGGTCCCTTCCAACCCCTACCATTCTATGATTCTATGTTTCTATTATGCTATGTCATGTGGGACAATGCTTTGCACAAATCCAGGCAGATTCCATCAGTTGCTCTTCCCTTATCCACCAATGCTGTAACCCTGTGGTAGAAATTTGTCAGGGATGCTTTGCCCTTAGTGAAGCTGTGTTGGCTTTCAGCAATCATCTCTCTATTTTCCATATGCCATAGTATAGTTTTCAGGAGGATCTCTACATGATCTTCCTGGGCCAGATACCAAACTATCTGGCCCATAGTTCCCTGGATCTACCTTTTTCCCTTTTCAAAAATTAGGGTTGTGTTTCCCTTTTTCCAGCCTGTGCGAACTTCACCAGACTGCGTGACTTTTCAAATATGATGGAAGGTGTCTCAGCAACTTCATCTGCCAGATCTGTCAAGAACCATGGATGCATATCCTCAGGTCCCTTGGACTAAGACAGCTTAAATGAAAATAGTAATAATAAAATGAAATAGATACAAATACACACAAACCAAATATCAAATCCAGCCATTCTGATGGCAATTATGTCACCATCACTGATGATGTGGTGCAGGTACTGAAGAAGTCCCAAGAAAGGGCTCAGTGGCAGATGGAAACTGGGTTCAGGAGCTAGATTCTGGAACGGGATTCAGGAACACAGAAGTTAGGATCAAAGACAGAGTCCTCAGTCACTGGCGATAGAAGAACTCTTGACCTTCATAATCATTCAGCTCTATACTGTCTATGATGTATATTCCATGGAATACCTCATTGGTCAGTTTAGGGTCTCCTGCCCTGTCTGCTCCTTCTCACAGGTGCAGCCTTTTACCTTCTGCATCCTCACTGTGATACAAAAGATGTAGCAGTGGCCCTGTGCTGCACACCAGCCCTCTAAACATGGAGCGTTATGACTGCTAGAAGCAGACACTCTCTGTGAAAACAGGCTGCTAACTTCAGAAAGTACAGTCAGCTATAAGAACTGAGCTGAAAAGTAAAATCACTGAACAGAATTAGTTCTGTTTTAACTCAGACCAGGACATTGCTGAAGCCACGCTGGATGTCTCAAATCACCTCCCTGTCCTCTATGTGCCTTAATACAGATTCTAGGAGGTTCTGTTCCATGATCTTCCCAGTCACAGAGGAGGGGCTGACATGTGGGTAGTTCCTAGGGAACTCCTTTCTACCCTTTTTAGAGATTGCTCCAATGTTTCCCTTTTTCAGGTCATTGAGTACTTCATCTGACTGCCTTGACTTTTCAAATGTCATGGAGATCACCTTGGCAACTACTCTGAGATGCATCTTGTCAGGTCCCCTAGACTTATACAGTTTTCTTTTCTAAAATTCAGGGTCCTGACTTTGCTCCTCACCTGACCCATGTCCCTCAGTGTATGACCAGTGCAGCCCAGGCTGCCTCCAGTCTTGACATCATCAATTAGCTTACTTGTGTTGGTGATCATCAGATCCAGTATTGCATCCACTCTGGTAAGGCTGTCTATTACCTGGCTCAAGAATTTATCCTCCAGGCATTCCAGGAGTCTCCTGAATTGCCTACAGCTTGTCATGTTACTTTTCAGCAGATGTTGGGGTGGTTGAAGTACCCCAGCTAGACAAGAGCATATAAGTAAGAAGCCTCTGGCAGCTGAAGTATGAAGGTTTTGTCAATAGGGTCCCCTTGATCAGATGGCCTGTAGTAGACACCAATCACAAAGTTCCCTTTGTTGCCTCAGTCTAATTCTTACCCATTTTCACAGAAGTATAAGACTGACAAAACATGTTGCAAAAATCAGTTTAATGGTGTCATGAAAAAGGTAGAACAGTGACAAACGGACTCCATCAGCCCCTAGTAGACCAGGTTTCTCCAAGTAAGTTTCATGGTTTATTTAAGTAGCCAAATCCCTGACTGTGACACCAGTCCTATAACCATTTGTTCATTTTCCAGAATCAACTGTCTCTTTCAGATCCCTTCCTTTTGACTGGAAGTATGGATGGAAAAAACTACCTGCACTCTAGAGATCTCTACTGCTGTTCCCAGGGCTCTGTAATCCATCTTGATACTCCCCAGACTGCTCTTGGCTGTATCACTGGTGCCCACATGACAAAACAGCATAGTCAGTGAATTGCATGAGGCTTGGTAGTCTCTTGGTTACATCCCTGATACGAGCCCCTGGTAAGCAATACACCTCTCTAGAGAGTATGTTGTGTCACCATGTGGGTGAGTGTGACCATACCTCTCAGAAGAAAGTTACCTACTGCTATTGCCCATCCACTTTTCTTAGTTGCACTGTCTGTTATACAAGGAGCAGATCAGGCTGTCTTACTCAGCTTCAGTGTATCCCCAGTTGTGATGGGTCTTTCCTCTTCAGTCTGCAGAGTAGTGAAGCAGTTCTGCAAGGGCATCTCAGGTTCCAGGGGAATTCTCTTCCTCCTGCAGATCATTGTTGTTGCAACCTTACATTCTTCTGTGTTATTTGTCCCCCTCCAATCTATGTGTGCATGTGGGGGAGTTTTTGTCTGCTTGGCTGTGGGTCCTCTGAAAACTGTCCTTGGAACCAGCTATCTATCTCCTTAGACACCCTGATGCTACACAACCTTTTCATTGCCTTCTGTAGCTCAGCCATCTGCTGCAGGAAGTCCACCTGGGGACGTATTTTGTAGGTAAGTCTGCTGCCTATTCCTGCCCCAGGATAAAAACCTAGGCATGTCTTGCAGTCTGAGGTCTACACTGGAGCCTCTGTCTTCAGCAGCTCTGTCTGTGTGGAGACACTGGCCACCACTGGGGTATATGGTACCAACCCCCCAGCCAGAACCTGTAGCCTTTGTTCTGTGACTAGTGTGCACCATTCCACCTTGAGGGTCAGGTAGGATGAGTGCTCTTGAACTATGCAAATGGTCAGAGAACAGCACCTGCCTGCTGGGTTAGGCAGACTTCAGGCCTCTCCACTCTGCCAGTGGAATGGCCCTCCTTTGAAGTAGTGCATTTCCCATTCAAACTGACATGCCATGCCCTGGCTGTCACGCCACTCTCCGGCTGACATTCAGTGCTCCATTTTCCCACTCCAGTCATTCATGTTATATAGGCCTCTATTTATATATGTGGGAGAGATGGGGAGTGGGGGCTGGCCACCTCCCCCCAGAGGGTGTGAGTTCACCCCTGGTATTTCCCTGCCTCGGGAAACACTGCTGTGTGCCACGACCTGCTGCTGCACCATGGGCTGGACCACCTCCAGAGCAGCTCCCCTTGCTGACTGTTTATTGTGCTGTAAAGTGTATGTGTGTTCTGATTTCATTTTGGTGAGACATTGCAGCTAGCCTTGTAGTGTCTCCATCTGTAGGCTGCAGAATTTTTAGGGTTTTTTTTTAAGTATACATTTCAGCAGAACACCCCAAAAATGCTTCATAAAGGGTTTGAAACAGAAATCTTCAAACACCACTGAGACTCAGAATGGTGCACTGGGTTCCTGTTATCCAGACTGCTAATAATGTCCATTTAACCTTTTAATACTTATGCAAAATACACATAAATTTCTTCCTTAGTCTGAGCTTTATAGATCAGCAAAAAGTTATGACTCTTTCAAAACATCTTGTTAACTTCTATTATATTATTAATTTTCCACTTTTTCCTTTTCTTATTCATTAAAACAGAAACAGGTTCTCAGCAATTCTCCTGCAAGACAGGATGAAAGGCATGATATTATCACTGAAAGTTAGTCAGAGATTAAAAGGGAGTGTCTTTATCACAGAATCACAGAATGTTAGGGGTTGGAAGGAACCTCCGAAGATCATTGAGTCCAATGACTCTGACAGAGCAGGACAAAACTAGAGCACATCACACAGAAATTCATCCAGACAGGTCTTGAAAGTCTCCAGAGATGGAGACTCCACAACCTCCCTGAGGAGTCTATTCCG
The DNA here is from genome assembly GCA_025345505.1 of Todiramphus chloris collaris. NCBI lineage: Eukaryota > Metazoa > Chordata > Aves > Coraciiformes > Alcedinidae > Todiramphus > Todiramphus chloris. The sequence goes on from JANVCC010010406.1 coordinate 30,319,106, forward strand.
ATGCTCTACAACTCTTACAGCAGAGAAGTTCTTCCTCATGTTGAGGTGGAACTTCCTGTACTCTAGCTTGAATCCATTGCCCCTTGTCCTGCCACAATGCACAAGTGAAAAGAGGTTGTGCCTGACTTCTTGATGCCCACCCCATGTTTTCATGTCTTTTCTTTGTGTCTTCTTTTCTTTGTGTCTATTTGTTGGTATGCAGCTGAATAGGATTAAGCCAGCATTCTTTAAAATAATTAAAAAAAAAAAAAAAACAAAACAGAAAAACCCAAAGAAAATCATGATGACATTTAATTGTTATTTGTGTCAAAACTCCTAGGTAAATGCCTGGAAAATAGATATTTCCAAATTCATAAATTTGATTTTGCAATATCATAAAGATGTCTTCAAAAAAGGTATCTGAAGAAATTACTTTGTTATTTCTATACTTACTTCTCTACTTTATTAACTAAGTTTAAGGTTGTTGATTCTTGGCAGAAAAAAAAAAAAACAAAACAAACCCCGCCAAAAACAACAAAAAGCCATCAAGAACAAACAAACAGACAAAACCAAACCAAACCAAATCAAGCAATCTAAACCAATTAAATATTGTACCTTTTTATTCTTCTTAAATGGGACACAAATGCTGATCACAGGGAGTATAGAAAGTCACTCACAAATCTCTTATAATTCTCTTTTCTAGAAAAAGAAAGGAGAATTAATAAAAACAGAAATGAGAATAATATAGGAGAACTTGCCTCTGGTTTTATCTGTCTCAAGGTTTGCAGATTCAGTTTGGTCTGAAAGATTTCTTAAATTCAGAAATTAAGACTTAATGGATCTGGAGATGTATAAAGGAATGCTGTAGCTTAGATAGCTTTCTTCATATTATTAATGTCAAATCGAATAATCCACTGAGGCAACTTTTTTTCATTTTTCAAGCATCTATTTAATCAATATTAATTAATTCACATTCCAATCAAAATAATGTTCACTGTATTTTACCTCAAATACAACTATTTTATCTTTTGGATTAGATTTAATTACAGGAGTGGTTATATTTAATTATACTAAATATTATAGTTTAGCATCTGTTGCCTTTGGCAGGTTGTTTGTTTTGTCTAGAGTTTGTTATTTGATTTACAATTTATTCCTCTGTACAAAAGTGTCTTGTCATGCACAAAAGTATTAGAAGAGGAAGGGAACTAAACAGACCCCATGAAAAATCTTTTTTGAAGTTGTATTTCAATCATTGTAATTTGTAAATTATATTTCCCACACAGGTATGAGAACAGGTACTGAAATATGTAATATTTATAAGAGTATTCAGTAAGTACTTGACTTACAGGTAGAGTTCATAGTATCTCCACACTAAGTTGAGTTGAACTCATGTGTTTAAAGTTAGACTTCCACATCAAATGGTGATAGACTTGCGTGTTTTTATCATTTCTAAAGTCAGTGCTTTTACTTTCTTGTTTGCACATGAAGACGGGTAAAAAGAACATTATTCACCAAATGCAGTAGAAGGTATGGCTGGTGTTATGCTGCTGTAGGGTAAGATTATACATCTCCTTTTAGGATTTTCACATAACCAGAGTAATCACCAAAGAATGAAGCAACCTGTAGAAAATGAGAGCTCTGCATGTAAGAGGTTTGCCTAAAGATGAGAATTGTAACACTACAGTGACCTGATGCCTTATACAATTCCTGCAACATGTCCAGCATATTAAAGTTAACACCACGGAAAGGTATACAGCTGCTCAGATAATACCATGATTCCTTACTACATCTTTAAGAATGATGATTGTTTGTCACCGTACTTTCAATGTGCAGTTATTACTCTTTTATAAATACCATTTTCAAACTTTTATTCTAATAGAGATAATAGTTCTTACTTTAATTAAGATTTCATTGGTCCAGATTTTTTAAAGATCAGAATGTTGACTTCATATTTAATAGGGTAGATGTAACTATTTAAACATTAGCAGAATTAAAAAAATCATGGAGGAAGTATTTCTATATTAGGAACATAAGAGTCTGCTCTAACTTAACACCCTGTAAACTGCTGATAAGCCAGAAGGAGAAAAAGGCACAAAGATCCTTGACTGAGAAATGATAAAGGTTAAAGAGGTCATAAGCATATAATCAGAGCATTATTCTGAATATCTAAATGTCACTTACCTGAAGATTCACAGTATCTGAAACAAATTTGTATTTTTCTCACCTTTAAGAAGAAACTTAACACTGGTTCATCTAACAATGAAGGTAGGTATTATATGGGCATGTTATGCCTGTGTAAGAACTTACGAGAAATGTTCAAAATGAAGGGAATATTGGGAAGAAAATAAGAAGGCAAAGGTGTGAAAAGGCTACTATAACATTATATGTAAACTGAAGTCCCTTCCAGTGAGCAGGTTTCAGCTTTGTAAAGCTTAAGTGCATAAAGATCACTGTAAACATTTTTGAAGACTAAGCTAGACTTCTCATATGCGTCTGGGTAGAGTATCATAAAATTACTATAAAGACAGCCTACTCAGTGCAGGCCAATTTTTCTTGAGTTGTTTTGCAGTCCACTGCTACACAGTCATTTATGTCCTTGAAATGGGTTCAAACTCTCTTCAGTGTCACACTATTTGACTGATGCTGTGGCAGATGTTACAGCTGTAGGACATGTTTCAGTAGTGGCAGGCTCTTGGTGGCATAGTGCTAGTTCTATCATATACCTTTCATTTCAAATTCTACAAAGTAGTTCTTACCAGATAAATTATAATGATTACTTTCAATATTGAAAACAAACTGAAGAATGCATAGTAAAAAGAACTAAAAATACCACTGTATGTATTTAAAATAATTTTGGCAGATCACACATTTTGCAAAACCATACTAGCCACATGGAACATCTGAAATACTAAGATGAAGAGAGTTATCTGAATATTCAGGTGTTTGATAGCAAACTGCATCCAAGCTTTCTTTATTTCTTAGTCATCAAACTATGCAATAATAAAAATGCAATTAGAATGTAGAAAAACTTCATTAAAATAACTACATAGACCCATTGTGTTGAAAAGTGTTTTTCAATGATTACTACTTTTGATTGACATAGTTATTGTAAATGTGTGTCATGGTTTAGGGTCAGGACGGCACCTTAGACCTCTAACAGACACTCTCTGTTAAGCCCCCACCCCTCCAAAAGGTGATGAGAAAGGGAATAAGGGAGAGAGATTTAGCAATTAGAAAAGGAAACTAGAACAGATTTAATGAGAAGGAAGTTAATAATAATAAAACTGGAATATATACAAATATATACAAACCCAGTATTGAACCCAATTCCCGTGATGGTAATTACACCACTGTCACCACTGATTTTATGGAGCAGGCACCAAGGGAGTCCCAGACTGGGTCCCAAAGCAGACGGGAGCTGTGTTCAGGAGCTGGATTCTGGTACCAGGTTCAGGACCATGCAGACTGGGATCGAAGGCAGAATGGACAGAGTCCTCCTTGGGTGCTCCGAGGAAGGAACCAAAAGAAGACCCAAGCCAATCCAAGCAAAGTTGGCAAAGCAGTCCAAGAGGGGAGAAGAGCCCAAAGACCGTTCAGATCCCTCAGCTCTATGCTGAATATGATGTATATGGGATAGAATACCTCGTTGGTCAGTTTAGGGTCACATGTCCTGTCCACTCCTCCCTGCAGGTGCAGCCTTTTATTTTTCTGCAGCCTTGGTCTGCACACCAGTCCTTGGTATCACTGCTAGAAGCAGACACTGCCTGTGAGAACAGGCTGCTAACTTCAGAAAGTGCAGTTAGTTAAGAGAACTGAGCTGAAAAGTAAAATTACTGAACAGAATTAGTTCTGTTCTCACTCAAACCAGGACAGTGTGGGAGAAGCATTTATATCAAAAAATATAATCAAAATCCACATTGTCTTTTGAAGAACATTAATGCAAGTACCAACATAATTAACTACTGGATTTCAGATCCAGGGTAAAATAATCAAGGAAAATCATGGAAGTCTCAAAAATGGGAGAGAGAGAGAGTTGAAGTGTGAGAAAAGAAACAAGATAGTAATGGGGTAGGGAATTAGATATCAAAGACAGGTAAAAATGTTAGACAATGTAAACTATAATTGTCTCTGACTTTACAATTTGGATGACTAAAAGTTAAGTTTAATCCAGCTTGGATAAGGACATCTGGTGTTATCTGAACCTCATTTGTTATGGAAGTGTTATAAAAAGCAAGTATATTTTACTTTTTCAGTATTACTTAGAGTTTTTCATTCAGTTTCCAAACTGTTTCCTTAATAAACTTTAAAGTTTGTCAGAATGAATAATATTAATTTTCTTACTACTAATATATTTTTATGACTGATTTGAGTTCTGAGATGTGTTTTGGGTCAATTTTTTTCTTTGATAACAGTTCAGTGCCACTGGAAAAAAAACCACAGAGGTTATTTTTACATGTTCTGCTCTTCCCTGAGGGAATGAAGTGCTTAGTGTCAAGCAATGAAGCAATTCATGTGCATTTCCATCTCTGTTACGAATTCACTACCACTGATAGGAAAAAGAAATATATTAGAAGGTTTTTTTCTAGGTTTGGCAGATGCTAAAATGCAGTTTTTTATTTCAGGAGCCATTAATAAATAAGGTTCTTCCTTCAGTGACAATATAAGCTGTGACATCAGAGGGTGCTTTATCTTCACAACTAGTAGAAGATTTGAAATAATTTCATCATAAACTGTTGCTCATGAATCATTTCCCACTTCTGCGTGGAAACTGCCTGTTAGAAGGCAAGAGATTTCTTTTCTTTAGATAACTGAGTTCTGCAGGTCACTAAAGAAAACTTACTGAAATGCAGCTATAAGGATTACTGGTCATTAGCAATATTTGTTCAGTCATTGTACAAATTGTCAGAAATACAGTTCTGTATTGCACAGCCACAGAAATGGGAAAAACAGTGATGGAGAATGCCTAAGCTCTCTCCTCAATTGTGCACCTGCTTAGAACCATCATTTAAAAAAAAAAAAAAAAAAAAGAAAAAAGAAAAAAAATGAGTCTATTTTCAGCTGCTATAAGTTATTAAATTCAGTGTATCTGGAAAAGAATTATTAGAATCTCAAAATTATGTCAGAGTTTTATGTAATGACTGAACTATATATTCTTCAAATTCACAAGATTTATAAGATATTAGGAAATATCTGTATTATATAGGTCTGATTGGGAAGGTGAAGCATTTGACCATCATTTTAATAATGTAAAGAGATTTTAATCTGTGACATTGACCTTTTTCCTTACCTCATGGCTAACAATATAATTACATGTGGATATGCAAATAGACAGATCTCCTAATTCCCCACAGGAAATATAACAAGTTTTTCTCATTCCAAAACGTCTGTGGAATGCCTTTAAATATCTTCAATACGTCCTTGAGTAAAGAAAAAAACAGGAGATGACTGAAAACCACAGACACATTAGCATACTATTTATTAGCAAAAGAATCTTAAGGAGTCTTTAGTGAGACATTTTCAACTCCTTAAATTTTAGCTGATAATGCCCCTTTCTTAGTTTTGTAATTACACTGGCAAAATATGCTGAAATTTTGACATAACTTTGTGTTTCATTTTTAGGTTTACAGCTTTAGGAGTAAATGAGGTAAAGAATAGCCTCAGATGGTGAAAGTCAGGTCATTTTCACTCTAGCTGGTGCAACGATGCGTACGGGATGAGAATCTTGCTGATAATTTTTTTTAGGATTGTATTTTATTTTATAGTTATGACTCTTTCTTAGACATAGTCTAGGCAACATTCTGTGGGCTGGATATAAGCTGTAAAACTGTTATACCAGGTCCATTATCTTCTCTATAGTAAAGTGACCAGTCAGGGTTTACAGACTGAAAATGAAACATCTCCACTGTTGGCACATAGCCCAGATTAGTATCAATCTGCTGGAGTACAAGGAGGGTTGGGGTGGCCCTGTCAGTAGTTCCAGAGATCTAATCACAAACCTAGTGGAGAAACAAACTGACATTATAATCTCAGATACTCTGACTGTCTCGCCCGTCCTCTGCTGGCCCAGCAGGCACTTTGCAGCGTGTGAGGCAAGCAGCTGTGGCTTGCATACAGTTCAGAGAGAGATGAGATCAAGGATCACGTGGACCACGCCAAACCATTCTCACATGCAATGGTAAAAGATGGGCTGGAAACACGGCCATAAACAGAGCTGAGAGAAACAGCGTATGTCAGGGTGAGAGAGATAACTTCAACAGCTCTGTTAATGGTCTGGAAGACAGAGGAGACAGCAAGACTATTCAATTTGTGAATGATACTAAATTGAGAGAAAGTACTGAGGGTAGGAATATATTTCAGGAGGACTGTAAAATTATGGGCTGACAAGAAAGGAAGATTCATCTTAGAAATTGTAAAGTAATGTATCAGAACAACAAAACACTGAAGAAATGCAAGGTCTCATGGTGAAAAACCTGGAGAAAAAAATGACCAGAAGAGACCAGGGGAGCATGGGGAATGGTGAAATGTTTAGATTATTGATTTTAAGACTCAGAAAATTAAAAAGTTATATTATTATGTCTTAAGTAAACAACTGTATGGTCTGTGGTGTTTTTTGCTTGTTGTTTTTGTTTGTTTGGTTAGTTTTTCTTCATTTGTTTGTTTGTTGTGGTTTGTTTGGTTTGTTTGGGGTTTTTTTTTCAGTTTAAAAGCATCTGTCTTTCAGCTTGTAAATAACCATTCAAAGTAAAGCCCAAATCTTTAACAGGAACAAAATTCAAGACTTTCTTCTATTGCAACTTGGAGGAAAATTATACCAAACCTGCACTCCCTTCAGGACTGAGGAGAAAGGAACATATCTAATTTCTCTTCACCACCATTCCCTGCTCCATCAGTTCCCTTATGTCTCTTGGTACCTTCTTAGCCTGCCTTTATCAGTTCAGAATATACTGTTTGCATTTCAGAACATGGGAGGACTGGATATTTTTACATCTGGAATGAGGGGGAAGAGAACACTCACATGCACATATTATCAAAAGCAACTAAAAGGATTAAAAATAAGTGTTTGAAGTCTATAATACTGCAAATCCTGATAGTTCAGTGAGCATTAGTTTATAAACACAGGAATAAAGTACTACTATTTTAGGTTGATGAAACAACATATCACACCACAGAGTTGGAAGGTAAAATCCTAGATTAGATGTGAAAGGAAGATGTGATGTTCCTGAATTGCTCAGACCTTGCAGCAGAAAATCAGAGACCAAAATCTGTTTAAAAAAGACAAATACGAATATACAACTACAAATGTAAGAGAGATTTTATTCAGTGGCAGTGAAGAAGCACAATTATTTTTCACAGGAATGAATATTTTACAGTATTTTAATTCATAAGTGAAAAGTAATAGGTGCACATAATAAATAAACAAACAAATAAATAAATTATTTACTGTGGAATCTTTTTTTTTTTTTTTTCCATGTAAAATGTCCTGCATTTTCCTGCATATCAGGGATAATTGCAAACTGTGATTTAAGCACATATATAATGTTATGATAATCTTTAGCTATTCAATGAGAAAAAATGAACAGTAATTTCTTAAGGTTGAAATTGAGTGTTTTACATATAACTTAAAAGTCTATAAAGTAGGAGCTCTGTTGTCACCAAGTATTCTGTTATTCAGAGGAATGCATTGTTATTTTTTTTCTCTGAGACTTACAGTAAGTACCAGTAGAAATTATTGGACACAGAAGATAAACTTACATATTTTACCACATGGATTTTCAGTATGCTTCCTCATAAGAGACAGCTGATTTGTCAGACATCCCAGAAGGTGGAAGTTTCAAGAACTTATCTCTAGATTCAATATAATTGATATATTCAATATAATTGGATGCTTGTTGATATTACATTTTGATTATGTCAGTCCTTCTGACTTACAAATGATTTATTCTTCAAGGGAGATTTGTTATAAAAAGGTCTGTACCCCTAATGAAGATTTTCTATTTCAGCTTGATCATGCCATTAAAGAACTTGCATTACAAATTCAGATTGTCCTTTTCTACTATCTTCCCTTAAAAAGAAAATCCATTAACAAGCAAGCAAACAAAAACCCCACCCCATCCCCCAGAAACAAAAATCCTATTTTATTGTGAAAACTGAGGCTTTTATTTTAGAAGCTTTTTTTTTAATGATTTTTAGAATTTTAAAAACAACTTTAATCACCTAAACAAACTGATTTCAGAAATACTGCATATATGTTGTTCAGTGATACTTGAGAGATGCTGAACAGCTTGAAATTCTAGAAGGAAACTAGGTTTCATCTCACTTATTTAAAAATATTGCTAATGTAAATTTATGTGGTTCACTTTGCCTTTTAAATATAAATTTTCATCAGATTACCTAGTGTTCTTCAGATTAGAAATAAGACTTTCAATGTGCCTCCCCTTTCCCTCATTTTTCCCTAGTCTACTAACTGCGAGTTATTTTTCCTTCATACCTCTTAATTAGATTCCTTTTTTGTCCTTTCTCATACCCCTGCAGATGCTGTCCTATAACACATCTGCCAAAGCAGATGTTCTGTGTTCATTTTCAACACAATTTGAGAAATTTCTTTTACGGTAACATTGTAGGTAGGAAATTATTGTTATTAGCACTTGTTATAAATCTGTTTCATTTCCTACTTGATGTTTTCCTGTGGTATTTATTAGCAAGACATTTGGAAAACTTTTTATATCTTTGGCAGGTTTCCAGATCTGTATCCATATGTTAGGATGATAATAACTCCTCCAAAAGAAGACTGGTCTTGGCCTTTATATTTTTAATGTTCATTAATTGACTTCATGCTGTAGAAAGCAACTCCTACATATCTATTATTTCCTTTTAGATATTCCTACTGGCTTGAACCTTGTTGGCAGAATTTTGTAAATAGTTTAATTCTATATAACATTTTGCCTTCTAATAAAATGTTCACATTTGGAATTCCCAGGAGGTAGTTTTATATCTAATTTTTCACAGATGATTAGAAATCCATCAGCACTATGGAAACTCTTACTGCTTGCACGTTGTTTGAACCATTAAAACTCCTCTGTCAGCAAAACCTAAATTTAATTTCATTTTGAGCTATATTATACTGTTAACTTTTTGTCTATGTATTAATTCATATGTGTTCTTTTAATTTCACTGTGATTGCTGAACAGGGCTGAGGGAGCTGGGTCTCATTATCTTGGAGGAGACTGAGGGATGACCTCATTAATGTTTATAAGTACGTAAGGGGCAAGTGTCATGAGGATGGAGCCAGGTTCTTCTCTCTTACATCCAGTGATAGGACAAGGGACAATGGGTACAAGCTGGAGCATAAGAGGTTCCACAGAAAGACAATGAAAAACTTTTTCACAGTGAGGGTGACAGAGCACTGGAACAGGCTGCCCAGAGGGGTTGTGGAGTCTCCTTCTCTGGAGACATTTAAAACCCACCTGGACACGTTCCTATGTGACCTTCTCTAGGTGGTCCTGCTCTGGCAGGGGGGCTGGACTAGATGAGATTTTGAGGTGCCTTCCAACCCTTGACATTCTGTGATTCTGTAATGTTGTGATTATAGAAATGCTTTTAAAATTTGGTTTAAAAATAGAAGAAAAAATAATAATTTCATATATCTGTTTCCTCTGTATTTAACATGCCAATTCTCATCTCACTGACCAACATTAATAATACATATATTATATATATAATTAATATTTCCTTTTTGGTAGCACCAACAGAATAATTAAATAATCTGGCCTGGTTCTATTTACAATTTCGTTGTCATGGTTCACTTATGTTCCTAATACTCTAATATGAAAAATATACTCTTCTGACTTAAAACATAACATGACTCACAGAATCACAGAATGTTAGGGATTGAAAGGGACCTTGAAATATCAACTATTCTCATATTTATGTGGAACCTTCTATGTTCCAGCTTGCATCTGTTGCCCCTTGTACTATCATTAGTTGAGACTGAGAAAAGCCTGTCTCCATCCTCCTGACACTCACCCTTTACATATTTATAAACATTAATGAGGTCATAAAATCATGGAATGGTAGGGTTTGGAAAGGACCTCTAGAGATCATTGAGTACAACCCCGCTGTGTGTAGGAACACCTAGGACAGGCCACACAGGAACAGATCCAGGCAGGTCTTGAAAGTCTCTAGAGAAGGAGACTCCACAGTCTCTCTGGGAAGCCTGTTCCAGTGTTCCATCTCTCTCACAGTGAGAAAGTTTTTCTCCGTGTTGAAGTAGAACTTCTTGTGTTTCACCTTGCTACCATTACCTCTTGTCCTGTCACAGGGCACCACTGGAAAGAGACTGGCCCTTCTACTTGACATCCACCCTTCAGACATCAGTCTCCTCCAAACTAAAGAGACCCAGCTCCCTCAGCCTTTCCTCATAAAGGAGATGTTCCACTCCCATAATCATCTTTGTGAGTCTGTGCTGGACTCTCTCAAGCACTTACCTGTCTTTCTTGAACTGAGGGGCCCAGAACTGGACCAAATATTCCAGATGCGGTCTCACTAGGACAGAATAGAGGAGAAGGACAACCTCTCTCGACCTACTAATCACACCCCTTCTAATACACCCCAGGATGCCATTGGTCTTCTTGGCCAGGCCTTCTTGGCCATGAGGGCACATTGCTGGCTCATGGTCATCTTGTTGTGCACCAGCACTCCCAGGTCTCTTTCCCCTGTGCTGCTCTCTAACAAGTCAAACCACCTATACTGGTACATGGGGTTATTCTTTCCCAGATGCAAGACTCTACATGTGCCCTTGTTGTATTTCATTTGATTTCTCCCTGCCCAACTCTCCAGCCTGTCTAGGTCCTGCTGAATGGCAGCGCAGCCTTCTGGTGTGTCAGCGACTCCTCCCAGTTTTGCATCAGCAGCAAACTTGCTGACAGTGCACTCTGTTCCCTCATCCAAGTCACTGATGAATATATTGAATAGTATCAACCCTTGAGGAGCTCCACTAGATACAGACCTCCAACTAGACTCTGCCTCATTGACCACAACTCTCTGACTTCTTTCCTTCTACCAGTTAATAATCCACCTCACTACCTGATCATCCAGACCATACTTTCTCCACAATGGTTTCAGAGTTGTGCCCACAGCTTCAACGATTCTAGAATCACACTCTTTTAAAGAATAGATTGCAAAAAGGAAAGAGAATGTGTTGCTGGTTTTTGTTTGTTTGGCTGGTCAGTTTTGTTAGTCTTGTTTCTTAAAAGAAGCCAACTTTGCCTTCAGGACAGTCATAGAAAGTTAATCTGCAAGTATTTTTCAAAGATGGACACGTGAAAGGATTTTAATGCTAGTACTGATCAGGTCTGGTTAGACTCAGTGTAGAATTTACAGATAAGTTTTTATAGATGTCTGTGCCTCTGCCAGTCAATTTGTAATCAGTGGAGAGGAACAGGCACTTTGGGGATAGGAAAGATCTCATTTTGAGCTACAACTTTAGGACAAGATGAATCATCTTGTAGAAATATCAGTTACTTTTATCTATGAAGTCTAGACAACTATCTCACACCATGTTGTCCATGATAGATGTTAACTCTTTGGTATCTGGACCATAGCATAATTTTGCCATAACTGCAGGTTTTTACAGTAACAGCCAGTATGAAGTTGAAGTTCTAGTTGATAATGCAACTAGTTTTCTCAAAAACAAAAAGAAAGTGATTTAAAACAGTAGAAAAGGAAAGCTTATTCACTCTACTTAATAGGAAAATGAGGGAAGTTTGCCATACAGAAAAGCAAATAAAGCTTTTCAAGGAGAATAATGAAGAATATGGATGGTGAAACTCCAGAATTAAAAAGTATAGCACTACTTGAGCCCTTCCTTTTATAAAATTGAATGACTATATTATGACTATGATTATCAGATATTATTAAGGCTTTATTAGGAACTTGCTTTAAAACACTAAAGAAGTTTGGATTTTTTTTTTCATGAAAGTACTTCATGAATTTCTGCCTATATTACAAAAGATGGAGCCTCAGGGAAGTTATTTAAGAAAATTAATACGTTATTTTAGAATGTTACTGCTTATTGTTTGAACTGCTAAGTACTACCATATTTCTTATCAATTATTTTGCAAAAATATTGGTTTACTTATTTATCTGGAAATATCAAAAGCAGTAGGTTTAAAGCATAAATTAAGGCCAATATTATAAAATAAAGCATTTTATTTTATATTAAAAATTACACGGTTGCAGATTTAGAATGTGCAGACAACTTTTGCTCCAAGATTTCTATATTTTCAGCAAATTACTGAATCACAATTACATTCTTATTTGCTTATATAATGCCATTTCAAATTTTAAAAAGATAAAATTTCTGATTGTTTTAACTTTATAGATTAAGAGCTTAATGGTCATTTAATGATAGTCTCAAAAAATATCAGATTAACAGTAGATGCTATGTATGAGTTACAAACTTTATAAAGGAAATATTTAACATCACAGATGCCTCCTGGAATCTCTTTTCCAAGCTATTCCCAAGTTACCAAACTTTTGGTAGTGAGAGTGGTTTCTGTGAGAAACCACAGGGGTGGTTTCTATGAGAAGGTCCTGCAAATTTCCCCTGTGTCTCATAGAGCCAATGCCTGCCAGCTCCAAGACAGACCAGCCAACAGCCAAGACCAAGCCAACCAACAGCAGTGGTAGTTCCTCTGTGATAACATGTTTAAGAAGGGGAAAATCTGCCGTGCAACAGCAGCTGGAAGAGAAGACTGAGACTATGTGAGAGAAACAGCCCTGCAGACACCAATGTCAGTGAAGAATAAGGGATAGAATGTGCTCCTGACCCTAGAGCAGAGATTCCACTGTTGCTTGTGTGAAAACCATGGCTGTCCCCCCACAGCCCATGAAGGTTAATGGTGGAGCATATATCCACTTGGAGACCATGAAGAACCCCACAGTGTAGGCTGTGACCCCATAGGAAGCCCTCAGTGGAGCAGGCTCTTGGTAGTACCTGTGTCCCAGTGGAGAGAGAAGCCCATGCTGGAACAGTCTGTTCCTGAAGGACATAACCCTGGGGAAAGGACAAATGCTGGAGCAGTCTATGACCAACTGTGGCCTGTGGGAAGGACCCATATTGGAGAAGTTTATCGAGGACTGTTTTGGGTGGGATGGACCCCACGCTGGGGTAGGCATGTAGTGTGAGTTAGAAGGAATGGCAAAGTGTTATGAACTGACCACAGATCCCATTCTCTATCCTACTGCACCAGCAGGGAAGAGGAGGTGGTTACATTTTCTCTGCCCTGACCAGCTGAGGAGATGACGTGACAGAGGGACTTGGTGGGCATCTCACACCCAACTAAGGTCAACCCTCCACAGGACTACTGCTAAACTAATTACAAAGAATGCATGACTGGTAAAGCTGAAGTAAATGCATTGAGGTATTTATAACATACACACAAATGTGACACAATATCCTCTTTTGATTATTCCTTTTCTAGATATGGTTCCTAGAGGATAAGGGGATTGTTTGTTTGGATTGTTGATTGTTGTTTGCTTATTTAATAGATCTCACTTAAAAAAAAAAAAAAAATTAGACATTTTTACTTCCTGCAGTTTCTTCAGGTTTCTGTTTGTTTTCTTTTGCAATGTTTCAGGACAGTTGCTTTCTCAGGATGCCTACTAGAAGCTTAATCCTTGCTCATGACAGTTCAGGAAATCCATCCCTTGGGATGATAACATTAATTTACCAAAGCTCAAGTTTTGTACAGAACTAAGCTGTATTGAATTAGACTTTTTCCAGCAAAGCTGACATGGAGTAGTTGCTTCATTTTATACACTGAAAAATAGAATCCTAGCTAGAATGGCATTTGAAAAAGTCTATTTAATATATTTATTCTGTTACATAGAATAGGTGAAAGACTAAAATTTTTAATGTTATGTCCTAGGAAGAGCAAATGTCTCCCTACTGTTTCTTTCCTTAATATTGCCTTCTTTAAAGTTTTAGGCCTTTTTATCTTTTTCTTTTTTTTTTTTACTCAAAAAGAGTTTTTATATTTCTTAATTTAACACACATTTTTCCTTTCATCTCACCGGTAGCTGTTTGAAGCCCTCAATGGTGTTGAAGTTAATATCTTACTGAGTTTATGCCTACCCTGGTTTGAGTTAGAACTAATTTTGTTCAGTCGTTTTACTTTTCACCTCAGTCTCCTCTAACTGCACATTCTGAAGTTAACACCACATTTTTGCAGACAGAATCTACTTCTAGCAGTGATAATGCTTCATGTTTAGAATTGCTACCAAGGATTGATGTGCAGACCAGGATGTTGTGTACCATGTTTGGGGATGCAGAAAGTAAAAGGCCACTCTTGCAGGGTGAAGTGGACATGACAGATGACCCTAAACTGACCAACAAGGTATTCCGTCTGATATATATCATATTTGGTATAGACCTGAGGGATCACAAAGGTCAAGCTCTATTGCCAGCATCTGAGGAGGAATGTTTGATCTGCCTTCACTCCCAATCCATGTGTTCCCGAATTCAGTTCCAGAATCCAGCTCCTGAATCCAGTTCCCATGTGCCACTGAGTCCAGTCTGGGACTACCCCAGTGGCTGCTCCACAGCATCAGTGCTGACTGTGAATTATAGTGAAACTATAGACTGCAAATATAGTGAAACCGATAACACCACCTGGAATGATGATGAGACATGGTCAATTTGATGTAAATCACACCCAGGAGGGAGGGTTCAATGTGGGGAAAAGCAGGTGTCAACCTACATTGTAGGTGGACACCTACATATAAGTTGGTTACTAAAAATAGGGGTGTTTACACATGATGTGGCTTGATGAAACTGGACTCAACAATAGGTTTAAGGGATTTTGGATAAACAGAAACAAAACCTTGGTTTTCCAACAGTCTGAAAACCATATAAACAGTCAAACTTGTGAGTAGAAAAGCAGCACTGGTGCCTGGTATTGTACTAACCAGACAAACAAATTCCCAAGCACCTTTTTCAGCCCTTTGTGAGGCCGTAACACAACTTATTTCCATCTCCCAAAGGTTGCAGTGTTGACGGTGCCAAAGCCAAAACAGGCCATTACTGGATTTGAGGACATACTGTCTACAAATGACTAACAGGAAACTGGTCACGGATTTGCTATGTGCGGATTTCCTGACCTCTATTTTTCCTTCTTCCAGAGGCAAGTGGTCTTGGGAATAAGAGTATCTGATAATGAAGGGGACAAAAGGATTGCCTGCAACAAGTGGTCTGTTGGGGTTAAAATAGGTGTAACCCACAGGTGGGGGGAAAATGACTGGCCTCCCGAAAGAATAATTGAGCATTATGGGCCTGACACTTGGAATCCCAATGAGCCACTAGCAGGGGCAAGGGAACCTGTTTACAATTTGAACCATATAATTCAGTTGCAAGCAATTTCGGAAATTATTACCAATAAAACTACTAATGCTATAGACCTAACTCAACAATAGCAACATATTCAACATTGCATGGTTTTGGACTATTTGCTGGTTGAAGAGGGAGGACTACGTGGAAAACTAAATGTTTCTAATTGTTGTTTGGAAATCGATGATGTAGGTGAGGTGGTTCTTCAACTGACCACAGATATTAGGAAACTAGCCCATGTCCCAGTTCAAACATGGAATGGCTGGAATGGTGATTTATGATCCTGGTTACCAGGAGCACCTCAGGTAAAACAGCTTTTATTTTATCTGTTATGTGCATTTGCTGCTTTGATGTTTTTGCCTTGTGTTATCCCATGCTTGATATATCTAATCCGAAGCATCATAAGCAACATGCAAGAGATTATTGTATAAACTTTCTTCCAGACTATCCCCTTCTTTCCTTCAGCTACCTTTTCTTGAAGCCATTGGGAATCCACAGATTGGTATGGTGGACCCAAACCACACATGACCTGTGCCCTGGGCTGGGGGGATGGAAATCTAATTTTTTTTACTGCTTATGCAGACTCCAACTAGCAAAGACAGCGTGACCAGCAGATCCTACGCTGATCATGAAGGCCTCTATTGATGCATATATATCTTTGTTGGCTTATTTTGAGGCACTTATTGCACTAGCTGTTGCTGTAATTTTCTGTTAGTATATATGTTTGCCTTGTAATTGCCATTGTGGACAATCACCCCCTTCTCCTAACACACCAGAGCCAAAGGTAGAACCTCAGCCTTAGCCTAAGAAATGTTTAGTGAATTAGTTGCAGTTAAGCATGTTATAGTTAAAGGTTCTGTACATTAAACTGTTATGTAAGTTGACTTGTTCATTTTGAAAAATTGCTTGTGCTGCCTTTTTTGTCTCTCCCCCTTTTTCTCTTTCACTCTGCTTTCACACCCTTTCTGTATCTTCTACATACAACCATGAGAGACTAATATGTGATGTTTGAGCCATGGTGTGGATGTAAGGGACCATTGATTAGTTGTCTCAAATATCACTCCTATAGGGGGAAAACATTTCTTGTAAAAAGGCTGTGTGGGAGTTTTTTGTCTTGATGTTGCTAATCACAGAGGAACACTATCAACCAACTACCTTGGAAAGTACCAGAAAAAATGGAAACTTGGTTAAATGGAACCCACCTATCCCCCCATTCCTCAAACTGTGCATGAGACTGGACCCAGGTTCATTAGTTTACTCCTGCCTCTCTTTTGGAGACCGCCAAAAGACCCCTCAGTGACAGTACTGGGCAAGTGCATCAGCTGCAGGAGTGATGTAATGTGGGGGTAAGGCAATGCAATGTTGTTCTTAGAAGTAATTGACTATCTCCTGGAAGAGGAGGAGACATGGACAATAAATGATGGATATGCAGACTGAGAGACAGAAACTTCCCCCACCTAGAGAATCTGGCGAGCAGTATGCCATTGGAATGTGTGAGTAGTATGCTAATCTACCCCTCTTTTCCTTCTTTCCAACTTTTCTTCCTTCTTCTCTTCCCTTCTCTTTTGCTAAGTTGTAAGAGCATTAATAAAGTGCCATTCAGTGTGAGGTGACATATGACCATGTTTGTGTCTTAATTTTTCACCAGAGTAGTCCTCGGTGTCTTTGGTTGTATTGGGGACTGAATTGGACCTTAACACCATGATGTAATTACCATCAGGAGGATGAGATTTGATATTAGGTTTGTATATATTTGTATATACTCCATTTTCTTATTATTTTCATTAAAGCTGATCTAGGTTTATTTTCTAATTAATGTCTCTCTCCCTTATTCCCTTTCTCTTCTGCTTTAGGAAGGGAGAGGGGTTAACAGAGAACATCTGTTATAGGTCTAGCAGACAGCCCTGACCCTAAACATTGACGAAGTCCACAGTTACATTCTAATATTTTTTGACTTAAATGAGAGTTAAATGAAGCTACTTTTAACCAATGTACAATTGCTGATAATACAGCTATTTGTAATTCTTCCTCCTTCTATGATACACTGAGAGGTGTTATCAACTGGAGACTCTCACAGGGATGAAAATGGACAATTGGCGATTTTGTGAATGGCAGTATATTGGACTTTAAAAAAAAAAATAATTGTAAGTTGTCCTGTACTTAAGCTTCCAGATATATCCCTATTATTTGTGATTTCAAAGACTGGTGTTGGATTTTTATTCTGAACACATGTATGACCTCAATAGGTACAGATCCATTGCTTCTGCATCTTGCAAAATAAATAGAAAACCATGCTTCATGTTGCCTAATCTTCTATGGTGACCTCTTAATTTACTTTTGTTGTACAACTTCATTAGTTCTACAAAAGCCTAACATTTCTCAGTTCACTTTTGATATATATATTCCTCATGAGTATAACAATTGTTCTTTTTTGCTGTCTCCTGACATCAGGTCTACAAAAAGTTCATTTGCAGAGATAATTGCAATTTGTCTCACCAAAGTATAACTTGCATTAAGAACTTTGTCTCCAAGAAAGCCTCACTAATATAAAGTCATTTGGAAGCATTTGGAGATGTGAAAGCATAATTTTTTATTCAGTAGAGAATAAATGCAAACATTTTAATCAAAAATCCGTAAGAAATGAAAATGACATAAAGCAGGGTTCCTGTCAATCCCATATTTATAATTATTGATTGCCTAGCATGCTGACACTTGATGCTTAACCCAACAGTTCAGCTTAGTACAACTAAAACCTCCTTCATTGCAACAATGTTTTGATATCTTCCTGTTGTGTCTGCCCTATCCTGCAAAATGCACACCACAAATCCATGCTCCCAGATAGGGCTACCTGCGCTTGCTCTACTAGATCAGCTGAACATCGATTCATTCTTCATAAAGATACTGTTGGTGCTTCATTCCAGTTCAGCCCATTTACAGCTTAAGACCTAGAGGTACACTTATAACTTCTCCCCAGTAAGGTTTAGAATTCCTGAATCAGAAGAACTCCAAGACAAAAAGGAACCAAAACTGAGAATTTATTCTTTCAGAAAAAATGTTACGTTTTCTCAGCAATTTCAATTTTTTTGTTTTGTTTGTATCTGTTACTTGTTCATTAGTAGTGAGCTGCTTTGTTAGACTCTGCTTATTGTATGTAGTCTTATCCTACCCTTTTCTGTTTTCCCGGGGAGGGGTAGGGTATGGGGAGGAGGGGAAATAGTTGTACTATTGAAAAAAACCCACAATAATGAGTAAATATATATTAGATAAAATACTGTCTAGACATCTTTTACTCAAAATGTGTATTAATTCTGCCAACAAAATTTATGATATTTTACACTTATTCTAGTGCTTTCTCTTCAAGGGAAAAAGTTATTTCTTTTTCTTTTAAACTTTTAATTTGTCATTAGAAATAAAACACTGACACAATTTTAGGAAGCCTGATTTTCCATTGTTTTGCTCTTGTTGGTTTTTAAAATAAACATGTTTTTGTGTTTCACATAAAGGAAAAAAAATCAT
This sequence comes from Todiramphus chloris collaris, assembly GCA_025345505.1. Lineage (NCBI taxonomy): Eukaryota > Metazoa > Chordata > Aves > Coraciiformes > Alcedinidae > Todiramphus > Todiramphus chloris. The sequence continues at coordinate 30,337,986 of JANVCC010010406.1, forward strand.
AAGGAAGAGTCTACAATGTCTGTATTGGAACACTGGTTTTACTGAGCAGTATTGGAATATTCTGGAAATTCCAGAATACAGTGCAGACCAAGGCTTTGATCTTGCCTCAAAAGCATGTTACAAACTAGTCTGCTACATAAATCTCATCATAACAATACCTCATTTTATTGATGGTGCCTCTGGGTAATTGTCTAGTATGAGGAAACATCTATGTATCTTAATGTTCCTACGTTTTCATCACTTGCTATGTTTTTCAGGCTATTGGAGATGACATGCTGCACTGAAATGCCAGTTGATGTAGTGATGCATGATTAAATATATCCAACAAAATGTCACCACCTAGAACACACGTGATGAAGATTTACTCTCCTTTACCAGAAAGAAAATTATTTATGTTTACTAATTGTTGAACTTTTGGGGTTTTTTAGTGCCCAGAAGTAAAGAAAGTTCACTCATCCAGTCTGACTGGAGTCCAATTTTCCTTTTCTCCTAACAGACAATTAGCAAAGGATTTTTTTTAAAGAAAATTTGGGCATAGCTAAGAGAAGAGTGTTGTTTGTCTGAAAACATTTGAGACCAGAGAGAGAACTTTAATGTGTGTCTGTACATAATTTTTCTTATAATTAATAATAATAATAATGGATAAGACAGGAGATGAGGAAGAGAAGTAAGATAAACACAACTAAGGATGAGAAAAAACTTTGGTAAGCTGTAGAGTACAGTATTTAAACAAAAGAAAAACAGCAGAAGTTACCACTAGGAAAGAAGTAAAGTATAAAAAAAGACAATTCAGTATGAAAGGAAGTTTATTCTTAAAGCTTATGTATATGGACAGCAGCTAGACTTCTTGGGATAGGAGCATCTAGAAAAATAACAGTCATAACTCTTTAAATTGAAAAATTGTAAAAGACATGAAGTATATTCTTTCCTTGTGGAGCAAATCCTGTCTTTTTTTGCCTTCTTTTGTTTTCAGCAAATCCTTTGAACCTCTTGTGTAGAGGGTTCTCAGAAGAGCAGCTCCTTTGATTCTTGATAAAACTTACTGGTCTTCTAAGTTTTTTCCCTGACGTGTAGTTATTCTTTTTCAGTTTCTTCCCTCATCAGACCATTGTGTTAAGAATTTTGTCCCTGCAGCTGTTATGTTCCTCTGCTGCTTGGTATACAAGTGTTGTAAGACAACTATAGAGTTGTATAACACTAGAAATAAATGCTAAATATTCATTCTGGGGAAAGAATGAGTTTTAATTAACTGATACCAAACTTTTTCCTCTTGGACCATGATAGTCATTTAAACCTACATTGTAAACTTGAAAAATGTAATCTCAAGAAGCTATGGGATTAAACTAAATTTTTACAGGATAATTTTAATCACTTTCAATAGAACCTCGTAACCTATCAGAACGTATACTTTTCTCTGAAAAGGTATAATTTCTTCTCCTTTAAATCACTGAAGGATGATTACACTACAATACGAACTGGTTATCCTTGTGAATGGTAAAAGATTCAAATTTTTAAGCATCTATACTTGACTATTTCTCAGAAGTTCTCACATTACACATTTTAGTGTTTTTTCAGTGATCTTACTTCACAGTAGGAAAAAAAAGTATTTTACTTTACTGCAGGTTACTGCTGGGAAAAATTGTACACATAGGCAATTACCAAGAACTACCTCATCCACAAAAATTAACTATCTAGAGGTAGCATGCTCATACATCAAAACAAGAGGTTTGAGGGAAAACATTGGTTTGCTTATTAAACCCAAATGAACTGTCTGTCCCAGTGCTAAGCCTGTATAAATAATGTTCATTACTGCTTAAAGATATTTGTGCTTAAAATTCATCTCAGTGTAAAGCAGCTTCACAACTAAGAAATTTTCTGAAGAGCTGTATATCCACTCAGCAGAGTGTTTCACTAGGCTTTTGATTGGAAGCAATTTATATAATGGCAATTTAGAGGGAAAATAGTTTGCTGTGGCTTTCAAATACATTGCAATGGATCATAAATACAGTGCTACTAGTACTCCCTACTAAAGCAAGAATGTGTCTAATTGTTTGCTTTATCTTTTGTACATTGCTTTATATACATACTAGACTTAAAAAGAAAGGCTCACCTGGAAGTACCAAAGCAGTTCCAATATAAGGAGGTACAGCTTATATAAATTTCATGCAGTAATGTTCTTCTTTGACCCAACATTTAACAGTAGCCAAAATAAATATGATAATTAAACTTGCCACCTGAATCTGGAACCCACAGGGATCATTAGTAGATATTCATATTCATATCAATGTGATCAGCTATTTTTAAGAAACCATGTTTTTCTAAATTAAACTTGAATTGGAAAGTATATGACTTGTAGGAATTTCTTAACAGTGATGTCCTGTCTGCATGAAATACCTATCTATTCACTGTATTCTAACTGTAAATGAGGTTATTATTAGGTTATTTTAGCTGATCTTTGAAGTATGTTACATTCAAACATCTTGGCTGGATAAAAGGAAACATAACTGATTCAAAAGATGAAAAACATTTAATCTTCTATTTCTGTTGTCCATGATGACATGCCAGCAGCCTTACTTCTTCTGAATTTGAGGTGACCATCAGAATCAGTGAGTGCAAAATAGAAAACAATACTTACCATACTTTTATTGATGCACCCAGGACAGATAAATAATAGTACATAGATGTTTACAATCACAAAAATCTTTATACATTACACCTCTTGAAACATGTATTCTAGGAAATTCCTGCCCAAGTTCTATGGTTTAGAAAAATGGAAAAATTATCAAATCCATAATATTAATTTTTCACTGAAGACTATTAAATAAATAGCTAATATTTATTTTATATAGCCCTAGAATAACTTAGTTTATTCCTACTTTTATATTCTTAATTTACTTAGACTTTTTCTTTTGCTGGTTCTGTGAGCTCTCTACAATAGCATTCTTCCCTTCCATCAGACATGGATCTTTTTTTTCCTGGAAGAGGAATAAAAAAACACTCCACTTAACAGACACTGCTGTCCAGTGGAGAAACCCACACCTATGTCCAGACTCCAACAGTGGACTTTTTATTTTATATCTGTATTAAACAAAGCAAACTGTACCTTATCATATACTCAAACTGTGAAGGGATATACAGTGAAAGATCAAAACATGGATTCATAGTCAAATGTTAGGTACTTTGTTTTACAGAAAAGTGGATTAAAATCTCTCCTTATGGCAGACATTTATTCAGTGAATGACTGTTTTTTAAGCACAGCACTTCATTTTCCTTCAGTTTCAATCAATTTATTATCATGTCCATATTTTCACTGCTGTCCAGCTCTGTTCTTTCACGTTACAAAGACTATTTTCCACAATAAAATATTACATACTAGAACTATTATTCAATTACTTAAAAAATGAATATGCTCCAGTTTCTCACTTGTGTTTTTTGATAAACTTAGGCCTTTAAGTACAGCAAATCCATCTCACATTTGTTTCATTTATTTGCTATAGCCACTGAATTTTTAGAATAGTTTAATAGATTTGGAAGAACATATACATGTAGAAGTCAAGAACATTATGGAAACCATAAAAATACAATAAAAATCCAACCTATTTACTCTGTGAATAAACAATCAAACTAACTGAATGGAAAAAAAAAATCCACATTGCCATAAACCACCTTAAGCTCTTTGACATCTATACTACTCTGTCTCATTGGATTACATTTTTGTTGCATAATAAGACACCATTAACCCTGTTTCCCATATTCCTTGTATTCATAACGTACTTGTATAATCACCACTATGCCTGTGAGAATGAAAGGTTTTGGTGTTTAGTTCTCCAATTCTGGAAAAGAATCCAAAGTGATTTTAATGGAATCGAACATTTCAAATAAACTATCTTATTTTGGATTACACTATAGTTAGATATATTTAAATATTTTATTGTTTTTTCACACACAGACACACATAAAAATATTTTTACTTTTTTTATTAGATTTTCAGCAGAAACTATTGGAATACTGCAACTTAATAAACACAAAAATCATTTAAAACATAATCTGTTAGTAAAAAGTATTTTGCCTTAACAGTTCTGCTTAAAAAAGTATTTATTTAAGATGCAAGCCAGTTCATTATGAATTAATTTCACCCTGAATTTTAAAAATAGGTAAATGTTCTGAGATTCATTAAACTAATTTCTGAATTTTATTTATGTTTCATACATGTATAAAGAGATTCAATGTCTTGAACTTTTTCCTTTTGCTTGTCATCCAAAACCTAACTCTATTGTCTACAGAAATCTCCAAGAACTGCAGTTTGGACTAACAAAGCAATCTGCCTACAGAAGCACCAAAAGCTTCATTTCAGCTAAGTGTTTTTCTTTTGAGTTTTTAAAAATCATCTTCATTATTTGACTGCTCATTGGAAAGGTGTCACTCAACCCCTTATTCTTCAAGCATGTTGACAGATCTATACTTTGAAATACCTGCTGGATGGCCAATGCATCAGAGATCTTAAATTATGTTGTCATCTGTAAAGAAGCACTAAGCTGCTAAACTAGCTGTGAACACTGGCTACCTAGTGACCTTTGCATAGAAATAATGTTTCTACGCATAAACATTTTAAGGTTATGGGATTTATTCTAGTTTCGTGCAAAGGCTGACATTTTGCAAAAGCCAGAAGCAACTTGGTACTGATTTTTTGTTACACAGGAAATATCTCCCTTTGGTATTCATTAACATGGGTCAAACTAATTCAGATTGTAAGGCCATTAGACCTGATAAAGTTTCAGAGCAAAAGGATTTCTAGTGTTGCAAATGGTGGAATTGCAGCCAGAATATTTTTTCCCTAATTTTACTTTACATTCCAGCTCATGAGAATTTATTTGATAATCAAATTTCCTCAAAAATATGAAGGCACACTAAAAAGTAACATCTCTTCCACCACTCCTTGTTACTTTGGTCTTCTGCTATTGGGGCAGTATCACATTTCACTTGCAAGAAAATTGGTCAGAATCAAAATAGATGATACAGAAGAACTTGTATGAATCCAAGCCCCTACCTTCTCAGCAACAATACTTTTCCACCAAACTCTCTCCACCTGCAGTTTGTGTAAATTCTCTCCAGCTTGTTCATCAACAGTTATGGGAACACTGTGGTTTCCTAATGCTTTCAGATTTGTATCCTGATGCATTAGAATCTAGTACTTGACCTTTACTTTTTTAAGGACATAAATGGGACCTTTGTTTAAAGAGCCAACAATGATTAAAAACCGAGTTGTGTATGCACCAATTCAAAAGCAAGTGTGTCTGGAAAAAAAAAATGTATAGAACTTTTAAAAGTTGATAGAATCTAAACATTGTTTAATATTGGTTTATATGTCCTTGCCCATTTAAAAAAATAAAGCAACAACTATTGTTGGTGGAAGCTAATGTTCAAATGACAACCCAAGAGAGGTGGATGAAAAGCCGGCATTTTAATTTGTCAAAATCAAAAATAAGTTATGAACAGAAACTCAAAACAGCAACAAATTACTTATTGACATGTACTAATAAACAGAAACACAGGCACATAATTATATGAAAAGTTATGCATTTGATATCAGCCTATGGTAGACTGCATGAGACTACTATGTATGAGATCCAAAGAGAAAGTGTTCCCTTTTCTATTTTTTTCTTTTTTTTCTCATTTTCTTCCCCTTTTTTTTTCTTTTCTATTTATCATAATTCTCTGTTTTAGTTATTAGGAAAAAATAAATACAATGAAGGGTGTAAAATTCAATACAGTTAGTATGAATCTAAAGACACTTAGGTTTGTACTGTCCCTAAATTTTTTTTTATCTTATTAATGACAGAATCACAAAAACACAGAGTCATAGAATGGTAAGGGTTGAAAGGGACCTCTGGAGTTCACCTAGTCCAGCTCCCCTGCTAAAGCAGTTCACCTAGAGCATGTTGCACAGGAACACATCCAGGCAGTTTTTGAAAGTCTCCGGAGGAGATTCCACAGACTCTCTGAGCAGCCTCTTCTAGTGCTCCAAATCTTTAATTAATGAATCAAATTATGTACCATAAAATAAACGTGTACAATTGTAAGTTCATGTAGGGTGCTTTATAGCTCACTTTGTAAATCTGAATGTTAAATGGAAAACTAATGTCATTGAATATCCTGGGATGAATGCATCTAATATTCATAAAGATCTGATAAAAATTCATCCTCAAACCCACATTAGTCCAAGTGGAATGTAATGCTGAATGCCAAGAAGATCTGACACTGTGGAGGACAACCAATAGAGTTAGAATTAATATGTGAGGACATTGCATGTCTTCAGCATTGCAGATACATGGACTAAAATCACCACTAAGCTTAATATAAAAAAAACCCAAACCAACAACAAAGACAAAGTTCCACTTCAGTATAAAGATTAAAACTGTCTGTAATAAATCTCAGGCCAGATTCTTCCTGTGCACCAAATCCCTTAAAATACTTGAATATTTAAATGTGGAGATTTATCTTGGATATATTTGTAATAGAGATTTTACCAGTAACCTATATCTGTTCCGTGTGAAATGTAATATCCTATATTTTAAAAATAGAAATGACACTATAAGATACTGTTCTGTTTTGTAAGATAACCCCCTTGACACTTTAACATTTCTTATCTATTTTTTTCTGTGTAAATTATGATGTATAGATCTGTAGTCCAGAAAAATCAAATCTTAATGGAAGTAGTTATAGGATATTAAGTCTTCAAGATTGGTATATGTATATTTAGCCTAAATTACTTAATATACACTCTCCATGTGTCAAGGAATGGCTCAAGGAGCCGGGTGGACATGAATACGTGGCTGCCAGCGTGAACAAGCCAGCAGGTGAGCAATGAACCATCCTTTAGCAAGTGATAAGAGGAAGACTAATAAAACAATCAACAAACAGGCCTCTTTCCCAGGGAGCGCTGACTGAAAACAGGAGACCTGGGGGTACAGAGAGGGAGAGGCTGTGCCTGCAGGGAGAAGCGGGAAGAACCTTCATTTCCCTGCACTGTGGGGGGGAGTGGGCCAGGGTGCTTAAGCATGCTTGCTGTATGTAAACCAATCATAATATGTATTAGAGTGTGTGAACTGTATGTAGCCAATCAGTAATAAGCAAGAAACATATGAGCGAAGCATAGATAGTAATAAAGTGGAACATGTTTGTAACTCATATTAAGTCCTGATCATTGTTACCAGGCCTTTTCCCAACAAATGGTGACCCCGACATGATACAGCCAGGACCAGTGCCAATGACTTGAGCCAGGCCAAAGCTCAAAGAGGCAGGACCAGAGCTGGGCCAAAGCTCAAAGAGGCAGGATTGGGGAAGTAGGAAGGTGCATCGCTAGTCAGATGAACATGAGGGTCTGCAGTAGTGGGGTCGCGACCCGCCGGCAACAAGGGTGAGTATGGAGCTGTGAACAACTGCCTCCTTACTTGGTAGTATACTCTCTAAGAGAGGCATCAATAGGAAACAAGAGGAGGTTAAGAAACTGCTTAGGTGGACTAAGCAGAACAGCCATTTAAAGGATTTATCGTTAGCGTCAGTCCCCAAGAGTGGAGGGAGGTCAGAAATGTGCTGTGGGACTGTACAATAAGTGGGGACAAAGAAGCAAGACAACTAGGACCTATATGGTGTGAGACTTTTAACACTCTCTCACAAATGAAAACTGAGCAAAGAGTTGCTCTGGGTGTGGCTGAGGCTATTGATCCTGTGCCTGTCCCTGACTCTAAGCCCACCCGACTACAGAAATTTTTTGGATTCGGGGTGGAGGCTGCACCCAAAAGAGGCGCTATTAAATATCAATGTAAGACTGCTGCAGAGGTAAAAAGGATGGCAGAAGGAGAAGGAGAGAGAGAAAAATATGAACAGGGAGGAGAGGAAGGATGGGCAGTCTGTCCTAAGGAGCAGCAATCCCCTCCACCCAAACCACCCTGACCGACAACAATTAACCCCTTGTTGTCCGGAGTCTAAACACGCTTCAGATGTTGTAAGGCTTCAAGAACCTGACTCGCTGCCGATCACTGCGGAATCATCTACTGTGGAGTCATCCCCCACTCAGTCCGGACTATCAACACCGCAGCCAGGACCCTCCTCAACCCCCATAGAAAAGTTATTGTCGGAAGTTGTGGGAAGTCTGCAACAGCTGACCCTGCAGATGGAGTCAGAAAGGGAACCCCCTGGAAACCCTTCAGCCCCTGTGGACTCAAACAATCAGCAAACACCATATCATACATATAAGAGGGAACTGCAGGTGGTGGTGAGGGGGGGAACAGGGGGGAGAAATATATCCTGCAGAGACGCTGGTCTTTGTTGGTGAGGGACGCGATTTTAGAGGGAGACTGGCAGGCTGCCGGATCTATAGCATGTCCTGTGGTAATGGAGGCGGGGATAATGCAATGGTGTCCACATGACTGGAAACTGATGCAACAACGCAATGCTATTGTGCAGGTGAATGGCATTCGTTCAGAAATGGCTCAGCATGTTTTAAATTATATCTTTACTGCCGAAGAGATGATCCCTCACGATAGCTCTAATTTATCCAGACTTATTTTGACCTCCTCTCAATGTTTTCTGTGGGAAAGTGAATGGCTCAGACTGTCGGTGGGTGAATGTAGCAAAGCTAGACAACTGGGCGACCCTCTCGATGGCATAAACTCTAATATGTTAACAGGACGGGGGAATTATGCCTTGGGAGAGGTACAGGCCGCGTATTCCCCTAAAATCTGGGTAAAATCAGATGACCTGGTGCAGAGGGCCCTATTTTTAGTTCCAGATGAGCGGCGAAATCCAAGCTTTGCCAGCGTGAGACAGGGGCCTAGAGAAGATTATTCTAAATTTGTGGCTTGTTTATGGGAGGCTTTGCTGGGCAACAGTGAACTATCTGAGGAAATGAAACAACAAATGTTCCAAATTTTAGCGTATGATAATGTTAAACAAAATACAAAGGGAATACTTTCGACTTTGCCCAGAGAAGCAGGAGTGGACCAAATGGTAGCTCGCATGAGTCGAGCACAGCAACAAGAACAAACTGCAATGATTGCTGAGGCCATTAAAGGCACAGTAAACCCTCAGGCACAAGCTATTGCAATCACTGAATCTGTAAAGACGGTACTTGCAGCAGTGACACCCCAGGGTGGAAGCAATGGAGGGCCTTGTTTTAGGTGTGGCACAGGGACATGGTTGCGAGGATTTTGAAGGCATGTGCTACATGAATCTCTCTGACCATTCTGAGTCTATCGACAGGAGCATACAGACGCTGAAAGCAAGAGTGAAAAAACTGCAAGTGAGAGAAGGATTCGACGACTGGCTTCGGGGACGGGGTATTATTGGGTGGATGCTAGACTTAGTTAAGCAGTTAATTAGTATATCAATAGTTTTGATAGTGATTCTGCTAATAGGGGGATGCATTTTAGGCTGTATACACAAGGCTGCATAGCGATTGTTTTCACAGGTCTGGCTTGTTCATAAAGAAGAAAAGGGAATTGTCGAGGAATGGCTCAAGGAGCAGGATGAACATGAATACGTAGCTGCAAGCGTGATCAAGCCAGCAGATGAGCAATGAACCATACTTGAGCAAGTGATAAGAGGAAGACAAAGTAATAAAACAATAAACGAACAGGCCTCTTTCCCAGGGCGCGCTGACCAAAAACAGGAGACTTGGGGGTACAGAAAGAAGGAGGCTGAGCCTGCAGGGAGAAGCAGGCAGAACCACCGCTTCCCTGCACTGTGGGGGGGAGTGGGCCAGGGTGCTAAGCGTGCTTGCTGTATGTAGACCAATCATAATATGTATTAGATTGTGTGAACTGTATGTAGCCAATCAGTAATAAGCAAGAAACATACAAACGAAGGATAGACAGTAATAAAGGCAAACGTGTTTGTAACTCATATTAAGTCCTGATCATTGTTACCAGACCTTTTCCCAACATCCATGGAAGTTAAAGAACTCTTAAGGTCTCACTCTTTACAAGTTGTGCATTATGAAATTCACTTTGCAAGATATTTTTTCCTTCCCCACAGAGTTAATTATGCAATAAATTGTTGGGTTGTTGGTTTTGTTTTGCTTTGTTTTGTTTGTTTTGGTTTTTTAACTTATGATAGACCTATATTTGAAAACACAAAAGCACTATACATATAGGGATATACATATTATGGTGTTAAGTATATATAAATATGTAAGTATATGCCTAATTTTAATGGAGAAATATTGACTTTTTTTATGTTTTACTTCTATGCTCATAGTTTATAAAAAGTTACACTGAGTAAAAAGAGAAATTTTGTTAACTCTGACACCATAGACACAAATTTACATTTTAGAAATATATATCTCTAATCTGTGAAAAGCTTTAGGAAAAAGAGAGATGTTGAGTTGTATTGACTAGTTACAATTTCAGAAACTTAATATTTTAAATTAAATATTAATTTGCAAGATATTTCTCGTTAAAAGCAATATTCCAAAATTGGTATATATTATGTGTACACTCACAAATAGAGAAAGCAGTGAACATGATAAAAGATTTGGAAACTTAGTTTAAATTTTAATATATTTGGAAATCAATGATTGGTACATATATGAAAGGTGAATACTGCACATCTAAAAACAAAACTAATGAGGCCCATTGACTCTTTTAGGTACCATCACAAAACCAGTAGGTTTGAATACCATTTTGCAAACTTCTTTATGCTAATGAAGGATTTTATTTATGAAATTTCCTATCATTTTTGTAGAGATGACTTGCATGTGGATGTGAAATGTTTTTGCTGTACATCAAAAAGGATACTGAATAACTATTAGCTAATCTGTGTTTCAAAACCTTGGAAAGCAACAGAAAAAAAAAAATCTCATTTTTAAACAATTTTTCCACATCACACCTTTCAGTCTAAGATGCATGAATTCTGGTAGGAGAGGAAGGAAAAATTGCTTCAAAAGTCTATAGGATCTTCATATGCTTAAATGAAATGAAATTATAACATATTGTAATATAAAATACTATAGTACAATATAAATATAATAATACAATAATATAATTATATAATTATATAATTATATAATATTAAAATGAAGCATCTGAATGGTATGAGTTTGTTAAAAATGGAATACAAGTATTTTTATTGTGGTAATTTTTATAAAAAACTGTCCTGGTTTGAGTGAGAACAGAACTAATTCTGTTCAGTAATTTTACTTTTCAGCTTTGTTCTTCTAATTAACTGCACTTTCTGAAGTTAGCAGCCTGTTTTCACAGACAGTGTCTGCTTCTAGCAGTGGTAACACTTTATGTTTAGAGTTACTACCAAGGATTGGTGTGCAGACCAAAGCCACTGCTGGATCTTGTGTACCACATTGTGGGGGTGCAGAAGGTGAAAGGCTGCACCTGCAGGGAGGAGTGGACAGGACGGGAGACTCTAAACTGACCAGGGAGGTATTCCATCCCATGTACGCCATATTCGGTCTAGAGCTGAGGGACCCGAAGGGTCTCTGGGCTCTTCTCTCCCCTCTTGGACTGCTTTGCCAGCTTTTGCTTGTCTTGGCTCGGGTCCTCTTTCAGTTCTTTCCTCGGAGCACCCAAGGAGGACTCTGTCCATTCTGCCTTCGATCTGGTCTGCATGTTCCTGAACCTGGTACCAGAATCCAGCTCCTGAACACAGCTCCCGGCTGCTGCGGGGCCCACTCTGGGACTGCCCTGGTGCCTGCACAACGTCACTGGTGACGGTGATGTAATTACCATCAGGGGGGTTGGGTTCGATACTGGTTTTGTATATATTTGTATATATTCCATTTTTTAATAATTATTAATTTCATTTTCATTAAAGCTGTTCTAGTTTCCTTTTTCTAATCGCTAAGTCTCTCTCCCTTATTCCCTTTTTCTTTCCCCTCTGGGGAGGGGGGGGGGCTAACATAGAGCATCTGTTATAGGTCTAAGGGTCTGCCCTGACCCTAAACCATGACAAAAGCAAATAAACTTCAACATGTATAATATGTTCTTGTCTGCAAGTTGTAAATAATATAAATATATTTATCAGGATGTAATATAAGCAAAATGAGGATCAGAGTGAAAAGAACACTATCCTTTGTAATTCTACTTTGAAACAAACTCTATTTCATAATACAATGGTCATTTTGCTTCTTCTGGCTTTTCTTCTGATAATGAAGCCTCCTGTTTACTCCACTGAGGCAGTCATATGCCTCATCTCTTGTCTCTTTTGATTTTAATGGTTTCCAGTTTCCTTCTAAAACATGGATTCTTGATGAAACTTATTGCTCTTGACTCTAATAGAGATTTGTTCCTACTATTGTTGCCAGACCTCTTTTGTCAGTTGTTTCCCATTCTTTATTTTTTGTTGTCTTCTCTCTGTCCCCTTTCCACTCATTTATCAGACCTTTTATAATAATTAAATGTTAAAACTCTGAGGTTCAATTACTCAGATCCTTCAGGAATCACACAGAAACTAGAGAGCAAAGGAAAGTGATTTCAGAACTAAATGGTTAAAGGAGCAATCATTATTACTCAGATTAAGCTTAGTTTAACATGTAACATTAGAAGTTAAACTCACGCTGTGGTAGATATTAATTTTGTCTCTTATTTTTCTCACATTTATACTCAATTTCATTAACCCTGTTTTGAGAACTACTCTCAAGCAGGCAAATCAAAAATTTCCCTGCCATCACTATTTATAAGAAAATTTCTAGGTTTTTTTTTCTCTACAAACAGAAAAAGAGATTTACAGTATCAGTTGAAGTGAAAGATAATAGAAGTGTCCTAAAATTCTACTGGGTGTGGCAGAGAGCTGGTAAAGTGAATCATCGGGAATAGGAAGATCAATAATCACCCATTGGCAATATTATATGGGGAAATTCAGTCATTCATGGAATTTATATATTTATTTGTCTGAGAATACAGAGACAACACAATCATTAAGGAAAAGAGATAAGGTGCAAAAAGTAGGAGTATTATTTTTTTTTTTTTTTTAATCTATTACAGGAGATGTGGTTTTCTGGTAAACAGGCTTGGAAACAGACTACGGAAGTAGCATCTCACCAAAAACCTATGGAGGATTCCAGAAATGCCTGGCAGAATGAGGCAAATCCCCTTCCTACTGGCTTTACCTTGTTTGAGGGCACAATAGTGGGGTGTCAGCAATAGATTAAGGAGTGACATTAGAGAAAAATTGAGTACTGAAGGAAGATAACCAAAGTTAAAATCCATCTGTTTAAGATGCTTTATCTTGTCTTCATTCCATTTTGTCCAGCATGAAGGAAAAAAAGTAAATGGCGGAACTAAGGATATTTATATGCAAAGATGAAGCTAACTAATGCAAAGATTCAGTGGTACTTGCTGTCGTGGTTTAGGGTCAGTGCAGCCCCTTAAACCTATAACAGATGCTCTCTGTTAACCCCCCCTCCCTCCCCAAAGGGGAAGAGAAAGGGAATAAGGGAGAGAGACTTAGTGATTAGAAAAGGAAACTAGAACAGCTTTAATGAAAAGGAAAATAATAATTATAAAAATGGAATATATACAAATATATACAAAACCAGTATGGAACCCAACCCCCCTGATGGTAATTACATCACCGTCACCACTGATGTTGTGCAGGCTCCGGGGGAGTCCCAGAGTGGGCCCCGCAGCAGCCGGGAGCTGTGTTCAGGAGCTGGATTCTGGTACCGGGTTCAGGAACACGCAGATCGAGGAACCGAGAGAGGACCCGAGCCAAGCCAAGCAAAAGCTGGCAAAGCAGTCCAAGAGGGGAGAGAAGAGCCCAGAGACCCTTCGGGTCCCTCAGCTCTAGACCAAATATGGCGTATATGGGATGGAATACCTCGCTGGTCAGTTTAGAGTCACCCGTCCTGTCCGCTCCTCCCTGAAGGTGCAGCCTTCCACTTCCTGCACCCCCCAATGTGGTACACAGGACCCAGCAGTGGCCTTGGTCTGCATACCAATCCTTGGTAGTAACTCTAAACATAAGGTGTTATCACTGCTAGAAGCAGACACTGTCTGTGAGAACAGGCTGCCAACTTCAGAAAGTGCAGTTAATTAGAAGAACCAAGCTGAAAAGTAAAATTACTGAACAGAATTAGTTCTGTTTTCACTCAAACCAGGACACTTGCATTTTCATCCAAGTAGATTATACACAGTAGAGGACAACAAAGGAAAGAGCACTTATTTATCTGAGGTAATCTCAAGAAAATCAATTGGTTCTGTATGTCCTCCTGAAAAGTCAGACATCAGAGGATCCAGACTAAAACTGAAAATGACAGAAGTAGACTTGCAACTATTTTCCAAGGAGTGGGTGTAATGCCTGGAAGTACTGTGTACATACTGCAACAGATCAGATGTTTCCATGTCTTTGCTATTACAGATGTTTGTTGTATTTCATAGTACTTGAGGTTAAAGTTAATTCTTTTGTTCTTGGCACGGTGAACTCACAATATTTGAGTGATTCCCAGTGGGACAGACTAGTAACTAGTGATAAAATAATGCAGTTACAAAAGTGTTCTTGTTCAGTTGTTTGTGTTTTAATGATATATTAAAATTGAACAAAAGAAATAAATCTTAATAATAGTTCATATCACATTATTGCTAAAAACCTTGACTGTTTCTTACTAATGTAACAACCTAACATTTGAAAATTTGAAATATCCAGTCATTTAACCTACTGATGTTTTGCAGTGTTGCAAAAAGACAATGAAACACTTGCACAGAAACAGCAGTAGTGGTACTCAGTGTTAAGGAGTTGTGTATCTTAGATCTTATCTCTGATGATTTCAGAATTTCATTAATATTTTCACTTTATAGTAAGACACTGACAAAAATGCTTCACTAGGTTTCTTTTAAAATAAAGCTAAACTGAAGAAAACCCCAAAGCATTAAGCTGCTAAATTTGTTATGCTTTTTCAAAACAGTTTCATCATTTTCTTCAGTATGGTTGTATACGCCTGAATCTTTTCTAGTTGCCTAGCTGGTTATTAATGTCAGATGAAAATGTTTTCAAGAGTTTCAGATAAAAAAATGCAATTACAATGTTGTAATAAAAAGCTTGATCGACAAAATATTTTTCTGTTGTATGAAATTAGGAAAAAAACCCCAAATCCACAACATAAAAATAATAAAGAAAACTATTGAAGAACTAGGAAAGTCCTAATACATTAATTGATGTTTCAGTGCTCTAGGAAACTGAAAATCTTTTTCTAAGGATTTTAATCTGTAGCCATATACCACACTGAAATGCTCAACAAATTACTTATAGTAAATAATATGGTAAAAAAAAACAAAACAACATAATACATACACAATTAAATTAGTCTTTTTATCATCAAAAAATGTCAGTGAATGCATATCTCTCAATATTTAAGGTGCCTTCATCAGCTGCAAGTGATATAAGATTTAGTAACCTACACATGATACTATTAGAGTATCCTGTAGAGATGGATACTTCTGATAAAGTATAGGAAAAAATGCATAAGTTTTTGCTTTACATTTCCAAATAAGGATATGAAACTTTAGATTTAGTTTCTTAAACCTAAAGTGCAATCCTTTTAGACTCACTTTTGAAAAGGATTTTTGTATTTAGGATGGCATATTGTTCCCTGTAAAGTTAGAGAGGTTAAGACCATATGTGCTCATACAAAACCTACCTGTCAGAAACATGAAAATATTTTCTAGAGAGATTGTTAAAATTGCTAACAGCATACAATGCCTAAGGATGACACAGAAAGAAAAACTGGATAGAAATAAAAGTGATATTAAATGCAAAAATATGCAAATTAGTGCAAAGTCTTTCCTCATGTGGCTATTTCTAAATGATGTTCATAAAATCCATTTTTAACTTCTGATAAATTTCATTTATTTTCCAAGTACTTCCTGTAATATCATTTCGCCTTGATCTTAATTCATTTCCCATTAGTCTCTTGGCTTCCAGAACTTTATTTTCTCCTTCCAGCTTGCAGTTCAGGAATGTGATATGTATATCTGAGGTTCTGTAATTTTAAAAATCTGTACTCAGTCACCAGTCTTATATTTCACTAACATTTAATTGGCCAGCCCCGTGGCATAGAAGAAAAGCACTAAATTAATTATTGACAATACAAAGTTTAGGATAGGTGGCAGAATCCACATTGTGCAACTCTGTACTTACAAAGAACTTGTAAATGTTTTTCATGGTAAATTAAGATTACAACACATAAAAATTTTATCTGACATATTATGGTTTGCTAATCACGTAGAGGTACTTTTTCTTGAAAGTAGTAGTTGTTGGAACTATGTTTAAACCTTTTGCTTGTATTGTAATTGGTTGCCATTAGTGTTTTCCTTGGAAATAAATGCCTACACAGTATCCTTCTACAAAATATTTTAGAAGTCCATATAGTATTCTGCTTTATTGTGTTGAGAAAAATCAGTTCAGCAAGTTTGACTTGAAAAGTTGTAATTGATTTATGTTGTGGTTAATTAAAACAGTCAGTCATTTTACTTTTGACTACAGTCCCAAATTTATTTTCAGGCTGCAGTTACTGTATTTCCATTTTTCTCATTTGAATATGCTCAATATGTAGAAGCAAATAACAAAAATAACAACTCTCAACTGTCTTAGTTCTAATGATACTTCAGAAAAGGCACCATCATCTAGTATGACACTGACTAGTCCCAAAAGCTGGGCCCCTTAAATCACTGCACCTTGAAATTACTAGCACATTTTAAATGTTTTCAGGCAAGGTATTATTGTCAAAAACAGGATAAAGCAGATTTAATGTCATTTGCAGTGCTGCCAAGATCTTGCTCCACTTACATGCACGACTGTAAAGCTGGATTGTAAGCTACTTTTTTCAAATGTGACTCTTCATATCCTGGCTTTCATATCTAAGTCTTCATGTCTTTTTAAGTAGCAAAGGATTTTTATGATGGTTGCTGTGCTAATTTTCTTTCTTTCAAAACCTTAAATAACTCTTAAAGTTTTTCTCTTGAAATCTGTCAGCATTAGATGAATTTTTTTTCCTAGTTTATTTACATACAAATCTTAAAGCCTAATGCATTATTTTTATTTTCCTCTGAAGTGTTCATTTAAATCAAGCTAAATGATGAAAATCAAGAAATTTAAATGTTAAATATTAATAGTAGATTAAAAACTCCTCTGTTTTCTGTGTGGGGAAAAAAAAAAAACAAGCATAAAAGGTTGATTCTGTAAAAGCAACAATAATAACACCGATCCAAAGAATTCACCTGAACCTGAAAAAAATGTTTTGTATTTACTTAAAACTGGCAGATCATTTACAATGTCTTGCAGGAAAATATAAATACTATGCTCAGGAGCATTTAAAATCATCTTGTCGTTTTTTTACCTTTGCTCTCAACTTTGGATTATACTAATACACATTTTTTCATATATTTTAGTGGCAGGAACAGAAGGAGGCTTCATGCTATACAAGGAGATACTGAGACAGCAAATAAAGGCATTCAGAAGGAAAGAGGGCCAGGAAGAGAGATATCTGCTGTGAGAAGTTTCAGAAAACTAAGAGCCAAACCCATCCTGATGTACGCAGCCACAGAAAGAAGGGATGAAGAATGGGAAATTCCAGTTTCATACTGAAAATTTTTCACAACGATGAAACCACCAAAAGGGATTGCCTAGGGAGGCTGGGATTGCCTTTTCTTCAAGATACTGAAATGTTTGTTATATGAAGCCCCACATAACGTAGTATAAATTGGCCCTGCTCTGTGTGGGTAGGTTAATGCTATGACCAGAGATCCCTTCCTACCCAAAATGCTGTATGATTCTGGGATTTATATGCTTTAATTTCTGAAATCTGACTATTCATTTGCAGGTGAGCATCATACAAATTTAGCCGTATTCCCTAATACTTGAAGATAATAAAGTCAAGGTTCATACCTTCTTTCACAAGAACAGTCACTGGTAACAGTTCCTTTGATTTTAAGCAGGATACATACCTCCAACTAAGTGCTATTCTAGGGAATCCAGTTGGTGATTTCACCACTGGGTTAAAGTAGAAAGTACTGAGCATATTTTTTTCTACCCAGCCAACTCCCCAAGATTATATTATTCCCAAAAGAGCTGTAAACAATAATTAGTTATCTAGAATCTGATCTATTTGTGTAGTTATGATTATAAAAAGTTTCCTTCCTTTTTAGTTTTAGATCATAAGTGGCGATTTCATTTATCAGTGAATTCCTTTTACATAGAAACAACTCCAAAAGTGCTTCAATATTTACTCACTATTGCTATACTTCAACATGACTGCAGTTCAAATGCAAGTGTGTTTCAAAAGATTAAAAGCTGTAGTGTTAGAAATACCCTGAGATGGGTACTTTTTAAAAGACATATGTGTATTTTGACAAAATTTTCACTAGTTTCTTAGGAAAGTCCTGTAACCAAACTATGATGATGACACAGTATATTCTCCAGACCAGAGGAGAGAGAGATTGCTACAGAGAAGCCTAGCATTAGTGAACTCGCTGAGTTTTGAATTAAAGAAAGACTTCATTCCTATTGCTAGGAGTGATCTCAGTTTTTGCGGGGAAAAACACCTACATACAACAATGGGTAAAGTTCCACTGTAATAAGTCATATATTTCTTTGTTAGTGTACAGATATGTTACCATAGAAAGTATGACACTGTAGAGTGCATATTCTGGCCAAGCTTCTTCAGCTAAGAAATATCCTTTGAGAGCATATCCACTGAAAGTATTCTGTTGGGAGGTTAGAGCAGGGATGTAGTTAGACATTGTAGTAGAAACTTCTGCCCCCTTGGTACTCATGGAATGGAAATGGACAGGGGATAAAATACAGTGAGCTTGTGGAATGTCCTGAACCAATACCACAGCTTGAAGCCTTTGAAAAAGCTTCTGTGCTATGAGTCACCATTTATGAGCATACATTGGATTAAAGTAGTATTTGTCAAAAATATCAGGGACTCAAGATAGGAGAAGGGCACAAAATTTCATGTCAAACATTAAACAATCGTGTGTTACAAAGGACTTACTTCATGTGTTTGATCTTGCTTCTGGAAATCCTTAATCCCAAATTCAAACTCATATTTTGTAGGAAGGAGCTTTTCCATAGTGTGAACCTTCTTTCCTTGCTAAGAATCTCCCATCAGCTACCTCTCAGTCGGGGGTTTCTGTAAGAGTCATAGCTTTAATCACATTGCCTCTGAGTCAGCTAGTGTTCTGGATATAGTCTCAAATACACCCAAATGTAGGTTAATCTTCAATGGCAGAGTACAATGACTTCCTTTTGTCCTTTTTAGAGATAACAGTCCATTGCATGACTGCATTTTATTTTAAGATTACTCTTCTTTCAGCTTCCAGTGTGGTAGCTACCTTTACTGCTTTTTCAGACACTGAAGATTAATTAGCTCCAAAACCAGTTGTTGACTTTCAAACCCATATCCCTCAAATTTCTCTTTGAGAGAGAAAAAAATTCATTTCACCCAGTCAAGCTATTAACAATTCTCATCAGTAATCAAATGAAGATAGATAACTTACACTATCATAACCAATTCCTAGCCCATGACATTGAATTCTGCTTTTGCCTTTATGTTCACAACCAGTTCCCTGCTCTGTAATAAATAGTATATGATTTTTTGTTTTAATAAATCAGCTTATCTTCTCCCAAGAAAAATCACAATATAATTTCTCCACAACCAAAATAATTTTCATTGTACTGAACCTAGAGACCTTTCCACTGCACGCTTAATTTATGTTTAGCAATAATTTCACCCAACCACATTTAGGAGTTCTGAAAGATATGAATTGCAGAATAATGATGGTTTATGTACTGTTAGGGAAGAAGGTAGTTTGCTTATTTGAGTTAAAAAAAAAATGATGGGGTTTTTTTGTTTGATTTTGGGAGCTTTTGTTCTGCAGTTGGGACAGCCAGCTGGGTGGCCTGCAGTAACAATAGACCTCCTGCCTTCAGAATTCTAATTCTTATTCTGCATAGATAGAAGAAAGATCACTCATATAAGACATACTAAAATGTTGCTGCCAGTCCTTTTGCTCAAGCACTAACTCTTCTTTTCTTGAAGAGTAAGCTCCAAACTGACATATGTTAAATTATACATTTACCTTCTAATCTTAAACCTTATCTAGGTCTTTGGTCTGACCCTTATTGCACACACAGCTTTCAGGTCCAATTACTCACTTTCTCTCCTCACCCTACATATTAACATTATAGTGCTAATGCGATTTATCACCTTGATGCATGAGTTCTCCATCAGCAACAATTTTCAGATTTTCTCCTGTTACCTCTTGATTCACATACAACTCTTAGCAGCTTTCCTGTGTTTTCTTCTGTGCATGTAAGGTGTGTGATTACATGATGGAGCCAGTTCTTAATATCTGATCTCATAATTCTTTCTATAAGAAATGGTCATTTGAAACAGCAGAGTGAGAAAGAGTCTGCCACATCTCATGGGGTAAAGAATTACCATGACAGCTCTCCCACTCAGCCAGTCTTAAAACTCTCTGTTTTAAGCTGAATGTATCTAGGGACAGATTGGTTTCTTTCTGGTTCTTCACATACTGCCAGTAGATCCATGGAGCATGTTTCAGAGCTTGGGAAAAATATCATAAGGTTTAACTGCAAAGATAATTTGATCAGATCAATTAGTCTGCAATTGTCCAAGTGAAAACCAACATGTGACTATGATTGTGATATAGTTTGTGGATGGCACTTTTGTATGACACTTCTGTTAGTAGTATACAACCTACTGTCATGGTTTTAAATAAAAATGATGCCTTTCTCCAGCAATAAAAGAACCTTCAAACATTTTAATGATAAATTCTGTCACCAGGATTGACTGTAGCTATCTTCTACTTCTGAAGTCTATTTTTGCACATAATCCTTCCTTTTTTCTTTTTTTTTTTTTTTGTTTCTCTCTAGCTGCTTTTTAATACTGTTGCAGCTTTTCATCTTTTAATAAAGAACACAAAAACTTTATTTCAACATCAGCATTGACAGAAAAGAGCAAATAAAATACTTTGAGTCACAGGACCTTAAGCTAAACAACTTCTCCTTTTTCTGGACTCCCTTGCATTGATGTGAAAAAAAATGTTGCCTTTGGTTTAGGATATACCAGAGTTTTAGTGAAAGTCTCAAAATGGCGTTTATGTATTATGTCTTGAGTCCTATGGAACTCCTTTTGTTGATAACCAGGGGCTCCTTAATAATTATGACATGAAAAAACCAGAATCTTAGCTTCACACCATACTATGCAACAATTTCTTTGCATGTGCATTTGTATATAATTGCATATATTGTCTGAAAACATTGAAGTAGTAACATGGTTCATGGAAGATTGTCAGGATTTTTTTTTTTTTTTTTTTTTTTTTTTTGAAAAGAGAAATACAGGGAAAGAAGAAAGAGGCATTGCAGGTAAGATCTTCAGTGGTGTAGAAACTTTCCAGAAAGAATAATTTATAGAACTTGGTACTAAGAAGAAAGAGCAATGAGTGAGGTGACAGTAATAAAACAAATTGTAGAGCAGTAACATTAGGAGGGAAGTAAAAAAATTAAAAGACCTGTTGCAAGATTTGCTGACAAATTCAGAGTAAAAGTCAGTCTTAATATAAAGATCTGTGCCAGAGAGTGGTGTGAACAGAAGTCAGGAGTGTTCTCTTTCCTTTGATTATCCTGTAAAGTCTGGAAAGGATAGCCTCTGGAAGGTTAATCCTCCCAGGTTGAGAGGTGAGAGAATAAACTGAAGATGGGCATAGATGAATAAACCAAAGTCTAAGGCAAAGCAACTGCAAGTCCATACATGCATTTTAGGACTGTACATTTTAACATAACTTCTGTAGGATTTTGGTCATTGTTACCCATGTATTCTCTGCTGACAGAGGAGGTAACTCCAAGTAAGGATTTATGTGCATGGTAAGTCAAAAGAGGGCTGAACAGAAGATGCAGAAGTGACCGAGTTGTGCTCTCCTCCCTGACCCTCTGATGAAATATTTAGATGACACTGGTAAAAAGCAGACTTCAGAGCTGTATGGTCTCTTTTGGTTTCTCTAAGCTACCTCACAAACTTCAGATTCATTTGGAAATTCTTCTTCATAACCTGGAATATCTAATTTAGAAATGTTGCATATATGCAAAAACAGAACATACGGAGAAACCCAAGCACATGGACACAAATGAGGAGCACAATAATACTTGCAAAATATGCCCTTCTAGGTACTTATCTCACAGCACACTTCAGGTAATATTTTGCCTGTCATTTTTCCATTCTACAGGATGGCAAAGTGACTGAGTTCTGACAGGCACTTCTGGAGACCACCTAGTTCAGCTCTCTGATCAGAGATTGGCCAGATCAGGTTGCTCCATATCTTATCCAGCCCAGTTCTTAGTATCTCCAATGTTGGAGACACCACAGCCTCCCTAGGCAACCCGTGATAATATTCAATCATTCCCACAGTAAAAATGTCTACGTTCTTATACAGTTCCCTGAAAAGTATTTTTTGTTGTTGTCGTTTGGTTTGTTTTATACTTTGAAGAAGAGTTTTTGACCTTGGAATATAAAGAATGAAGCACTAATGAGCTTAACCTCCATTGACCTGGATGTATGAAGTTACTACCAATGTTCAAAACAGATGTACAGTGGTACAAAAAGAAGACAAGTTGAAGATTGGTCTTGAAAATGAAAGGAAATACAGAGTTTTGGTATTTATTTGACTTTAAAAAAAATTAAAAAAAAGGAGAAAAAAAAGGAAGGATTTTTCACTCAAAATAATTAAATGCAACATGGTTATAACATAAGCTGACTGTAATAAAAACACTGGAGACGTACTAGTCTCCATTTAAGACCATCTGGAGCTGGTGAGTCCAGCTAGAGGGACCCTTGATCTGATTCATTATTATAGGTCTCTTGACAAATCTGACTAGAGATCTTATATATTTCATAAAGATAAGTCAGATTTTCAAATGTAAGACAGCACCTAAAAATGAAGTTGAGCACCTGTTTGGCTTTTCAAAAGTATTTAGATATAAGTGCTTAGTGGTTTGGAAAAAATATTTAGAGAATGCTTCTGCTACAAGGATCAAAGTTCAAGGAAGATAATTAACTGAAAAGAGAAAATAGCACAAACTTTTTTGTAATTTGTCTAATCTATTTATTTATTAAGGTCTTTTTGTAATCTTGTTGTTCAAGTTATAAAATCATGTGAGTAACATTGCAGACTCTGATTTAACATCTACATTGATCAACAGTAGTTATACTTCCATGGAATCAGTATATGGTACTGAAAGTAGATAGGGTATAACTCTTTATTTGGCTTTGTTTACTTTGGAATTTATGTTAAACTTCCTCCCTGAAGCTGAAATAAATCCAGTTAGTATTTTAAGCAGCTGCTGTGGCTCACATGTGTGAAACTTACAAGAAAAAAAAAATTTCCCCCCTTAAGGGATGTAAGATCATAGAGACGTTATTTTTCTTTCCTCTTCATAGAACAGCCTACCAGCAATTTTTTTATGGTTCTCTAAGTCACTATCTGAACAGAAGATGAAAGCAGAAATGTCCTGTTGATACACTACTGTAAAAAATGACCTAAGATGTTAGTGTTCTGCATATTGGGAACCTTACTTCTTTTTATACATACTTTTTATTGTGATAAATAAAGTTAAGATTTTTTTTTTTTTTTTTGTAAATCAAATGTTCTAAAGCAAACTTAAAAAGAACAGCAGCAGCAGGGCAGGCAGAATTTCTTGCATTGTTTCAGCTGGATGTTTTTTTCAAGGTGTTATCAGGTTGTTCTTTAATCTTGAAAGAATTCATATTTTTAATTATATATAAAAATTTACATGAAATTCTTTTAAAAATTTCAACCAGGTTCTGAAATTTTCACTTCACTCACCCCAGATACAAATTACATATATGCACTACAGATATATATATACACACACACACACACACACACTTTTTGCAGGATCCTGACTTAATACTGTCATACTCAGGACAAACTGAAAGAGCACAAGCCTTTGTTTTGGTTTGATTTGTTTTTGTTTTTTTTTTTTTTTTCAGTTGAAACCTCCAGTATTTTTCTTGTCACAGGATTAGTCTTTGAGGAAATAGCAACCACTTACATTAAGGGTATAATCACTGGTAAAGAAAACCAGAAAAAAACCACTAAAACAACAAAACTATATTTTTTTACCTTTCACTTGATTTGGCTTAGGGACAGAAGTGCAAACTATGATTATTTTGATCCTTATCACCTGAGTTGTCCCACTATTTTAATTTTTTTCCCCTCTTGTGTATTTTCTTTGCCTTTGATATCATCAAATAACCTCTAAAGTTTTCCCGTTCATAACAATTACAGAAGTACCTGGACTCCTCTTCTTTGTTGTTTTGTTCTTCAGATAAGTGCATTTTGCAAAATGAGGTAACAGTTCTAAAAATACACTTCTAGCTTTCTGAAGTGTTTGTAGAGACAGAAATGTTTTTTATCTGGAAGTGGGTGGAGAGAATTGAACAACTTACTTTCAAATGGCAAGAAACAGCAATTCAAAAAGAATAGTTCAGTGTATTCAAACTACAGTAGAAATTAAAACAATTAAATCATTAATTTGTAATGACATCAAAAAACACATTTTGATGTGCTATCGATTTGGGATTAAACTAAAGACATTTTGTTAATAGTCTTGAATAAAAGATTGGTTGAAAATAAAAAGACAAGATAGGATTCTTGTTATGTGTCAAACTGATTAGAAACCGAATATATGCTTCCTGGAAAACAGGATATCTTCAACACTGCAGTTGTGTAATCAAATTGGGACAGTCCCTGGAAGTTAGACTGATCAGCAGCTGGTTAATAGACTAATGAGGAAGACAACCGTACCTATGAATAAACTGAAAATGTTTACATACACCTGCATTATCATGTAGTAGCAATATATAGACTAAAAAAATGCATGTATCAAATGTTTCATGTTGCCGTAAAAATAGGACTTTGGGTGCACGTAAATAGGTAAACTGACCTAGTAAATAGGTAAACTGACTATTTCAGATGTGCATTTTAAAAGATAAAAACAAGTATAAAACTAATAATATGCAAAGTGAACTTTTATTTTTTGGGCTTAGGCTGGTACACAATGGAAACATGTTTTATTAATGGACACCTTTCAGGTGGCATGCTGCCTGACTAAAGAAACCTGTGTTCTGGCTCTTTCTGGCTTATCAGAGGTCAGATATTCCTCTGTCTGGAAAAGCCAGGGTTAGAAAGACTTTGGTGCAACCAACTAGGTCTGTGCTGACAACTCTGTTCTGAACTGCAATTGTAGCCTAAGATTCCTGCAGCAGCAAGAAGGATGTGACCACCAGTGCTAAAGGCAGCCCATTCATGGAGTACTTCTTATCCCTGTATTTTACTTCTTATGTTATTCATACAGCTCTCTTAAAAACTGTTTTGTCACTGGAATGAGAAATTATGTAGAAATATCCAGATCTTTTTCCTGTATACTCACTGTCTTCATTTTCTTAGGAGAACTTTTGTTTTAAGGATAACACAGGCAATGGCAGAAACAGAATGCAAGGTTGCAAAAACATTTCTGAACAAATATTAATACTGTAAAGCATTACAAAAATAGTAACTAATTTATTTAAAGGACTGGAAAATATTATCTTGAGTTTGTCAGTCTTTTACCTTACCACATTTTAAAGTCTTCTTCGTTAACAGGAAACCCTGTAGAGCATGAGGAAATAAATGACATTCCCTGAATCTTTTATCCAAGCGCTGTATATAGTAGAATGGCCTGGGGATTGCTCTAATATATGATAGCTTATGATGGTCCCTAAGGAACCAACTGTCATCTGGTGACAGATGGAGCAAAATCCACTCTTGTCTTTCTTTTTGATAAACTGAGAATTGCAAATTGTGGTGAAATATCATCCAGTTACTACTGGTCTCTGGCTTTTTGCCCACACAAGGGACATAAGGTTTTCATTGTCTCTCTTTTTTTTAAAAACACACATTCACAGATGCACAAACATATAAACATACCATATTTATACAAAAGAAAAGTAACAGTTTAGTAGATTGATTGTCCATCATTCTTCATTAATAACAGTAAGCTTCACTTAATAACACTAAACAACAGCAAAACCTGAAACACAGTGGTTTCAACTTAACACCAATTTACAATTTCAAATAGAAGCAGACTTTCTTCAGGCATCTGACAGACAGATCAAGAAAGATGAATTATATTTGCAAGAAGCATTGCGTGCAGAACAGCAATTATTAAAATCCTCAGTATTTATAAAGTATAGCCAGTCAAATCATCTGACAAGCTGAAAAATTTCTGTCATATTTCTTTATATAATATCTTCCAGAGCACTGAAATTTATTTCAGAATAACCTGGCAAGTATGAATAATGGATTACAATGGGTAAAATCTGATTTCCCAAATCAACATGATAAAGTCAGGCCTTTCTTCATCAGTTATGTTAGGGAGTTTTCAGTTTCAAAACTTTTCAAAATAGTAATAGTCAATGAAGTAATAATGAAAATATGTCATATTTGAAAGCTACAGCACTCATTTACATATACATACTATTATAGGTTCAGAACTACAGTTTGCTATAATCATAAAAAAAAACAGATTAATCCTCCCAACTCTGTATACTAAACCAAAACCCAAATAATTTCACACACGGAATCGCAGAGAATGTTTGGGGTTGGAAGGGACCTCCAAAGATCATTGAGTCCAATCCCCCTGCCAGAGCAGGACAGAACTAGAGCAGATCACTCAGAAATTTGCCCCAAAATGACTGACTACAGTGGTGAGTGGTCTTAACCAAGAGCCTAGATACGAGCTACACCTACTTACACCTCTTCACTTATTTATATCAGGTATATTTTTTAATGGAGTTATTGTCTGAGGAACAGGAAGATATATGTAAAAGTAATTACATACTAAAGAAATGACTCAAAGATCTAAGGAGTTGCTTTCAGTCAAGAAAAGTTGTCAATTTCCTAACAAGTACTTGTATCACCACAAAAAAGAATATCACTAAAAAAAAGTATGTTAATCCATGACATACTTGGGAAGAGTAGAATGTAAGTATAAAACAGGGAAGGATTAAAACACCTGGACTCATATGAAGACACATAAGGTCAAATGAGCTCTAGGAAGAGTTTCTGCCAGGAAAGGGGCTGATAGGTTACCTCAGCAGGTACCCAGAAAATTACCCCACTACCAGGGGAAAACAGAGACCTCTTCCTGGAAGGTTTAAAATACACTCTGTTTAGTCAATTTAATAAATATATTTATAATAAATAAGTACTTAATAAATATCAAAGAATACCTATGTAATAGAAAGGACAAGATATTAAAAAAACTCCAAACAACCAATAATAAAATTCTATTTGAGTTCAAATGGTCTTCATTGATAACCTGACCTTAATAGTAAAGTATTATATTAAGAAAATAAGAAACATTAGTCAAAACATAACTCCAAAATTTAACTTTCATCTGAATTAATTTTAAATGTCCTATTAAAATAAGGTAACAAAGCCACTTTGAATAATTGCTGCTGTTAAGATGCATCTTCCTTCTTCCAGCCACAGATAGAAATTTCTAATCTTCTTGTTTAATTGTAAACTAGTCTGAAATATTTTTTCACAAGGCTTTTTGGAGTTGAAAGAGAACCACTGATTATTATACCATCCCATGTAGGTTCCATATCTAGGACTGTGCACACCTGAAGATTTGAAGAACTCTTCTTTGAAGACCAGGAAGCTCTACAAAAAGGTCCTACTTGAGATCAGAGGAGGTTGGCATTCATTTGGTTTTCTTTTTTCTTTTTCTTTTTTTTTTCCTTCCTACAAGTCTCAGTGCAGTGTGTTTATTTAAAATCAGCAAATTGAATTGAGACTGTTGTACAGATACCCCTATAGGCCTGTAACATTAATAAGAACAGATCATCAAGAGAATTCTCCTACGTATATGGAGACCTACATACTAGCAAGCCTACCAGGCAACCTGCATACTAACAAATAATTTATTTTCTACTTTTTCCTCTAGTTAACTCACTGCTTAGTTTATATAACTTAAATCTACAGCCGTCCTTAGAGCAACGTTTCTATCCTTTTATGTAATAGACTTTCTGACTCTTGCTTTGTCAAAAACCAGTGAATGGCTGGGCAGACAATTATCACTGACAGCAAAGAGGCCCTGAGAGGCCATGCTTGTGCTTATGACAGGGATGAACATTTAGACATATCTGGTACCTCCAAACCTGCTACTCCAGTAACATGAAACGCAAATGCAACTCTCAGATTTTCAAGGCAAATTTCTGACAAAACAGTTCTACTTCAGCTTTTATTTCTGAATAATGGACAGCCATGCCCAGTTTCTCTACTAAGAGATGATGATTATTTCCTGTATTGCTGACGAGCTGCAGCATTTCCACAGTAATTTTGATCTTTTTACAGAAGACACAGTGTTACCCATCTTCTGGCATGCTGGAGTTAACATCATTTCAGAGTTCTGGAAATGGATCAATTTAAAACTTTAAAAGTGAAAAAGCTTGCTGAAGAAATATATATTTACATTATTGTTAACAATTTGGAGGGAGTGAGCGGGTATCACATACATTCAACACAATCACTTGATCACAAGCATTGCAAGTTGCCAGGAGATCTTGCAGTAAAAACCACTGACGAAATAGTACAAAGAATCCAGAATAGTGACAGAGGACATTCTTGTTTTGGAATCTGTGGCTCACAGTGATTGTTTCTCAGATGGAAGACAAGATAGCTATCTGCATTATTACTGTTAAAGTAAATAAACTCTCCTTAATTCAAATTTTTATTTCACAAAATATATACCATTAGAGAAACAATTAACATTACTAACTTTAGACAGTAAGCGTTCTTCATTTACATTTATTTTCTACAACACATCATTTGATATAATACTATGGGATACTAGATGAAGATCTGTCTCTTTCTCCATCAGCCCATCCAGCCCTTGCTCCTTTAAACACACTTTGGTTTATCAACTTTCCAATAAGTTGCTTCATTCCACCATAAAAATATATGTACATATTTACTGAAAAGGTTTATCGGGAGCTGGAATATTTTTTTTAAGTGTGGAAAAAGAACATTTTTTCTTCCACGATTGCAGAGGCTCAGTGTATTGATATGCAAATACATTACATTATACAAAGCAGGTGTGGTGAAATTATTCATTAAGAAAATAGCACATGTTAAACTTCATGATAACTTTCTTTCAGAGGATTGAAATAGAAAATTATATGCTAATTTTCTTTCCAAGTTATTTCATCATGTTCCATGCAGAAGAGAAAATTTCTTTCTTCAAACCTGCACAGAAGATCTTGATTCCTGTATTATATTCATTGTGCTTCAGTGACACAGATCTTGATTCCTATGTTATACTCATTTTGCTTCAATGCAAATCTTGATTAAATTTTGTGATAAAATTGAAATTCAATACACGTTTCCTTCCAACCATGCCTGCCTATTGATAGAAACTATATTTGAAAGTGAAATGGTTCATCTCCTGACCCAAAGCTTCATCCTCTGTAAGAAAGATATCATATTGAAAACCACAGTTATCCTGACTCATTTTCTAGGGCTCACTTCCTTATTAGTAATAGACTATACATGAGCTAGAACTCAGTGCATTGGACAAGCTATTATAGCCCCCTGTATTTGTGCATAACATCTTTTACACATGAATCTGTGGGCCAGTTATGAAGAGCATGATAAGTACCTAAAATCTCAAAACTTGTTTAACCATGTAAGATCTTAATGGTCTTAAGTCTTAGGTAAAAAAAAGTGTGTGAACGTGTGCTGATGGGCCTGATGTGCAGATGTCCTACATTAAGAACAGGCACGTCTATGCCTTCCTCAAGTCAACATATCAGTGAGATTCTCTGCCTACATTCACATGGGTCTTACAATCTACCTTTTTCCACATGCAATGGAACAGCAGTCCTAGAAGAAGTGGGGTTCATAGCCATGACTGTCAAACAAAGATTAAAGTCCACACTTTTACTGAACACTACTTCTTTTGGCAACCCAGAGTTTCACTTTGTGCATTTATCTGGAAGAGGTCCTTCTGGCATGTCAAAGTCCTCACCAACCCAGTCAACCCCTCCATCAAGCCCATTCTGCTCCCTGCCATATCAACGCCATTGTGTGACAGGGTTGCCCAAACATTAGCATCGCTTTGGATCTAGCTTTTTCATGACCTTGGCCTTTATCTTTTTATTCAACTAAATAAATGTATCTTTGTTTACTTTGTGTGAAACTGCAACGTGAAAAAAGAAAAGCCTGGGGAGGAGGGAGGGCTGCTGAGACATGTACCACCAGCCTACAGGACTGTCTAACCTAAGAGATCATAGGGATTGTGACTGTGGTCATTGAAAAAGAATTTGGCATTCACATGTAAATTGAGAACATAAATAAATGCTGTAGATAGCATAAAAATGTAAATCCTCACACCTCAGAGCATAAGCCAGTCATCACCACTTCTGTCAGATGAAGCTTCCTGCGCAAGAAAATCCAACAACAACTAGGTCAGCAATGTGCTTTGCCTTACTCTGGAGGATCCCTCACTGACAGGCTCATGACACTGTGCCAGACATGGCACTGACCTGAACCAGAGAGACAATTCCTTCATTTTGATGTTCTTTCTATTAGGATATAATAAGGTCTCTGATCCTGTTTGGTAAAATCAGTCTGTTGTTAAATTTAAGTAAGTGTTCACTAACTGTGTTACAGTATCACTCTAACGTTGCCTAAATCTGCTTGTACCCATATTTATATTTGGGCCCCTAGAGATGCTCAGCTGATTAAACATGCTGTTGAGACACAACTTTTGTCCCCTTTTTTTCTGCACAGCAGTGTTTTAGCATTGCTGACAACCCAAAAGCTTTAACTCTTCCATCATTCATTTATTTGAAGAAATTACATGACGGCACTTCCAACTCAGACTGGGAACTGCACTGGCTCCAGAATCCCTGAGAGCCGAAGCCTCAGCCTCCTGGATTGTCTGCACAGGCGCATCACAGATGCCGTGCCCCAAGTCAGAGAAGAACACATGGCTTCATAAACCTGCAAGCATGGCATCAGATTATTACAAAAGTTATAAGGCTTCAGATATTATAATGAACCAAATTCTCAGCTGTTGTAGATCAGTATCCACCTAACTACACAGCTTAAAGCTGCAGGGGACTGGCTTTTACTTCCCTCTAGCCCTTCTGAGTTTAAATTTTGAGAAAATTGGACTGCAGTTATTGTTCTTCAGCACAGTCCTTATCATCCGGCCATTAAAGTTTATAAACTTTTTTTCTGTTTGTGTTGCAATAAAACACCAAATCTTCAGTTATGGAATAGATTTCTGTTATCCTGTGCGCTGTGCATACATGTGCACAAATGCACACATAGAGACACACACAAAATGTGTACACATGCAGCAAAAATTCCTAATTTGCTTTACAAACTGGTGCCAAAAAAACAAAAAAAAAAAACCCGGAAAACAAAAAAGGCATTTGCTAAACTGAGCACTCATTTTTTATATACTTGCAAAAAAATTCCCTCATCTATTTCTGGAAAAACACATCCAGAAAACCAGATGCATATAACTATGTCACCACCAAATCTTACACCTTGATGTGGATTATGTAACCTTATTTTCTCTTTAACTAGCAGAAATATACCTTGAAAACTACATCATGTGGAATACCGTTGTCACTGGAAGAGAACATGAAAAAAATTATTTATTTCTATACTTGCTTCTAGTGTCTATCACATTTTTAGTACCTGTTAATAGCTGTAACATCTACGAGAAAATCTCCTACTTTTAAAGAGTAATAGATTCAGGTAAAAGTGCTCTGCTTTATAATCACATAGGTTAAATTTTATCGGGTAAATATTTAAATAATTCTACCCCAATAAGAACAATCTGGGACCATGCTATTACAATCAGCTATTTCAATCAACTAGAGCAATTAATTTACAAATATCCTCATAAGAGAGGACACTGATATTCTCAGACATTCAGGCTAACAAACTGCAAATGAAACTCTTAAGAAAGTATTTGTATCAACATTGGCTATGAGTATAGTTTGTATTTTTATCTGTACTGCAAAAAAAAAAAAACCATCAGTGTCAATCTATTTTTAAAATAGTGTTAAGAGGAAAGGGATAAAAGCAAAACTTATCTGGGTTAAACAATTGAAACAATGTAAGAAAATAATAAAATATTTGTCTCAGATATAAAATAAATTCATTCTCAGTAAGAAACATTGGAATTTTGTACAGCATAGCGCTCAAGTACTTAGATAATAAAAGTTCTTGTACCTAGGCATTAAAGACTTTCAAAAACCTCAGTAAGGAAGAGTTTTAATGTAAATTGAATGTTTATCTTTAATATTTGACATCTGTGTCAGTATGCAAGTTAGAGGTGGCATTCAGCTATCTAAATGCTAATGTGTTAAAATTATCTGAGATGCTCTAGTGCAATCAACCCGGTATTTAGATGACATTCCAGAATGGTGAGTGTCTCTCTTGGGCCATCTTTTATCCTACTGTCCCATGTGTCTCAGATCTTGCTCATTTGGCAGATCAATTCTGACCACAGGTTGGTGTGAAAAATGCCTGATGGCTACCTATTTTAATTTCTGAGACATCATGTACTTCTGTAGTTTACAGGTCATTAAACAAGGACTAGCAAATAAATAAATAATTATACTACTACTAATTATAGATAAAAATGTCCTGGTTTGAGTTAGAACAGAACTAATTCTATTCAGTGATTTTAGTTTTCAGCCCAGTCTCTTCTAACTACATGCACTTTCTGAAATTAACATGTTTTCACAGGCAGTGTCTGCTTCTAGCAGTGTTAACTCTCGATGTTTAGAGTTACTACCAAGGATCAGTGTGCAGAAAGGCTCTTCCTTATATGTGTTCCTGTGAAGACCAAGGTCACTGATAAATCTTGTGTAACACATTGGGGGTGCAGAAAGTAACAGGTCACACAGGGAGAAGAAGACAGGACCGGTGACCCTAAACTGACCAGTGAGGGATTCCATCCCGTGTATGCCATATTCATTACAAAGCTGAGGGATCAGGATCTCTTATTTAGTGGCCAGTGTCTGAGGAGGACTGTCTTCTGCATTCAATCCTAGCCCATGTGTTCCTGTATCTAGATGCAGAATCCAGATCCTGAGTTCAATTCCCACCTGCCAGTGAGACCAGTCTGGACTTCTCCAGCACCTGCAACAGTGCCTCCACTCCGGCATGAGTGGTGTTGGTAGTACAATACTCATTAGGGAGGATGGGTTTCCTATTAGATTTATCAGAGCCGTAAATCTGTCAAGGATTAGTCAGAGACGTCCACTAGATGAATGACAGAAGCTGTCTGTTAATGCCTCTCCCTTCCCAAAAGGGAAGAGTAATGGAAGAAGGGAGACTTATGGATTAGAAAACAAAAGTAAAACAACTTTAATGAAAATAGTAATAATAAAATGCAATATATAGAAATATATACAAAACCAATATGACATATATGGGATGGAATACATCATTTATAAATTTAAGGTCACCTGTCCTGTTCGGTCCTCCCTGCACATATGGCCTTGTACATTGTGCACTGCCTAGCCTGGCACACAAGTTTTACCAGTGACCTGGATCTGCACAGGAGAACATATAAAAGAGTCTTTCTGTACACCAGTCCTTGGTAGTAACTAAACATTGGACGTTATCACTGCTAGAAGCATACGTTGTCTGTGAAAATCTGCTGTTAATTTCAGGAGAGACTGGCCTGAAAACTAAAATCACTGAACAGAATTAATTCTGTTCTCACTCAAACCAGGACAATAATGTACTTAATAATAAGAAGAAATATATAATAACTTATACAGTTACACAGATAATCCTGTCCCTTGATATCAATCAAGTTGAACAGGGCAGATGTAGTTTGCTACATCTGTAGTAGTAGTAGGCCAGAGCTTCTTATACAAACAACCAAACAAACAAAACAAAACAAAACAAAACAAAAAACAAAAAACAAAAAACAAAAAACAAAAAACAAAAAAAAAAAAAAAAGAAAAAAAAAAAGAAGTATTTTAAATTACCAGGGACTAAGCTCCATCAGCTGTTCTTCCACTGGACCTCTTCTGACTTCGAAGATTTAATAGAAGAACCTATGATACTTTTAAATGAAGAGGTGATGAATCTGTTATTTAGGTATCTCCTCAGAAGATTTGTGGAGGTAATAAAAATGAAGTAAACTGAAATATTATTGGATGTAGAAATTGTTAACAGAATCAGCTGTCCAGGGCTCAGAGTAACATGTTCATACTGGATTTTTAACCACAGATAAATTACTGTAGCTATTAGGAAAAGGAGAAATCACTCACTGACAGTACTATAATGTCTCTTTAATGATCAGAAGTTTCTTTGAAAATTAAGTGAACTGTGAATTAAATATGTGTCAGTTTCTCTGGTGAGGAGGCTTTAGTTAATTACAGGTCAGTGTTAAATTTTGGTACAGACATAATGCTTTCTAGGAAATGATTAAAAGGTTTTGGTTTTGTTTTTTTTTGGTTTTTTTTTTTTTAATTATTTTTTTATTTTATTTTACAGTCTTTTTCTGAAGTAAGATTGTTACCAATCTGCGGATTCCAGTTTCAAAAAATACACGAGAATTGAAAACTTCCATGCCACATTTATTTTCTACTGCCTGTAGAACTCATAGACATGTCTGCTTATGCAGTTTGTACAGACATATTTTCAGACAAACATTGTATTTTTCTGTGAAGTTGACTTACAGTTTTTCACAAGAGAGTCTTCAGATTTTTTTTCTCTTTTTGCAGACTTTCTTTTTCTGCTATTACACTTGAGCTTTGGGACATCATGTCAAATTGGAAAGAAAAAATATGCTTGGACAAAACAAGCTATTTAGAGTAAGGGAAATTTAGAAATTCTAATTAGTGACTGGTGAAAGCATTTACTTCAGACAGCATCAAAGCCAAATCTGGCATAAAGTCACTAGATTTGAGAGATCTAGGTTGCAATGCAGCTGATGGGGGGAGCATGATCCTGGGAGCACTTTTCCTTCCTCCCTAATCTTGTCCCTCATTTCTAAATTAGAAGAACCATGAGCCCCAATATTATATCAGGTAAGGAAGCAACAACCACATTTCTGTATTCTCTGACCAGACTACTGTCCTGGCTCCAGTGGTAGTGCTGATGGTCTGACGTACCCCATGACCAACACCATTGGACCCTCTTCTCTTCTGAATCCTCATTTTCAGTTTAGTACTATCTCAAGATCAGATCCTTTACTTAAAAGTAGGCTAGCAAATCAACAACTATATAAATGACTGAAGTGTAACTGAAAAGTGCTATTAAGGAAAGAAACCCCCATTACCTGTGTTCTTTAATATTCCAGATACGTGTTTTGAATTTTCTAGGGACACAGTATATAATTCAGACACAAAAGCATATGTGAATAGGTGAGACCACTGCATTTGCATTGAATTGTGTTTGAAGAGTAAGACAAGGGCCACTTTCAAAATAAATCCCCAGAATTAAGACAGTTCTAAAGAAATTATAGCTAGTGTACTTTCATTATATATGTATTTAGGTATCTGCTTAAGGCTATGGAGCTCTTCAAAAGCTATGCTTTTGCCTTAATTTCAGTGTGGTAGATATTAATAAAATCTTGTAAGATGTTTATTTGTAAATTCAGATAACTACCAAGTAAATGATAGGCTTTTATACATATATATTTAAGTACAGACATGACATTTCAGTCAATGAAATAGTTTCATATAATTGTATGTGAAGTTCTTAACAAGAAACAGTTCAACATTTGAATATGCTATACTGCACCACATGGCACAAGTTACTTGTTTAAGGAGCTGTCAGTGTTGTGTATATGGATGTAGATTATTAGAACTAGATGTCAGAGGTTTAAAGCGAGAGCAAACTGATAATCAGTAAATCTGCAGGAATGTTGAAATATGGAATTAACCTAGTAGAAAAAAACCCAACTGTATAGCCTTTTTTTTTTTTTTTTTTAATTAATTAGTTTAACCCAAAACATGACCTCTTTTGTAGCAAGGTATCTTAGCTGTGCCTAATCCTTTCTCATCTGCTGTAAATGAAACGAATGGTTTATCAAAGGTTAGACAAGTATTCTTTTAAACAGCCTGAATATTTTTGCAGATTTCTAGGAATATAGTCTGTTTTTTAAGGTAAATCATACCTCTTTGTACAAAGGAAATGAAAAGGATTTAAGTACATCTCTATTTTTTCCAGTATTTTGTAGCACCTAGTGAATAATATGTCTCTCATTTAAGCAAATAGTCTAGTGAATCCCAGGAGACAGGGATTGGATGTCATTTACACAAGGGCTGTAGAAATGCATTTGACTCTGTGTATTTTTCTGAAGAATGAAAAGTTACTTTTCTATTGATAATGGCAAGAGAAAAAATTGCTTGGTGCTTTAATCAAGATAGCTTAATACTATCTACTACAATCCTAGAACGTATTACACTGTAACATATTTACAATATAATATGTAGTATTATCATCATACTATCTACTATATATTATATATATTATGTATATGATATATATTATATATATTATATAGTAGATAGATAGTATTATAGCATCATATACGCTAGATAGCATGATGCTATAATACTATATATCCACTGTATAAAATATACTAGATAATACAATATTTTACTATGAATATATAGTATTTTGTTGAATGCTGAAAATTAGTATCAAGTATCTGAGGTAGGTAAGGGAAGAAGGAATGACAAGTTCCAGTAATACTGATTGCACAATGTACTTTAGACTATCTGGATTTTTTTTCTGAATTAGTCCTATATATCTGAATTTATTTACAAGATAATTGAATGAATTAAGCTTGGCCTCTGATAGGGTCTTCTTAGTTTGCCTCAGAAATCTTCTCACCTCTGGGAACAGAAGAGGAAATATTTGCCAATGGGAGGAATTGGGTGTCAAGCTGCATTATATTCTTATTCCTAATATGTTTTATTTACCCCTTTCAGACTCACATTTCCTCCTCCATTTTTGTCTTTCCATTTCCCTCCACTCTGAATGTACCACAGAGATGGTTTTGCAAAGGGGAAGCAAATAATAATCAAAATATACTCTTTCCAGTTCACATTTAAGTCACTGAATCCTCACTGTCAAGAGAAATTAGTTGACCTTTGACTACTACTTCCCACTTAATATTTCACAATGTCTCCTCTTCCGGGTTAGATTGAAGTAACAAAATGTATCCTCTACAGACGAATGTGTTTCATGATTTTGGATTTTCAGTTGCAAAATAAATAGAAAGACTTTTAAAAGTATTTTCTAGGGTGACTTTGAGTTCTTATTTAAAATGAATCCTGGCTTACTTTCATTCTCTTGTTTGTTTTGTTTTGTTTTGTTTTGTTTTGCTTTTTTTTCTTTTCACCAAAGACTGAGATAAGCTTGGTAAGAAGTCTGGACTATAAAGCCAAGGAATAGGGACATTGCTGCTGGCAAGTGTCATTTGTTTACTATTAAGGTTAGCTGAGAAAGAGATTTTCAATATTAGTATCTCTCCTGAAGGTATAAAGTATCATAATCTTTTTTCCTTCTGACCCATGACAGCACAGCAGGGTATTTTTTATTTCTTTTTTTCTACTGCCTGAGAGTTTCTAAACTCTACACTTCACAACTGGAAATAAGCTAATATCCACTTAATTTTAACTAAAATACTCATATATTTGCAACTACCACTCTGTGTTTGTAATGTGGAATTTGACTCAGCATCAACATGAAGTTTCCACATCCCTGGCATCTTTTATTAATGTGTTAAGTTTTTTTTCCCTAGCAACTGTATACAGTTCAGAGACATGGTTGCATTACTGACTTGTAAACATATCTTCTCAGGTGCTTGCATTCTCTACCTGTTCTCTGTCACAGGTCTTATCCTAAAGCTCATTACCCTTAGTCTGTGTGTAAGATTATTTATTTGGAGTATCACATAACAAATCCATTTTTACTTTGCTAGACCAAAATCTCAGCCTTTCTCTCCAAAATTCACATCAACAATTAAGTTTGCAAGTCCTGCTTTATTTTTTAAACACTATCTTTCAAAACAATGAGGGATGAGCTTTCAAAGTCCCACAGTTTTTGCAAGCAGAATAACAGAAAATAGAAGAGGGAATTTGAGAGACAGCTGTACTGAATGTAAGAATAAAGGACAATCCTCTACTAGGAAGCAGCAGTGTTAAAAAGCCTAGCTTTATTTTTAGATTATTTTTTTATCCCTGAAGGCAGCCCTGTGACCTCTGTTCTTACTTCCAAGGTCTGCTGCGGGGCAGTGAACAACACTTTTGATAACAGGAAATAAATTCTGACTGCAAGCAAGTGAAGCAGTCAGCTAAACTGCTACCTTGATCATCTCCCTCTTGCCTTGTACCATGACATGCTACTTTGGCTTTTGCTCTTGTATATTTGAAAACTGGGAAACAGAACTGTTAAAGTATGTTTTTTGGTTTGAGAATACTAGCAGCATATGCTGCACTGCTAACAATGGAATTTCTACAAGCTATGTTGGCATAGTTTTACCATGTATGTTTTCTAGCTCTTAAAATAATCAGAAAATACTAAATGAAATATGAATATTGTAGTCATGTCACTACAATATTTGGTTTATATGACATATTTTTATGCACTACAATGGCATTTGTTGGTACTATTTCTCAAAACAATCAATTACTGCTTCACATATGGCCTTTTTCTAACCTAACCTCACAAGGAGCTTTTCAGAGTTTCATTCTATATAAGAAACAGTGAATCCTAATGGTATTAAGAAAGTTGAAATTCCATTAGAACTCACACTGAGTGCTGCAGGGCAATAATGCATTTTTTAAAATAAAGCTCTCTTTTTTGGGGGCCATAAGGCAAGGATGGATTTTTTCTTAGTGATAGAAAGTTACAAAATGATGTTTCCTGCTTTAACCACAAAACACTTTAAGTGAGGAAGCAGAAAAATTTTCCCTTTGATGTAGTGAAAGTGATGGAAAAGAAAAGCACACCAGGAGCAAAAAAACAAAACATCATAGGACTTGAACTGCTTTACATGATATTTATGTATTTATAAAATATATAAAACATGTATGACTCTCTTGCTGAGGTTTTGAATAACCTTTTGACAATTAAATCCTAAAGAAAGATATGTTTTTGTGTAATTTGCAATATTTCCTTAAAGTTGTGAACTTTTAACCTTCTTTAGATAGACCTAGGAGGCTGTCATATTTTTATTCCACTTTCTATCTTTGATGTTAGCAATTCATTCTTACAATCTCTTATAATAACCTTTCCTTAAAAATCTTCAAAATCTGTTTTTTTACCTGTCTTTGCTTTGCACAGAATCAGTTCTGATACAGGAACTAAGAAATTTTCTTTCATAATTTCTGGTGGACCACAAATTGTCCTATGCATGCACCTGGATATCCTCTAAAACCTATTTCACTTTTTAAAGCCACAGTTGTAATGTAAGAAAAGGTGATGTCCAGTTTCAATGGGCCCAGTGAAGAATAGAAGCAGCCACCTGACCAGCCTATCCTCTTTCCTACCTATCATATCAGTCACTTGCTACCATAGGAGTCCCTTTTCTTCAGTTGAGTACAGGCACAGAGAAAGACCTCAGATCCCAGAGAAGAGGTTCTTTCAACCTTTACCTTGTCCTGTTCAGTGCTATAACCATGGTAAGCGTCACTAAAACTGCTTCAGTAGTTCTGAGGAATTCTTTCAGCTGGTGGATACATAAATTCCTGATAACTTCATTATCATGCATAGAGAAGATTCTCATGTTACAAAAATCTTAGTTAAAAACCTTCTAAACACATCCTTCTTAGAGGTTGATAGATTTTCTGTAATTTTTAATCAAACCCATGGTGTGAGTTTCTTTTCTGTAGAAGAAAATTAGATCTTTTTATCTTCATAAAGACTACTTTATGACTGCTGCTACTTTTTCTTTTATATCCATGAATGAAGCATTATAGACACATCTAGAAAATTAAAAGAAGTGCTTATCCTTAACACAAGTGGGCAAGAATGAATATACATATACATAACTTGGAAGGAGGGAAGCAGCAATGTAAATGTCTCCTTGCTTATTTGTCAGGCCATTAAACTATAACAAGTTTAGGCATTAGGACATAGGGGGTTTTTTGGTTTTTTTTTTTTTAAATCTGATGCATTCCCTTTTATGTCTGTAATTATTTCTTTTGTGTTTTATTCAGCAAAGAACTTCAATTTTTAAACTATTGATGTCTATTTTATCAAAGTTGCAAGTTTAAATACACCCAGATAATATTTGTAGGTACTCTAAAGAAAAATTTACACCCCATAAAAATGTGCTTTCCCTTTTTCTAAGTTGAAGTCACTTCATTAACTCATTCATACTAGGGTTTGTTTGTTGTCAAAAGATTTCTCTTAAGTTTATATATAAGTTGTACATATTTCACATAGAATTACAAAATGGAAATAAGAGGAAGAGGTTATCTAATTTTTATAATTCTTAGGTTTGTGCATATGATAACCCCGGAATGATGTCAGTTTAACTGCTTTTATTTTCATTGGTTTAGAATTGAGTAACTATTTAAAAAACATAATAAACTGATAGATAGATAGATAGATAGATAGATAGATAGATAGGAGGAAAAAATTATTATCTCTGTCAAGAGAAGCAAGGACAATTACCTAAGGAATACCTTCACCATTTTTTTCTAATTTTCACTATCTCAGGCTGCATATTTTCTCTAAAACATGCTGAGTTTATAGGAAACAGAAATCTGGGTTAATGGAAAATTCAATTTCTTTGCCAACAGATGAGATACATTATGGTATTTATTAAGCTGCCTTAATTATTAGAATTAAAATGGAGAAATGTATTTTAATTTGTAGTGACTATCTTTTGTCTTTCTTTGGTGAAACAATTATTAATCTGATGGAGACATGGAAGTCTTTCCAAAGTTAAAAAGATATTTGTGTAAACTCAAGGATTAAGCATCTAGAAATGCCTTAGTAATTCTCTAAGTACCATGTTTATTCTAGAGATTAACAATTCCATGTGAGCAAAAATTTCTTAAATCAGTCTAAGTATAATTATACAGATCAAAAATAACTAATTTAAATAATTCACAGGAGTAACCAATAGAAATGTAAAAGAGATATGTGAGATAATAAAAATTTATTAGGTCTTAAAGATAAATACTTGTCAATTTATTAACTATGTGTTTACTTCCATCAGCCTTGCACTAGTGTATTTTTGTATTTTCACTGTTCTTGATATATTCGCTAACCTGAAAGAAAAGTATCCATCTGAATCTGTTTTAACCTTCCTTCTCTTGCTCAGAATGTGTGGACAACCAGAAAAAAACTTCATATAAAAAGTCCAGATGATGACTGCTTGAGCATGAGCATCTTGTGCTGATTCTTACTTTGTTTATGAACCCACTGATTAAGATTTCAGTTAACCTTCACCCGTTCTTTTCATCAGGAAGCACTTCCAAAGAGCATTGCCTGTAATTCTCAGCATGCCCACAGGCAAGGTCAGCTCCCCAAGGCAACAACTGCTTGTGAACTATATTAGGAAAACTAATACTATAGAATGTATCATATTTGCAGCAGTGTTGTATTTGAAAATGTAAACTTCTTGTGCATAAAATAAATTATTCAGAATGGTTACAGGATAATTTACAGATCACATTTTATGT
Organism: Todiramphus chloris collaris; assembly: GCA_025345505.1. Classification (NCBI taxonomy): domain Eukaryota; kingdom Metazoa; phylum Chordata; class Aves; order Coraciiformes; family Alcedinidae; genus Todiramphus; species Todiramphus chloris. The sequence continues at coordinate 30,379,777 of JANVCC010010406.1, forward strand.
AACATATAAACTCACATGCACTGCAGGGGTGATTATTTTAACATTTTTCTTTTAATAACTTTTAGAAATATATATCTATATATATCTATACAGAGCAAAACACCTACGGTTTGCATTAAAAAGTCAGGAACAACTGATATTTTTGTAGTAGCAACAACAGTTTCATCATTGAGAACTTCTTGATGGTTTCAATCTCTCATTTACATAGAAGGCCAGACATAAAAACTTTATATCCTAGAATTATTATTCCAGTGCATTTCAGTCGAACAAATCCTGAATTACAAGGCAAACACTGGGGTAAGTTCCCAAGGCACATACGTGAGTTAGCCCACATTTCCCCAAATGTTCACGCCTGACTAACCTGGTGGCATTCTATGAGAAGGTCACAACATCAATAGATGGAGGAAGAGGAACCGACACCATTTACCTGGACCTTGACAGGCTGGAGAGGTGGGCCCTTGCCTACCTCCTGAAGTTCAGCAAGGCCAAATGCAAGGTTCTTCATCTGGGTCGGAGCAATCCCAAGCACCAATACAGGCTGGGCAGTGACTGGCTTCAGAGCAGCCCTGAAGAAAAGGACTTGGGAGTGCTGGTGGATGAGAAGCTCAACATAAGCCATCTGTGTGTTCTCGTAGCCCAGAGGGCCAATCATATCCTAGGCTGCATCGAGAGAAGTGTGGCCAGCAGGTCAAGGGAAGTGATTCTCCCCCTTTACTCTACTCTAGTGAGACCTCGCCTAGAGTAGTGCATCCATTTCTGGAGTGCCTATTACAGGAAGGATATGGACGTGCTGGAACATGTCCAGAGAAAGGCCACAAGGATGACCAGAAGGCTGGAGCACCTCTTCTATGGAGACAGACTGAGGGAGTTGGGGTTGTTCAGTCTAGAAAAAAGAAGGCTCCAGGGAGACCTTATTGTGGCCTTCCAGTATCTGAAGGGGGCCTACAAGAAAGTGGGGGAGGGACTTTTTAGGCTGTCAGGCAGTGATAGGACTAGAGGGAATGGATTAAATCTAGAGATAGGTTTACTGAGGTTAGACATTGTAAGAATTTCTTCACCATGAGGGTGGTGAGACACAGGAACAGGTTGCCCAGAGAGGTGGTGGAAGCCCCATCCTTGGAAGTTTTTAAGACCAGGCTAGATGGGGCTCTGAGCAGCCTGCTCTAGTGGGAGGTGTCTCTGCCCATGGCAGGGGGGTTGGAACTAGATGATCTTTATGGTCCCTTCCAACCCTGACAATTCTATGATCCTAAATACTGACTGGCATAGCCTAATGAGAGCAGAAACCAGCTTGTAATTATTCCTTATAAAATTTTCTCATTATTATTAATTTATCATTATTTGTGAATCCCTTTCAGTTCTTCTACATTGTTATCAAAGGATACAAATCACCTTCCAATGTTACGATAAAGTGAGAAATAGACACAAAACCAAATGGATAGCCCAAGAACTGTGGCTAAGGACAATCTTTAGGTTTATAATTCTAGAAACTTTTGCAGTATTTCCTTTAAGAAATGGAATAAATCAGATAAAATTAAAAGGTAGCGTATTTTATTTTCACTTTGTATTTGCAAATACTGCATTGGAGGAGATGCAATTGGATTACATCTTCTATCTATTGCATTAGAAGAGATGATGCCTGTATATGACAATTTAAATTAAAAATATTCTGTGTGGAGGCAAATTGAGCTGGTGGTTAAAGAGAAGAAATGCAGTAATAGTATTAGTTTCCTTCCCCTTTTTCCTGTCTTTTGGTCAATAAATTTACTTTGCCTGTGTCTGCCATTTAGTAGACAGGCTGTTCTAGACAATATCCGTCTCATAATGTACATCTGTCTGCCCATGTGTATTTCCATTACTACAACATATTCATTGTCTAAATTGGAATATCTTAGCACCACTAAAATAAAAACAATAATATAAAGAGTTTGAATTTTTGTATCAGACTGTAAGCAATAAAACAAACAAACAAACAAAAGCTAGAAAGAATGATGTATGAAGTAAGGAATACACTGTCTCAGGAAAAACACTCTTACAATTGTTAAGGCATCAGATATACTAATCTCTTTGGTTTGGTATATATAGCAACTGTACTGCAATCTATTTAGATTGTAGCAGATAGTTTGTGCTTCTGTTGTGGCAATTTTTAAGAGAAATGTTTAGAATAAATACTACTTTTTATAAAGCACAAATAGAATCTTGAAACGTGTTAGAGTATTGAATATCTATTTCAAAGCGGTTTTTTCTTTGACCTTATGTTACTGACTATATCTGAAAAATATGTAGATATTTGACTATCATTGCATATTGCTCTGATTATGTAACAGAGCTTTCTCTTAGCTTTTAAGCTACTTTTCCTATTCTTGTAGCTTATATAATCTTACATTATGTTGAAACAATGTTATAAAATTTGATACATGCAATGTATTCACAAATTAACTTACTCAAGAATTTAGCACAAGACAACTATTCTTATAAATTATACTGAAAAACCCCAAGGCTATGTAACGTACTTTAGTATGTCATTGCCATAGCTCTATTTCAATAACTGCTGGTGAGGGAGAACCTGACATCTAGAATTTATATCAAGAAAAAAAGGTAGTGGCTATTTGACTAATTCTGTTCCTTACATCTTATGCAGACACATCACTGATGGTACTGAGAAGCTCCCACTTCAAAGAAAATAAAAAGTTAGAGATGTGATCACAGTAAAAATAAAAAGCAGAATATTACTCTTAATTCTACCATTAACACAGATTTATGAAAATTTATGAAATTTAATGATTACTGTATCTCTTTTGATTGCTTTTGCTGAAATGCTGCCTTTTTATATAACCTGCTTAAATATTTTTGTAGGCTTTCATTACAGTAAACTACATATTTCCATTTTGAATAAAAGAATAAATAAATCAGTACTAGATATTGCCTCAAATACCAATAAGGAGAACTACCAGCAGGTACATTTTAAGACTTCTGAAGAAATTTTGCTGATTAATATTTGTCAAGTTAATGGTGTGATTTTTAAAATATCAATTTACATGATCACTTTCTGCATACAAACTCCATTCATGGGGCAGAATAACCCCATGGTCTAGTGTATGCTAGGAGCCATCAATTAGGAAAGCAGCTTTGCAGATAAAGACCTGAAGATCCTGGTAGACACAAGGTACAACATGCGCCAGCAATGTGTTGCAGGGAGGGCCAGTGGTACCCTGGTCAGCAGGTTTTGGTAGGTGATCCTTCCCCCTCAGCACTAGAGGGTCCAAGAAAAAGCCATCAAGATAATTAAGGGACTGGAGATCTTTTCCATGAAGAAAGACTGAGAAAGCTGGGACTGTACAGCCTGGAGAAGGCTCGGGGCAGGATCTCATCGATGTGTGTAAATGCCTGAAGGGAGAGTATAAAGAAGGCTCTTTCCAGTGCTTACCATTGACAGGATAAGAAGCAGTGGGCACAAACTAATAATGGGACATTCTTCCTCAACATCAGAAAAAACTTTTTTACTCTGAGGGTGACTGAGCACTGACACAGTTTACCCGAAGAGGCTGTGGAGTCCCAATGCTTGGAGACATTCAAAAGCCACCTGGACATGGTCCTGGGCAACTGGCTTTATGTGGCCCTACTTGAGAAGTGATGTTGGATCTCTAAAGGTCTATTCCAATCTCAACCATTCTGTGATTCTGTGAACTGAATGTTTAGGAATTTTGCTTAGAATACCGAACAGGCACTTGGTCCTTGAATTAACATAAATGCTTTTGAAAATTTTGCTTATCTTGTCTGAGGGAGGATGAATGACTCCTGGGAGCATGTTCTTTAGGCATTATGAGGTATTATTTTGTTGTTTCATGTTGTTGTCTCTGGAGTAGAGCCAGCTACTGTCTGACATGTATGTCCTGGAGCAAGAGCCAATAGTTTTGAAAGAGATGTTTCAGTTCTCAGCAGGAGGTAAGTAGTTAGCATGCTCTAAGGCTGTTGACCTAACCCAATGAACAGAAAGCATCACACAAAGCTTTCTGAAATAATACCATTCTAGGTAGGAAATTCGAGGTTGGTAAGAGAACTATAACTTACCACCAAATGTACTGTACTTACTGTGTTACACGCTCAGGAGGGGCTGTATTGCATCATTGCTCTGCCTTCACTGGTTATCAATTGCAGTGTCAGAGCTGTGCACAACTGAGGCCTATGGCTCCTAATTTTTTTTTTTTTTTCTCTAGAAATATCTTCAAAAAATGTACCAAAAATCATGTTGCTGATTTTGCTTCCAATAACAGGAAGACAAACCATCAGTTCCTGCTTCTTCTTTGCATCTTCAGCCTCAGCTATTGGGGCAGATCAGGTCAGTGTCAGATACATATTGCACTGCAGCCTCCTTGCTGATAGACTCTCAGGTCATGTGTGTCCTTTCTGGGGCCTGAGCAGAAGTTGCTAGTTTTGACTTTCTTATTCTCTTTATTGAGCAGGTAGTGAGAAAAAGTCTCCAGGCTGGTGGTGGTGGTGGCCTTGCAGCATTATGTCCTGTAGAAACAACAGTATGCAATTGTCCTCCCAGCTTCCAGTTGGGATTAGAACTGCAGAGAAGCACTATGTGAAAGGTTAAATTTGGTTGGCTAGAATGGATCATGCTGTGCTTGGGAGATCTGTGCATCAAAGATAGGTAATAGGAATTTTTTTCCCAGGAATTCACCCTGGGGGAACTGAAATGCACCCAAATTGGCAGGACACAGTTCAGCAAGATGGTAATATGACAGTTGTGCTGGATGAGAGTGCAGAGGCTGATTGATTGTGAGCTAACTGATAATACAGCAGCCAGCTAATGGAAAAGCAATGTCTTGTACAGCGACTTTATATGTAATTACAATTATAGAATCTCCACTAGTTATGTGATTATGAGCATAACACTGGTGCAAAAAATAATAAAATTCCTAGACAAAGTAAAAAGGCCTAATCTGAAGAAATAAGACATGTTTACTGCAAATATATTTATTTTTTAAGGATATTACAGTGTACTACAGAACGGTTAGGTGAATCTGGTAATGGTGAAATGACTGTTAATCACTAGTAAGTGCCACTGTGCGAAAGCAGGTACTGCATTACTACCATAATATGCATCACTTGACTAATTTAAAAAAATAATTAATTTCTTAAATGTAGCACTTAACTGTTCTACAGTACTGAATAACAAACATTTATTGTCTATATCCTATAAAATAATTAAAAAATGTATGTAGACAAAAAAAAAATAAAAAAAAATTGATCACAACAAGTATGTGATCAGGCTAAAAGAAACATCCCTTTCTTTTTTTACCTAGGTGGAAAGGTGTGGGTATGTCACCAAAAATATTTTAAAAAAAAAACCCTCAAACAAAACCCAACCCAAAACCCAAACCACTATATGTTTTAGATTTACTTCATGCAGAGTTTTCATGTTAATAAATACACAATATTATTTTATCTAGATAAGGCATATTGATGTGTGCAATAGATTTAAGGGTATTAGAAAACATTTTTCTTATCCTGTAATCCAAAACATAAAATATAGCAAGCCAAGCAATGGTGGTTAGAAGAGTAACTCTGTGGTAACTAAAAATAGGAGCAAAGAGGATTAATGAGCAACTGAAGCTACTAAGAAGGAATACAGAATTACACTTAAAATATATACATATGATGTCCCCTTTCAGCTAATCAATTAGCAGAAGACATCTTGTAAGAATGTAGGTATGTTGTTATAATCCATGTTTTGTGTTTAGCTATAAGATACCTATTTTGTTTACTTCAATTTTTACCCATGTAACTATATGAAAATGTTCTGGGCTCTAATTTGTTTATAGAAGATGACACACAGTCAAATCTATACTACATCAAATAGTTCAAGATCTGTTTTTCTCATGTGTCACTCTTATCTTTATGCATAAAAGATCAGGAAAATATTATTATTTCTGACTGAAAGAAGAAGGACCAACTTCTGAAAGAAATGTATGAAAATAAATGCAGATAATTAATGTTACTTACCATAACATTATTTGCTAAATAACAGATAGAATCTCATGTCTATTATGATGCTGTCCATTTGTATAAAGACTTCCATCTTCAAAGGCCTTCACAAATATTAATAAAACAAGCTAGTCAATACTTCAGTATTTTTCCTCTATTGTACATATGTCGTGTAAAGGTTAATATCTCTTTTCAAGGCCATACACTTAAGAGTGAGATATATATTCTTGGACTCCTCAAAGCTCAATCCACACCCTTCTGTTACAGAGGAAGTGTTCTGAAAGTCTGTTAATTGATAAATAATTAATAAACAGGCATCCATCACTGAATTTATATCATGTAGTGATGGATTTTTTTTCAACCTTTTATTTTTTAACTCAGAAGATTTTATGATGTCTGCTTTCACTTAAATTCACACTGCCTTTATAAATTGTTTCTTTTCAAAACAAAAAAACACCAGTTCATAGACTCTAGAAAGATTGCATTGTATTTGAAATAATAGGTTCTTGCATATATCAAAATAAGCTAGAAGACACAAAGACTATGATGTATTAAAAATTATAATATATGTTATGCAGTCTTATCTGACATCTAATCATTCTTTTTATGCTTTTATCATTAGGTTCTTGATGACAAATGAAAACTTGTGAAATTTGATGTAATCCATTGACAAATCCTCATTAGTTTTCTTGGGCTTCAGAATGATTTTGAGTAGCTGCTTCTCTTCTGCAGCTTTAGGAGTCTTTCACCAATGCCCACTGCCCCACCTAATGTGAATGTTTCAGTCCTGATGCTTCCAAAAAGCCAGTTAACTGACTGGCAGAAGTACACTTCAAGTGAATTGGTAAAGGACATATTATCTGGTTAAAAGATTATTAATTGATCAATGCTTTTCAAGACACATATCAGACAGTAGCTGAAAAATGCTTATCAATGTAGTGAGTTTGTGTGAAATAACACTTTATTTTTCTCTCATTCAAATGATTTCTTCAGTCCTGGATGTAACTAGGGAAAAAAGAAAAAGAAGAAAAAGAAAAAGAAAAAGTGAAAGTAAAAGAAAAAGAAGAAGAAAAAAAGAAA